>NMUC01000011.1:0-456944 GCA_002319055.1 Knufia petricola
GCCCTCCCTCCAACACACCCGCGCGTTCCTCGCGCCCCCTGAACTCCCCGCACACCCCGAACCTCGCGGTGACCTACGCCCCGGGCACCTGGCACGCGCCGATGATCGTGCTGGGCTCGCGCCGCGTCGATTTCCTGGTCACGCAGTTCGCCAACGGCGTTGCGGCGGACGACGTGCAGGAGGTGCTGGTTGGAGCGGGGCCGGACGGGAATACGCTGACGGACGAGGAGCGGGCAGCGAGGATGAGCGCGACGGGGACGGGGAAGGGGGCCGGGGTCGAGGTTGATGTGAGTTTTCTGGCGGACGGCGTGAGGCCGAAGTTGTAGGGCTGGGTGCGATACTGCGCTGTGTGTGTGCGGTGGTTGGGACGCGTGAGTGAGTGGGTCCGGCCAACTCCTTGCCACACGAGCGTGCATGCGTGCGATGCGATGTACGCAAAGGACGATCGGAGGTGAATTCATTTCCACGCGACTTAGTCGACTCACACACACACGTGCACACGCAAGTATAAAGACCGCGCATGGCAAGAACGACGGCAAGCACGGAGAACTAATCGCGGGTGAACGAGTACATCCATCCATCGCGGAGCACACGGTCTGCGGCACGGACCGGAGCAGCAGCGCTCTGGACTGGATCGAGTCGAGTCCACGGAGACAGACTACGACGCAGGAGGTGTCACGGTGAACACGGTGCAGGTACGTGCTGTGCTGGCGGGAGAAGGAACGCGGGACGGGTCAAAGCGCGGGACGAGGCAACCGCACGGGAGGCGAGGGGATGGACACCGTCCCGTGGAGGAGGGCAGGATGCGAGCTGGGCTGGGATGGGCTGGGGTAGATTAGGAATGGCACTGGCGGCTACGGCTCGCGTTCGGCTGGTCGGTAGGTAGATAGGTAGGAAGGACGTCACACGCACGTCCATGAAGACTAGAGCCGTATGATCGAGTACAGAGAAGAGCGAGACAGCGCAAGCTGAACGATGAGAAATTTGGTACGGATTGTATCCCCTACTCAATGCACGGCCACCATGCCCGCCCCCTTGACCTTCCTCGTGCCCTTGATGCCCACGGCGCTAATCAGCGACAACGCGCCAAACCCTACACAGCACCACAACCCGGTCTCGTACTGCCTCATCAGACTATGACCCTTCTTCACGTCCACGGCCTGCACGATCGCGGTCGACAGCGCCAGCGCCACGCCGCTGCCGATTTGGTACGCGGTGTTGATCATGCCCGCGCAGAGCGACTTGACATTCACGGGCACCGAGGACAGCAGCACGACGGTGATGGTGCAGTAGCCGATGGTGACGCCGGCGACGCCGAGGAGCGTAGCGGGCAGGATGTGGGTCCAGAAGCTCATGTCGGTGGGCGTCATGGTGGCGGCGGAGATGGGCGCGACGGTCGACAGCAACATGCCCAGCAGCAGCAGGACCTTGACGTTGACGCGGTCGACGAGCGTGCCCATCAGCATCGAGACGCAGAAGCCCGTGGCACCCATGGGCAGGAACCGGATCGCCGTCTGGCTCGCGCTGAGGTGCTGCACTTCCTGCGCGATCAGCGTCGTGTAGTACACGATCGTCTGGTAGCTGCCGTACATCATGAACCCGGAGATCCACAGCGCGGCGAAGTTCTTCAGTTTCCAGAGCGACAGCGGCATGATGGGGTTGGTCACTTTCTTCTCGACCCAGGCGAAGCTGGCGATTAGCGCGACGGACGCGAGGAGCAGGACGATGATGAAGGCTTTGCTCCAGCCGTATTCGCCGCCGCTCGAGAGCACGAAGGACAAGAGGATGAGGCCTGAGGTGGAGAGGCCGACGCCGACGAAGTCGAGCTTTGGCTTCTCGTGGCCGTGGATGCGGTCGGAGGGGAGGATGAACCAGCCTACAATCGGGATTGCGCCGGTGATGATGACGGAGAGGTAGAAGAGGTAGCGCCAGCCGACTGAGGCGGTCAGGAAGCCGCCGAGGATCAGACCGACACAGAATCCGACGGCGCCTGCAGCGCCGAACATGGAAAGACCGCGTGAACGGTCTTTGGCGACGAAGAAAGAGCTGATGATCCCGACCGAAGATGGCACGGTCGCGGCGGCACCGATGCCCTGCAACGCGCGGAATATCGCCATTTGAATGAATGAGGTCGCGAAGCCGTTCGCGAGCGTCCAGATCGAGAGGAATATCATACCGCCGCAGAAGACGTGCTTGCGACCATATCTATCCGCGAGAACTCCACTGAGGAGCAAGAACCCGCCAAACGTCAGTGTGTAAGCCGAGATCAGCCACTGGAGCTCTGAGCTGTCCACATTGAACTCCTTCTGTATCGCGGGTAGGGAGATATTGACGCCAGTCATGAAAATGTTGTCCATGAGCTGTGCGCCGCAGACGCACGCTAGAATCGTAGCGCCGCGCCACGAGCTGATCGTGCCAACGTCGGGGTATGCGCGTGCATCCGTCTCATCGTCGTCGGTAGATTCGTAGTCTAGACTTTCAATGTCCGAGCTGTGAACGTTCAGCGGACTCGCAGGCCGTGAGATGATGTCAATGCGCGATGGAGACGGCCTCCGGCTTGCGTAGGGGGTATCGTAGGGTGTTGGCATCTCTCTGATCACATCGAAACCGCCGGTTTTGGCCGCTTGCGGCCAGCTCGGCAGTGTTCGACCGCGTTGCGATTCCTGGTAGGCTGCATCGTGCCCGCTGATTCTCGACGCACTTTTGGTCAGAGACAACAATGCGTCGTCGTCGATGTCATCGCGGGGGGACGGTTGAATCGAACTCGAGCTGCCCCTCGGGCCGATGTCAGGGGCAGGCAGGTTGGAAGTCCTGCGGCGCGACACGCTCGTCCTCGTCGTCCCAGCAGATTGTACGTGCGCTAGATTCACAAACGTCGGCGTCTTTTCGAGCGTGGTGGTGTGCTCGAGCACATACTCGTCGTCTCTGGCTGGTTCCCGGGCAGCCATGTTGTCAAAGCACAATCAAGATCACACGAACACACACGCAAGCAAGCACGAGACGAATGCTGACGGACCTACCTTTATGTATTTCTCCATCAGCACTGTTCGTCGCTGCAGAATTACTGTATGCGGCAATCTACACATTTCTCGCTGTGATACCGCTCGGGGCCGCCTACTGTATGAAGTTGAGATGGAGCATCAGTGGATAGTTGTGATACTGAAATTTTGCTGGTAAGGTTTTGCTGGGCAGCGATAGCCAAGAACAGATTAGCGTTGGTGAGTCTTCCAACGCCCATTGGTTTATCGTTGCTATCTTGGCCCCTACGCCATCATCGCCTCACACCGAAGACTCTGTCGCATGCACTTGGGCCGAGTTTTACGGGTTCAAAAATTAGATGTTACTACCTTGGTATGTCTGTCACGTCAGAGAACAACGAAAGCTTCATGTCCAGTTTCTGACCAATAGTAGCACTGTCAGTTCATAGAAGCGAGCGCATCTAGGGGGTGTGAGCAGGCGCGAAGGTCGTTGACACAATATGCCCAGACGCCTGGAATGTATCGAGAGGGAAGCGGCGATGATATTTTAGTCCTATCCCGGCCCCATACACAATATGAATCAACCAGCAAGAATGACTCCTCGGCATATGCTACCAATGCAACCCTGCTCATGCGCCCACAACTCCTTTGCAAATGCGCCAGTTTATGCCAGTATGATCCTTCATGATATACGCTAAGCATTATTCCTCCCTCCCGACACCTCGCCAAGCCCCAACCGCATCTCAAGACTACGAGCCCGTGTCATCACGTCGTTCAGTCGTGCCGCTTACTTATTCCCGTCCATGACTGTGAACTTCCACCCACCCAGTCCCATACCACCAGGCCCAGGCGTGCCCGCGCCCATGAACGTATCACCCGCTCCACCATCTTGACCCTGACCCTGTTTTGGGAGTCCTTGATTCGAATTTTGCCGAGGACTTGCATAGAAGGCCGAGTCCATTCCAAAGGTGCTGTTGTTCTGCCTGCTCTGTGCGCTCGAATTCGTGCCCGCCGACTGATCAGGTGGTGACGTTGATGAATTTGACTGCGTAAAATAGTTGTTGCTCGGCGTGCCATCACTCGACCACAATGATGCCATGGGGTCAAGCGAGAGATTGGCGGGTTGCATGTATTGATCCCATGCCTCCTGCAAGATAGTCAGCGAACCGCACCAAAGTGGTCAATCGAAAAGTTGAACGTACCCAGTCAATATTCATCGCGGGTGTCCCGGCACCCTGATTCGCACCAAAGATGCTCTGAGGGAACATCCCATTGCCCGCTCCAAAGAGGTTGCCCCAGTCGCCGTCTTGAGGCTGTATGCTACCAACATTGTTGTTACCGAACATACCATTATTCTGCATATTTCCCAGCTGACTCCCGGCCAGGAAGGAGTCTGTCGTGTTCTTGTCCCAGGTCATCGGCGTAGCACCGTTCTGGCCTCCGCCAGGCATCTGCATCTGCGCCTGCTGCGCCATCTGAGCAGCTTGCATTGCCTGCTGGTCCGGCATGGCGCTACCGGGCATGCTTCCTGCCTGCAGCATACCAAGTGTCATTGCCGCCGTTTGCTCATCGTTACTGCCCGAACCCTGGGCGCCGATCATTCCGTTCGCTTGTGGCATGGTCTGCTGACTAGACGGATATTGCGATTTCACATGATACAGCAAGAGGTTCAGCAACTCACTAGCCTTGTACGCCTCCATGCTGTAATCGCGCTGCGCCATCCAGATGTCGCGGCTTCGTTCAAGGTATCCGATAACGTCGGCTCTAGTGTACGGCAGGCCAGGCATGTAGGTGTCAGTCTCGCTAGAGCCGACGCTTCCTCTCCCGCCGGACGTGCTCGACGCGGGCGTCGCCGCACTGGAGTTGGAGTTTGGCGTGTTCGCATCGTTTTCCGAGCCTTGTTTTTCTCGTGTGGAGTACAGGTCCATGCAGACTAACGTACCGGCAAGCAAGTAGTCATGCGCAATCAAACTGCTGACGTGATTGTTTATATTCATTGCGTGGCCCGGTCGGTCTCGTTCCTGCTGACAACTGATAGCTTGGAAGTCGAGAAGCTGCAGGGCGGATTCAAGGCCTGTTCTGCGGCTGTACATGTACCTGTTACCGGGCCTGGCAAGTCGCACGTATCGCCTGTGCAGCACGCACAGCGCCTTGTTGTAGATAGTCGCAAGTCCAAAGCGCGCAGCAATCAATGCCGTCGGCGCCGACTGCTGTTCTGACATGGGTCGCACTTTCAAGTGATCGGGCACGGTGTCGTAGATATCGCGCAACGCCTTGTCGATCTTCAGCACCTCGTCATAGCTCTTTCTCTGCACACCGTTGATCTCCTCGAGCACTCTTCCAAACCCAAGGCTCAACTTGCTCTTGGCGATCATATATGATATCGGCGTGGCTTCGCTCTGCGGCCGTGGCGGCGGTAGTTGCGTGCTGCCTTCGTCAAATTCGTCGTCATAGATGTTCCTCGGCAGATCCGTGTCCGAGTCTCCCAGCCTCACCATCGGTGGTAAGGCGATCTGAAAACTAAAGAGCACATCACCGGTCCTCACATAACTCCATACCCTACGTCTCATCTCACCCTGGAAGGGCGTCAGATCAGGAAAGAACTTGCTGTCTCGGTGATATCCCATCCTCATAGCCAGGCGTACAACAATGCCTATCATAATCCAGACACTAGCGTCACTGTCCCGGTTCGTGCTGTACTCGGCATGAAGATGAAAAATCAGCGTCTCGATGAGGAAGGCGTGAGGTTTCGTGTAATCGGCCGTGATCAGACAATGCGTCAATTGAGTACGAAAGGTACTCGACATGTCCTGACATTTTCCTCTGAACTCGGGCGGCTCGTCTCCCTCCCGTGCGAAGCTGAGCATGGCAATCCGCATGATGGCGAAAAGCATACCAATCCACACTATACTCGTCTTGTCTGGATCCGACCAGTACGCCTGGTACTCTCTCTGGAAACTCGGTCCATGGAGGATATGTGTCGCCGGATCATAGGAGTTGAAGTATCGACCCACCAGGATATCACATAGGTACTTACTTGGCAGTGCACGCAGGATCTCGCTTCTTGGAGGCGGCACCGTTGTGCCGAAGAGAAATGTTGGTCCAGAGCCTACCTCGACGCCGGCACTTTTTCGTGTTTGTGCTATCTTCTCCATTTGTGCCTCGTATTCTTTCTTGTGATTGGCGAAGTGGTGCTTCACCTCTGATATCTCACTCAACAATGCTGCCCAATGCGCCTCGCCGATGTAAAATGTCTTATTGCGCTCTTGATCGACCTTCAGGATGCCCAAACTTTTGGTCACACCGTCTGTTTCCGACTCTGCTTCGGCGGCGTCTCCATTATACTGCATCATCATGCTATCATCGAGCTGACTGTCCAGATTCGGTCCCAGATTTCCACTCCCGGTACTGCTCGCAGGCGCACTCGCACCGTTAATGGCTGTCTGTGCGGCAGAGGGTCCTCCAGCGCTACCGCCATTGGTCATCAACGATAGCACCAATCCCTCGAGGCGATCTATCCTGTTCTGCATGTCATCTGGTGTCCCACCACTGCCCGTGCTGTTACTTGTCCCCTTCCTCTTCGCTGCTGGGGCTGCATATGCACACGATGAAGAGTCGCCGCGCTTGACGCAGTTGTCGCATGGACTTTGTCTGTTGCATTTCAGTTTCCTGTGCCTGCAGGGACCACACGAGAGTGGTACCCTGTTGCGCTTCCGAATCACTCTGTAGTTGTCTGCTCTCGGTCCGGCCGTACTTGGAGAGTTAGGGGCAGGACTTTGTTGGTCCATGGACGAATCTTCGTTCTGCATGATGGTCGGTCGTGCTCGTCGCGTGGGAAAATGCAGTGTTAAGTAGCGCCTGCAGCCGTACAAGAGCTCCGGCGAGCTCGTCCTTCAGCCAGCTATGCGCACTAGCTTCTCGTTGACAACGGTGGTCGGCGCACGCTTGGTATGCGATTCGCTCTTTTTGCTGGTGGTAAGGAAGACCAAGAAGGTCCCGTCCTATAGGTGGGTAGTCGTGGAATGGTGGTCAGTATGCAAGTATCTGGCCCAGGAGCGACGTCGTCCTGCTATGCAATGGACGCGCGAAAGAGATCTTGTAGTACGCTCGAGAACATATACGGATAAAGCAGAAGAACAAGGACAACAATCAAAGGCGCGGTGTCATCAATAGCATAGGTAGCAAACCACGATCTACAAGTTGTCGCAAGAACGAAACGACCCAACGAGGATCGACAGATTGACGTATCATGATCGTGCCAAGGGCAGTAAGGCTTGCAAGAGGGCGCCGAGGGGACTGCGAAGACCACAATTCACGGTCGCGGCCGAGAGTGGGAGAAGTCTATCTAGGCACGATTGAGTTAGGCTTTTAGAGACCCAGCCATCGTTCTTTTGCTTAAGTAACCATCTTGTTTCTACCCACTCTTCCTCAACCTCCTTGAGCATCATGACAAGAGTTGTGCCAATATTGCGGTAGCTAGAGAGCGTTCTGGGGAGCAGGCAGCAGCATTGTCGCGTCTTGTATAGAGAATGAGTCACGGCAAGGTATGCATTGTATGTGCTTACATAATTTTCACAGATGGGCGGCCTTAAGGGGCCCTTGTCGGTCCTAAGCCACTAACGCCGTCGTACGTACAGTGTCGTTATTGACTGTGTGCCTTGATTGAGCTCAACGTTTTGTTCTGCTACCAACACCAGTATCACACCGCCACACTGAATCTTTCTTCATCAGAAATCCCAGAAGCTGTCATTGCGCTCTCGTCCTCGCTGAGCCGCGGTCTGCTGTTTCTTAGGTGCAGTACTGGTATTGTTGTCGTCTCCCATGTTCCACTGCGACTCCAGACCCCTCCGCTGTGGGGCAGGCTTGGGTGCCTTCCCATTGTCAGAAGCATCACCCATATCCCAGTAAGAATGAAACTCCTGCCGGACGTTGTTGGAAATGGGAGCAAGCGGTCGCTTTTCTTCCTGTTGATCGAAGACAGGGTCGTCGTACAGTCTAGAAGCGTCCTTGTTACGGGCGATGATCCTCCTAGGAGCAGGTGTCGGCTCGTCAGTGAAGGCGAAATGCGGGTCGGCATCTTTGCGTGGCTTGTGAACGTTAGGCTGATAGACTGGCGTTCCGTTGTCTTGCATCTCGAAATGAGTCTCCTGATCCGGACGTCCTTTGCCTGGCTGCCTGGCCGCGCCATCGTCTCGTCCTTTGTTGTCGTCTCCGAAGCCGAAGTGGACGACGTCTTGGTCGCGAACCTTCTGCTTGGTCTTTTCGGGCGTCACCATGTCTCCAAACTCCCAATGTGAAGTCTGCTGAGTGTTGCGGCCACTCTTTGGACGGATCGGCACATTTTGGGGCCTCTGGTTCTCAGACCTATGCTGGAAAGTGTCGTCGTACGAGTCGCCAATATCGAAGTGGTCGTATCGGGCAGGGTTGGTCTTGTATAACTTCTTCTCTGGCTGCTCAGCAGAGCCATCGTCTTCCCCAAAGAGTCGAGAAGGCTGGAAGTTCTTGTGACCGGCGCCTTTGGGTGCGACTACATTCTCCTTGGCCGCTTTCCTCGATGAGGTACCTGTACCGACGGGTTCGTAGTCTTCGTGACCCGCTGCAAACAGATCGCTCATCTCTCGTGGAGCCGGCTTGTGTGACTCGCGAGGACCTACAGCATTTGGTGCTAGTGGCCGCCTCTCCTCTTGTTCTTCTTGGAAGACATTCAGACTTGCGTGTGGGTCCTTGATGTACTTCTTGCTCGGGCTGGCACTGCGGTCGGGGGCATGCTGATTCCTGCCTCGCGGGCTTAATCTTGGTGCAGGGTTAACTTCGTTGTGGAAGTCTGTGCTTGCAGTGATCATCCTGATCGCCTCTTTGCCACCATAGACTGGCCAGTTCTTGCCCCTTGCGCCAATGACCTCGACCTGTTTAAGGAGATCTGCCTGGTCCCAGCTGAGCTGTATTTGCGTGATCTTGCCATCCTGGTCGAAGTGGACGAAGTGCGTCTGGAGAGATTAGCAACGGTCTTCCAAGAAGTGATATGTGTCCACTCACCACTGGCAGGGTCGCGGTGCGATCGATAATAAAAGTATCCAGACCAGGTAGATAGGCGCCTCCGCTAGAGATGAATTCGAGAGTGGTTTCCAGGATCAAGGCTACCGAGGTCAATCCTTCCACCGCACTGATCACCTTCTCCGACTTCTTCTTGACCACGTTGTTCTGCTGATTTTCCAGGTGTCTGATGATAGCATCTTGCTGCGAGAAACTCTTCAGTGTTGTGACATACTGGTATGTTGCATTCTCCGCTAGACTGGATGGGCTGCGAGACGCAAGAAAGCGCTCGTACACTGCTTGATGACCCATGTTGTCGATGGCAATAGATCACAACTTGAATCGTAGCAATGTAGGATGGGACGTATGTGCATAGGATGCTGTTGCAGTCGTATTCAGAATAATTGCTATGACATGCAGTGCGGAGTGTGAGCATTTCTTGTTTGGGGTAAACAAACAATGAAGGCGCGGCGGTGGCGACAATGACACGCGTTGGAGCAATGCATGCAGAAGCGTTAGCAGGGTCCAAGATGTGGTTTCAGGCCTGAACCTTGAAACACCACGCGCTGCAGGGGGGGAAGCATCCTTCGAAAACCGTTTAGTGTCCCGTCCAGGACTCCCTTTTTGAGCATCCGTTCCTTCCTCTACGAACTTTATCAGGGTTTGTTTCATAATAGGACCTCTTCCACGACTCCGAGTTCTGAAGAGGCACTGGCGCGGTGCACCGCTGAACAGCCAATGAGATGCGGAGGCATAGCACACACTATTAAGGACAGCAAGGGCACATCGACACAAGATCAAGTTGTCGAATATCATGCAAGAGACTACTAATGAAGCTGTTGTGGTCACTACTCTTCGTGCTAGTACTTTTCTTTTTTGCTGAAGCACCGAGCCAACTTGCTAAACGTCCCAAATATGACCGAGAGCTGTCGACTATTGTCGAAGTCGTGGTGAGCGTCATGTCATCTTCGTAGCGTGTGCTTTCTCATCCAACAAACCCAGTACTCTGGGTGTAGAAAGCGTCCAGCCTGCTGAGCAGCGTCCAATGCAGTGTTGCAGTATATGCATTGAATACCGGTTGAGCTGGACCCATGAGTATAGGATGCTTGCGTCAAAAGCCGTCTGTTTCGACTGCACATCATGCCTATCATTTGTTACGGTTGTCCGCGCCAGAAGTGCATTTGTACTCGCTCGCTTCTGTGAGTCGAGCAGTAAACAAACGAGTTGAGGGTTTCCAAAGAGTATATATCTTCGCTCGCGAACCATCATGGTGTAGGTGGAAATGGTCAACATTGATATCTTTACGTCAGCAGACCAAACCAGCCAGCAGACATCTTGCCAATAGCGAACAGCTGGTTGACATCGCTCCGTAGACCCAGTATCTGGACCCGCACCGCCTGGCCTTTCTGTATCGTGTCGCCTTCTGGTCCAGAGTAGTTGACCGGCGTGGCATCTGGGTTATATTTGTAGTCCCGTGGCAGATGCTGTATTTCAGTCAGTATGTTATCTTCCAACCATGGTTCCTCGAGTCTCTCACCATCTTGCTCACAAAGACAGCCAGCGGGCCAGCCTCGCAAAAGACACCCTGTGGCTTGACACCTTGTACCACGCAGTCGATCTGCGGCAATGTGTCAGTCCGCCCGTCCTCGAACGCCATATGCATCTACTCACAGCTTCGCCCTTGAACGGTTTCCACAGAATAGCTCTGTAGAGAATCGTGAATTCCGCAATGCCGGTACCAGGTCGCACCTTGCCCGCGCTAATGTTGTAGATGTCCATAATGCAGATGATATAGTATTCGCCATTGCACGACCCCTCCATGTCTTCGTACAGTTTTCTCTGCAGGAAATCATTGATGTTGTTTCCCAGGAAGGACGGGTGCAGCGAAATCTCGCGCTCTAGGTAGCGTAGGAAAAACATGTTGATGGGAACAGTCGGTCGCAAAAGCGAGAATTCGCTGGGATTTCGTCCCAGAAAGGTGTGCGAGAGGCCTGCGACGTGGCCTGTGTCGTCCAACTTATTTCATCGTCTGGCTGCAATGGTCGTCTTTGCGCTCGCGAGTATGATACCAGACCGCGAAGTGATGGCACGATGTGTCCTGTGATCGACTAGGTGCTAAGGAATGTGGCTGGTTGACAGCGAGCGTGAGTTGCGCCTGAAGATTCGTCTGCTCAATGATAGAACAAGACTTGTATCTCGTGTGCTGTTGAATGTGTTTGATGCAACAGGGCGACTAGAATGCTGCCTGACTCAGGCACCCTCTCACGCGGTGTTCAGATCTCCAGACCACTAACTCGAATGTGAAGGAAGTCGACTCAAGTTGGGTGATATGAAGCGCGGTAGCAAACTCTCAGAATTGCAGAATACTGGAGAGAAGGTATGCATTGTTGCTATGTGGTCTAGATCTACGTCCATGCTCTGGCAAAAAGCTTCAGCCCTTGCCTCTCAGCTACCAATCATGCGAACAGTGCATGTCAAAGCAAGCAATTGCAGTTTCAGTACTCTATCTACACCAGTCGCCGACATAACAAAGCCGTAGCCGTTGTGGAAAACCATGTAGCCGTCTGACAAACGGTGCCGTAAGGCGCTCTAGGCGTGAAAGGTCGTAAGGTCGTTGTGTGCTTGTCAATGGGTATCGACTCGTAAGTATCTCGTGACTTATAGCCATGCTGGACACTTTGTACCGCAAGCGATCATCGACCACGCTTGGCATAGATCGCGACAGAACGTCTTCCTCTGAGTCTGGGAGGAACAGCCCTCCTTTGCGATAACTTTGGTGACAGCACTAACTTCTGAATTTCGCTTCCCCCATAGCCAGCTTTCAAGTCGATCTGTGGCAGGACTGGCACAGTATCAACTTCCACGGGCTCTTCGACTGCAGACTCGACTGCCTCAGGCTCCTCGATCACAGGCTCAAAGACCGTAGGCTCAAAAACCGTAGGCTCAAGGGTCTCAGGCTCAACCGTCACAGGATGGGAGCTGAGAGGGAAGGATGGGTTGGCGGCTAAGAACACGAAATGCGTCTCTACAGGGCTGCCAGCTTCTTCCATTGCAGAGCCGATGCTGACACGATATCTTCGAACGCTGTCGTCGTCAACGTCACGGCTGTTAGTGTCCTCGGCCGTGGATGCTGTTTCCTGATGGAATTTGCGTCTCTTGCCGTGTGCCCATGACCATCCACGAGGCAGACACTTTTTGACGAAGCCTTTCCACCCGCTGTGAGCAGCATCGATCTTGGCATATTCAGCCTGACGTGAGGTTTCAGAATTCCAATAGATCTGTTCTGTGGAGGTAATGCTTGGACTTAGCCGAGAAGACGACCGACGAGGCCCTACTTGCGGGGAGTCGACGGATTGTCCCTGTCTGCCTGGCGTAGGGGTTCGTGTGTCCCGAAGCTCCAGGGGTGACGAGGTGTAGGTTAGCGCGTCACCATCGTCGTCGTCGTCAGGTACCGAGGTGGCTCGAGTAGAGATGCTGTACGTCAGACTTGGAGGAGTGCTAGTGCTGGTACGGCCGCTTCCCGTAGTTGTGTATGTGGCATTGGAAAGGGTGGAATCGATTGAAGAGAATAGATGACGACTTCGGTGATGGAGGATGGCTGGGTCTGGTCGGCGAGCACTGTTGCTGGATCTACGTTTAAAGTTCGTGCTGCTGGTCCTGTGCGGAATCGAAGGTCGACTTGGTTTGCGTGAGGCAAGATGTTGTACTGAGGGCCTGCTGGTGTTCGATGGCTCAGTCTCCAGCGCAGGGAATCGCTCAGAAGGCGTGCCTGGCGTTGGTTCGGTTGTGTGACTAGCTTCGACGGTTGATGGCAGACTGGTCTTTGCAAAAAAACCGGATGACAGGTTATCCCCAAAATTCTCCAGCGTCGACAATCTAGAACTCAAGTGCTGGTGCTTGCTGATCTTCTCAGCCAACATGAGATGCTGAGTGATAATGGAGTATCTCTTGGGGTCATGAATTTGTTCCTCCCACTCATTCAGCTCGTCGCCAACGACATGAATCAAACTCTCCATTCTGCGAACAATGAATCAACACACAAAGAAGGATCGTGGTAAAAAAGAATGTAAGCCTCAACCTGAGGTGGCAAGCGAATGTACTAGGTCAAAGAGCCAGCTCAGGGCCTGGGGATGAAAAGATTCGACGAGCTTTACATGCATGGCATCTTACCTTAAAGGATGTCCTTGTTGATGGTCACGAAGCTTTAGGGGATGGAGGCCCAGGGTTCTAATGCAGGAGAGCGGATGACTCGTGAGGAAATGCTGCAGATGAGTAGCGGCAACGAGTAGAGCCGCCGGTTCACATTCAGAAGACCGAGAAGCCAGAACATGTCTGGCGTGCCCATGTGCCCATGTGCCGGGTTTGAGTTAACAAGGAGGGTCAGCAGAGCCGTGTGCAGGAAGTTTTAAGGTTGCAGGAGATGGCCCGCAGATATGCGAGTTCGTTTCAGAAGCGACGTGTCGTGCAGCAGAGTCCACCTTCAAGTTCTCAAGCCTCGCTGTTGACACCATGATTGCTTTTTGGTCATTGCTGACAGACGCGAGAAGCACACAGGCCATTGTTCGTTCTAGTCGTGTTGGTCTAAGCGTGAGACGCGTCGTTGTTGATCTCATTGGTCACGCCAGAAAAACGGTCATGCTGCTAAAGCAGCTCAAGCGCTTCTCATTGGCTGCTTGGCGTATCGGTCAAGCGCATTTTGAGCCTGAGTGTGGGGTGGGTACTGGTAAAAAAGGACTTTTTAACTTAATGCACGCTTCAAGCTGGCGTAAGGAGACTCTGCAAGAAAAGCTGCAAGGCAAGGTTCACCGTCGCTCTGTTGGCAGGTGCGAACATGTGAAGTTGACTGAGCGTCTCTGTGGTCGCTGTCGACCAAGAATGTTAGCATGACCACACTGCTCCCGTGGCTCAAGCTGTGTCGTCTCAGAGTCGGCCAGAGGATGGATGGACCTCGTTAAGCAGGAGTAAAGCATGTCAAAGGCGACCAGCGAAGCGTCTAATGCAGACCGCGGTCTTCATCGACCGCGTGCACATGCGGTTTACGTCAGCACTTCGAAGCTCTAAAACAGGTAAGTCATCTGGAGCTCTGGAAAACGCTTGCAGGGTTGAGGAAGGGCACATGTGTCAAGAGTCCGGCACACTTGTTGAAGGTGCAAACAAATACTGCACATTTGCAGTAGCCACATGTACTAGTATGTCTACAAAAGCTTTCGTTCTAGTCCACCTGCGCCAACCTAGTAGAACACGACCAATTCACGTGGGCACGTGCGGTAGCTTCAACGGCCTGCTGGTACTGCAACAAGCTTGACCTGTGACCAAGAACGTAGCAGGGATTTGACACGAGGTAGAAAGTCATGCGAATCATGCCTTCTTGACCTGCTGTGCGGCAGGCGACCTGCCCTGGGGGATCAGAGACTGTACTCTGTCCAGCACTCTCTGCATCTGGGTAGGACCGTAGCTTCCGTTGTTGTTCAGCATGCGGGCGGCATTCTGCATGAAGGGATATCTCTGCTTAGGGATTTCGCCGTAGTCGCCCTTGACAGCGGTCTGTACCAAGT
Organism: Knufia petricola; assembly: GCA_002319055.1. NCBI lineage: Eukaryota > Fungi > Ascomycota > Eurotiomycetes > Chaetothyriales > Trichomeriaceae > Knufia > Knufia petricola. The sequence continues at coordinate 14,567 of NMUC01000011.1, forward strand.
AGCCCTTATCAGCCGACTTGTCAGCCATGGAGGTGAAAGCAGGGTCGTCGACAACCTGGAATCTCGGAGTTTCGTGCTTGTGTAGGGTGCCCTCGTCGGATTCGAGTTTGGTCTGGGCTGACATGGCAGCGGCAATTTTGAGGACCTGCTGCTTCTCTTCCTCGGACTCGAAGCGGGTGAGATTGCCCTTGAGGTAGTGCTCGGCGATCTGCTCCGGGTACTGGTAGCCGTGTGGTAGACGGCGAGCGAGCCACTCGATCTTTTGGATGACTGACTCGGACATGCCGGAGGTAGTCATGGCGGTGTTTGGCCAGTCTGCTCTGAGCTGGTCGAGGGTGATCTTGGCCGGATTGTATGGTCGAGGCTCGGTTGGGTTGGGAGGGCGGTCGACATGATTGGCGATGAAATCGTCCATGGTCTTCTCCACGGCAGCCGAGTTGTCTTCGTCCTCTTCTCCTTCTCTTGCCTTGCGCCGTCTTTTGTCCACTTTTGGACCCTGAGGTTTCTGTTGTCGGCCTCGTGCTGTGCCGGGTGCGCCTGTTCTGCCTGCCGCACCGGTGGGCGAGCGAGAGCGCTGAAGGAGCTGTCCTCCTGGTCTTCCTCCTTGCTGTCCGCCTGTGCGACGCAGGACTGGACCGGGACTGGAGCCAGAGGCAGACTGGGGTGCAGTGCGGCGCAGGACCTGACCACCTTGACCACCTTGACCACTCTGGCCACCTTGGGGACCAGCTGTGCGTCGGATGACTAGAGCAGGAGCGGCGCCAGAGTCCGAGGTGCGACGAACGAGCGGCTGTCGCGGCTCTGCTTTGTCTTCGCTGACTTGGGTCTTGCGTATTATAGGTCTTCGAGGTGCTGCAGCTTGAGCTTGAGCTTGAGGCCTCGGTCTCGCTTGATTCGGGCGGGCCATGGCGTCGGCCATCGGCTTACCAGAGGACGCGACTCCTGAGTCACTCGAGTCATCTGTGGAGTGATGTGTTAGCCGTGTCGTTGAAGCGCTATGCACATGCACATGCAGCCAACACACCTTGTGCGAGCAATGACCTCGAGGTGGAAAAGCTCCTGAGGGCCAGGCTTGGGTTTGTCCCGCGGCTGACAGCATTTCTGCCACTGAGAGTCACCCGCAGGCATCGACCACACATTCCTTCCATGCTGAGAATCAGGTGCCGGGCTTGTGCTGATAGATTTGGTGATGCTGAGCTCAGTAGCAGGGAGCGGCAGCACGAACTTTGGAGGTTGAGGTGAGTGGAGCCTCGCGAGCTGGCGGACTCTGAACCACTGAATCACAGTCACAGTGGCAGTGACTTCGGTTGTACTACCAAGCCAAATAGAAACACTGACCACGAGCACTTTGCATGCGACACGATCGCTCGATCTATTGTCCTTCTCGACTCAGACTTTCATCTCCTCACGGCCAAGGCTCCCTCTCTACCAGTCTCGTCCCTCCCACATCTACACCCACCCTCGCACCCCCACCATGTCCCACGCGGCGCCGTCGCGCGACGCCCCGACCAGCAGCACCGACCTCGAAGCAGGCCGCACGCTGAGCATCGGCGAGTTCACGCACGACCCGACGCTCAACCTCAGCGAGGCGCGCATCATCCTGTCGAAATCGCTCGAGGCGCGGCAGAAGCGGCTGCTCGAACACAACCCGCACGCCACGCCCGAGGAGCAGCGCAACGCCATCAAGGAGACCGACACGCTGTACAAGACGCGCGAGTACCTCGACCTGTTCGCCGTGTTCAAGCAGATGAACGACGCCGAGGACGCGGAGAGGGTGATCAACAACTATTCCATGGGCATGGAGCGCTTTGAGAGGAGCCAGTTGGGCAGTCTGGTGCCGAGTTGTGCCGACGAGGCCAAGGCCTTGATCCCGAGTTTGGAGCGCAAGGTCGAGGTGGGCGAGGTGAGTGAGGAGGACCTCGACGGCTTGTGCAAGGAGTTGAGCAAGATCAAGCGCAATACCCAGTTGAATGCGTAGGGCCTCCACCAGAGACGAGGCGGGCGACATGGATCACGAGGGCTACGGCGTTGGAGTTTGGCCATACTATGATACCCACACACACGTCGATTGGAGGACTGCCGTTCACGGCCAGAAAGCTACTCCATCATAACTCATGCTTGTAATGCTCCTCACTGCCAGCTTCGTCCACGTCTTCCTCCTCCTCCTCCTCCTCCTCCTCCTCATGTTCGTTCTCATGTTCGTTCTCATGCTCGTCCTGCTTCTTGCCCTTCTTCTTGGCATCTACCACGCCCCTCAGCTGTAACTGGCCGTTGGCATCACCGAGACGCTCGATCTTCCAATCGCTGTTGCCAGCCAGCTTCTGCATTTCCTTCTGAAAGACGGCCACCTCGTCCGGGTCGAGCTCTAGCTTCTTCAGTTCGGCGCTCGAAAGTGACTGGATCTGGCCATCCTTCTGCATGACGACAATCTCCGCTCGTTCCTCGGCCGTCATGACGATCCTGCCGCGCTCGATCTTCTTGCCGTCGCCGCCCACGAGGATCTTCCCCCCGAGCTCCACTTTGCCGACCATGACACGATGCGGCGGGCCCTCGTCGATGTGTGGGGCGTCGGTGGTGCTGACTTGCCAGTCTCTTGCTTCGTCCGCGGTCAGGATGGGTTCACAGACGATCTTGTGCAGGCGGGCGGCCTTGGGGGGCTGGAAGACGACATGGTCGCAGAGGCGCGAGGTGTAGACGACCATCTGATATGCACAGGTGGCCATCTCTTTGATCCAGCCAATGCGATCGGGAGTGCCGGGGCTGCAGTGGAATTGCACTTCGACCTTTCTCGGCTTGCCGGTCAAGTCGCAAGGGGTGCCTCCTTGCAGCTGCTGGACGAGGAAGGTGGTCTCGGAGTGTGTTTGTAGATCAGCCGTGTTCGGGGCCGAGTGGTAGGAACCGAGGATGTAGCTGGGGCTGTTGGGGTCTTCTGGTGGGGGCCATTGCCGGCCGTGGGGCGTCAGAGCGACGGCATGATACTGCTTGACGTAGGAATTGTAACAGAACATGTAGGACCACCAGCCCGTGGTGTAGTAGAGGCACTGTTGGCCCTCCATGTCTTTGAGCAGCTGCCATCCTCGATCAGCAGCGGCGACCAGGTCGTGCTCGGTCTCGAGCCCAGCGTTTTCTTCCGTCGCATTGGTGCTCAGCACGGGTTGAGGCACTGCGCACAGGTAAGGCCTGGCGTTCCCGACCATGTACTCATACTGGCGGGGAACGTCATCGTCGTCGGGCGAAGGAGAGGGAGAGGCGTCAAGCTTGGCTACGGCTTCGTCGCGCAGGACATACGAGTCGGAGAAGGAGACATCGTACTGGGGAAAGGCGAAGATATCGTCCTTGACTTCAAACTTGCGCTCACTCGCCTGGCACACCTGGAGCACGCCGAGTAGGGCAAGGGCCAGTATCATGACGGACTGCCGGACAGCAGAACATTGCATGAATGACTGGGTAATAGTAAAGCTCGTGCAGCAAACGCGTGTCAGTGTCGGCGTCCGTGTCGGCGTCGGCGTCGGGGTCGGTGTCTGGAGATGGCGTGGCAGGTGCAACTGTGGCTCGACGTCATGCGATAGCGCCGGAAGGCACGCCAGTAGGCCAGCACGGCAGCCCAGCAGCGTAGCAGGCCAAATTGAGCTCCAGCCGGCGCCGGTGCTTGTAGGGCACGTCAACACCACCACTTGGTCACCACTTGGTCACGACTTGGTCACGACTTGGTACATGCACCTTTTTTTGTTCTCATGATTCCAACGTGCATCCGCTGCTGAACGAGTCGATCGCTAGTCTCAACCACAATTCTCACAGTACAGCTTTCTGACGGTGCACACCCTCCTCTCAGCTTGCGTTGCTCCCCGAGCCGTCCACGCAAGGCAATTGTGTGGCACTGGTAGACGACCTCGCGAGGTCGACTAGCCACCATCTGCTCCTGGCACCGTCGCAGCCACAGTCGCAGTCGCAGTCGCAGTCTTGCCCCGGTCACCCGACTCCTTCCGTGGATGGCAGTAGCAACATCATCGTTCTAGTCCGCGACCACCGAGATGGGATTTCTGTCAGTATGCACCGCCCTCTACGACTACCAACCGCAATCCGCCGGGGAGCTCGAACTCACCGAGGGCGACATCCTCTACATTGTCGAGAAGAGTGCCGAGGATGATTGGTGGAAGGCCAAGAAGAGGGCTACCGCTGAAGACGAGGATGAGCCCGAGGGCCTGATCCCCAACAACTACGTCGAAGACGCGCAGCCCATCCATGCCGCAAAGGCCCTCTACGATTACACCCGCCAGACCGAGGAGGAGGTCTCCTTCTCCGAAGATGCCACCATCCATGTCTACGACACCTCCGACCCCGACTGGACCTTGGTCGCCGTCGATGGCGACTACGGCTTTGCCCCGGCCAACTACATTGAGATCACCGCCAACGGCGATGCTGCTTCCTCACCGCACCACCCCGACCAACATTCCTCCCCACCTGTCTCCCCTGCCCGTGATCCCGCCGGCACCCAAGCTCGCCTGGCAAACATCATGGGCGTTGCGCCTGCGTCGCCTCCCGCCACTCGCCAAGTCATGTCGCCTCCCTTGCCCCCAAGGCAATATACCCCCGAGCCGTCGGACGAGGAGCAGCCTCCACCAATGCCCGCGAGGCCCATCTCTCAAGCCATGCCATCCGCCCCCGCCATATCCTACCAGCGACACGACAGCCCGGCGGCCAGCCCCGGCATACAACCCTCCCCCGCCTTCCGTGGTGCGAGCTCTTCGGACGACGCCCTGCGATCCCCAGGTGGCTACCATCTTTACAACATCAGTGAAATGGTCTCTGCCTTGGGCAGGAGGAAGAAGATGCCCATCACCCTGGGCTTGAACATCGCTACCGGCACAATCATGCTATCGCCCGAGAAATCACGCGATGGCCCAACCCAGGAATGGAGCGCTGACAGGCTAGACCATTACTCCATAGAAGGCAAGCATGTCTTTCTCGAGCTCAACCGTCCTAGCAAGAGCTTGGATCTGCATGCTGGCGCCAAAGACACCGCCCAGGAAATCGTAGCCGGCCTGGGCGAGATTGCCGGTGCCGCCCGTGGTGCCGGCTTGCGAGAGATCATCGACGTCTCCAAGGGCGGCCATCAGAAAAAGGGCGTCGTCTCCTACGATTTTATGGCTCAAGGTCAAGACGAGGTCACCGTCGCCGAGGGCGATGAAGTCCTCATCTTGGATGACACCAAATCGGAGGAGTGGTGGAACGTCCGCAGGTTAAGAAACGGTAAAGAGGGGGTCGTACCCAGCAGCTACATCGAAATCACCGGCAGCGTGCCCGTCGAACCCCCCGCCCGTTCAGGCCTCAATGCAGGCTTGTCGTCGGTCGAGCAAAATCGGAGAGAGGAAGAGCGACTCGCCAAGGAAGCTGCCCGCGCTGACCGTGCCAGACGCGCCGACGAAGAGGCCCGTCGAGACGCTTCCCTGCCAGAGCGAGCCAGTAGCCTGGCCGACGAGGATCCCCGCTCCTCGAAGAAAGATAAACGTCCAAGTAAGTCCGACGGGAAACCACGCTCGAAACCTGATCAAAGCAAAGTCCGCACCTGGACCGACCACTCGGGTTCCTTCAGGGTCGATGCACAGTTTCTCGCTGTGGCAGATGGCAAGATTCATCTTCACAAGGCCAACGGCGTGAAAATCGCCGTGCCCATCGCCAAAATGTCTCAGACCGACCTCGACTATGTTGAAAAGGTAACCAATGAACCAATTGAAGATAATATTCCAGTAGCTGATCTCATCAAGATGAAGCGAAGAAACCAAGAATCAACCCGTCCCGGTGCCTCGATCGAAAGGTCAAGCTCGCCGGCACAGCAAAACAAGCCTCCCGATTACGACTGGTTCGACTTCTTCTTGACTGCGGGTGTCGGGCCCCACCAATGCGAGCGGTACGCCCAGGCCATGGTCAGGGATTCCATGGACGAAACAGTCTTGCCTGACATCAACATGGAAACTCTGAGAACGATCGGCCTGAAGGAAGGTGACTCGATCAAGGTGATGAGGCACCTGGATCAAAGATTCGGCAGGAACCGCGCCAACGGCGAACCTGGAGCTCTCTTCACCAACGCTGACGGCACCCTGAAAAAGAACACCGGACGCGAGCGGCCCGATGCGAACAGGGCAGGCACGGACACGGTAGACCCCGGTGCCTTCCAGTCTGGAGCTTCGAGAGCATCTGCCGACGCTCAACCTACTCCTGCAGGGTTTGACGACGATGCATGGACACCAAAGCCTACCAGTCGATCAGTGACTCCCAGCGCACCTCTACCACCTCAAACGACTGCGGCCAAGTCTCCTTCCGACGACCTGCAGGCGTTGGCATCGCTTATGTCATTAGAGCCAACGCCTGCGCCTCAAAGGCCCGCTTCACAGCCACAAGCGCCACGGATGACCCAGTCACCACCTCCTGCGCCACCGCAACAGCAGCAGCAGCAGCAGACTGGAGCAACGCCACAGCTGTTCCAACAGGTCGCGCACCAGATCACCAATCCTCGCCAAAGACCGCAAGCACCGCAACAAAACTTCAACGGGCTACTGTCTCCACCCCCACGGCCAACATCTGCTCCGCAACATGCGCAACAAAACCAGTTCGGACAGCAGCCTCTGCAACCGCAGCTGACCGGGGTGTCGGGCAATACCCACGTTGCACCTGCAGGGCAGAGTCTCGACGAGCTTACCGCACAGCGAATGCAACAGTACCTCCAGTCTCAGCAGACAGGGTTTATGCAGCCTGGCATGCAGATGCAGAACGGATTCCAGCCGCAGCCTACTGGTTTCCAACAGCCGCAATACGGTCAGATGCAACAGTCGTTCTTCACCGGGAACGCGGCTGGCAGTCCGTTTGCTGATCCTCGATCAGCCATGCAGGCGCAACCCACCGGATTCAACACCTTCCAGCAACAACCTCAACAGACGGGGGTCAACTCAATGCTGCCGCCAGCGCTTACCCCTCAAAGGACGGGATTCCCCAACGCGCAACCACAGATGCAACAGAACGGAACCAGCCCATTCCAGCCACAACAGACCGGCTTCCAGCCACAAGGGCTACCAGCTCAACCAACCGGCTTCCAGTCGCCCTTCCAAGCACAACAGACCGGTTACCAGCAGCCTTTGCAAGCTCAAGCCACCGGCTTCAACCACACGAACGGATTTGGCAACAGCAACCTGCCGCCTGTCCCACCCATGCCTCAATCGAACACACCGGCGCCACTCATGCCACAAAAGACTGGGCCTGCGCCTGAGATCCGGTTTGGGGTGAACCCGGCTGCCAAGCGCTTGGTGTCACAGCCGACCGGTCGGGCTGATCTATCAAAAGCCAGTGAGTACCTGTGCCCGAGGTTTGCCCTGCTAATGCTAATCGTTTATCAGCACCTCAGAACCCATTTGGCTTCTAAAAGTACTTTATCCTCGATAGATTGTGGTCACGATCATCACCAGGACCATGCTGGTTTGTTCGTTGCGCCCCATGACACTATCTGGTGGATGTCTTCGTGACCTAGACCTAGCGGGTGTTCACCCTTAGCCCCTACCGTACTCTGGCAAAATCCCTTCGAACGCATAGCGACCGGGAAGGGGGTCTATGTCGCACATGATTAGTGTTAGCGGAGAGCACATTTTCGAATAGTCCATAATTTAGTTAAGATCTTGCACCTAGTCTTTGGACGTTTGGGGGTGTTCCTACGCCTCACTCAGTAGTAATACAAGCAGACGCCACGAGACTGGGGTTTGCATGAGGCCGTACTTTAGCCGGACGAGTGACGTTCGGGCAGCATTTGAGCCCCAATGCAGGTGACCGCCCGCATCACATTTGATATTGTGTATCCGCATCCACAGTCAAAGATCAGTCTTCTGCCAGCGTCGAACAGCTTCACGTATACGTCGAGCAGTTCAGAACCACCACGTCATCTTCTTCCCGCTGATACTGTTTTCGAGCTAAAATGTGTGAATAGTGGAAGCACGTGCTTCCTTGGGTCACGTCCTCGCCAATGCGGTGACTAAACATCCTCCCCAGTGTTCCTAGTACGAAGACAAGTCGCTGGGCGAGGAACACTGGCATTACTTGATGGAAGAACAGGTAGGTCATTCCTGTTGGTGAACATCCTTCCAATCCTCGTTCATTTGCCCCTCCACTTTCCCGCTGTCCTCTGTACTTGGCTCTGACAATGGTTGTCGTGCCTGCAGATAGTCTCGGCGATTCACATCGCAGGCGATCCCAGAGCCGCCCAAGAACTCAAGATCCCTGCCTTCGAGTTTGTCAATAAGCTGCGGCAGGAACCTCAAGCCTGGCAACCATGCCTCTCCATCTTCACCCACCTTCCACGACACGCAAGTGTGGTTCGAGTCTTCAGCCTGGAAATTGTGAACAATGCCATCCGAGCCGGCATCGTCGACTCCCAAGGCTTGGGCTTGGTTAAAGAGCGGTTGATGGCATACCTGCAACACGAGTACACGCCACAACCAGGCAGCTCGACCTCCGCCCCCGACAGCTCGTCCATTGAGAACAAGATTGCCCAGACCATCACCTATCTCTTTTGCGCCCTCTACGACTCAGTCTGGCCTACTTTCTTCGATGACCTTCTCAGCCTGTGCAGCACTTCGACTGGTCAGAAAGACAACCTCATCGGCATTGCATTCTACCTGCGAGTCATCAACTCCATCCACGACGAAGTTGGGGACCAGCTGCAAGCAAGATCACGAGAAGAGCAGGACAGAGCAAACACGATGAAAGACTTGATCCGAGCAAGGGACGTGACCAAGATAGCCCAGTCCTGGCAGGAAATCCTGGGCCAGTGGCGGATAAGCAATGGCACCATTGGCGACCTGACCATGACGGCCGTGGGCAAATGGGTCAGCTGGATTGACATTTCCTTGATAGTCAACCAGCAGATGCTCCAGCTCATCTCACAGCAGGTCGAGCAGTCACGAATACAGGAGTTGTCGTGGGAAGAGGAGAAAGCAAGAGATGCTGCCGTCGACGCTCTCACCGAGATTGTTAGCAAGAAGATGCCCTCAACAGACAAGATCAACATGATCGATTTCATGGGCTTGCAAGGCATTGTGGAGAAGTATCATCCTGGCCTATCCTTACCGACCAAAAGAAGTCCCATTACGACGTCGACTTGGCCGAGAGAGTGGCCCAGCTGGTCAACGCAATCGTCCTTGATATTGTTCGAGCTCTGGAAAGTGAGCAACAATCATCCGAGACCTGGCGGAAGGCCGAGCAAATGCTGAGGTCCTTCTTGCCACAGCTGTTGCGCTACTTCTCCGACGAGTACGATGACGTCTGTACCCACGCTCTACAGGGTATGACCGATGTATTGGCCTTCCTTCGTCGCGCCTTTCAGGGTGACGAGTTCGTTTCACAACGCGCTGCCATCCTTTGGCCAATCTTAAAGGCCATCCTCGCCAAGTCGCGAATTGATGAGTTTGCCGATCTCGAGGGCGAATACGATGGCGAGAACACGGAGGAGGCAGAGTTCTTAGAGCTACGGAAACGACTCAGCAACTTGCAACAGTCCATCGCTGCTGCAGACGAACAGTTGTACATTGACGCGGTATCAGAGCTTGTCAACGACACATTCCAGAAGATGCAGAGTGAGGGACAGTCCCTCAACTGGCGGGACCTCGACCTGGCCTTGCACGAGATGTACCTACTTGGCGACCTGGCTGTAAAGAGCGGCGGCCTCTACCAGAAGAACAAACCGAATTCTCCTTCGGCTGAGCGGCTGGTCCGTATGATGCTGCTCATGGTAACCTCAAATATTGGCGCGTACCCTGTGCCCGGCATTCAGACTCAATACCTGGAAATCTGCGTTCGATATGCTAGCTTCTTTGAGAAGCACACGGAATACATTCAGCCGGTACTGCAAAGCTTCCTGCAGCTGGCTCACAGTGCCAACCTTCGCGTCAGGCTTCGCTCATGGTACTTGCTACAGCGGTTTGTGAAGCACCAGCGGCATAACGTCGGACCCGTGGCAGATGCTGTCGTGCCTAATCTTCAAGATATTCTCGTCATCAAGGCCGAGCTGCCACAAAGTAATGACGATGACGACTCTGACGAGGAAACCACCGATAGCACCTTCACAAGTCAGCTCTACCTCTTCGAAACCGTCGGCTGTATCATCAGTACGAGTAACGTTCCCGCCGAAAAGCAAATCCAATATGCTCAGATTGTGATGCAGCCAATATTCACGGATGTGCAGAACAACCTGGACATGGCCAAGTCCAACAAGCAAGCGTGCCTCCAAGTTCATCATGATATCATGGCGCTCGGTAACATCGCGCGTGGATACTTTGACATGCAAGCAGCGAGCGCAAGTCAACAGGCCGCTGCCAACATCCCCGCCGCAATCAAAGAGGCGTTTGCTCAAGTCTCCGAGGTAACGCTCGTCGCTCTGGAGACGCTCAAAGCCTCGTTTGATATCCGAACAGCAGCACGTTTCACGTTCTCGCGCTTGCTTGGAATGGTCGGTCAGCAGATGTTACAACAGCTTCCCAGATGGGTGGAAGGACTGTTGACTGAGACTTCTTCTCGAGATGAGATGGCACAATTGCTCCGACTTCTCGATCAGGTGACTTTTGGCTTCAAGAATGACGTTTTCAACTTCCTGGACACCTTGTTCGGAGGTCTTCTACAGCGCGTCTGGACCGGCATTTCCGCGTCGACGACCGGGACTGATGATGAGGTGCAGCTAGCGGAACTGAAGCGAGAGTACCTCAACTTCCTTCTTGTGGTGCTCGGTAATGGTCTTGGTGGGATCCTGGTCAGCACCACCAACCAGCCACATTTCGAAACGGTGATCGAATCGATCGAACATTTTACGAAAGATATCAGCGACCCTACGACGGCTAAGATGGCCTTTCAGCTTTTGGCTCGAATGTGTATGGTCTGGGGTGGACAGGATGTAGTGCCCGGTCAGATACCCGCGGATATGACACAAGCGGGACAGCAAGAGCTGCCCGGCTTCAAGCAATTCATGATGACTCGTTTCTCGCCGCTCTGTTGGGCCATGCCAAGCAATCCCAACTTCAACAGCAAGGATGGGCAATCCAGGCAAGTGCTCATGGAAGCGGCGAGTCTACAGAAAACAATCTACGCCAAGAATGGGCAGGAATATATCAGCTACTTGCGCGATACTGAGCTGCCCGGTTTAGGCTTGCAAGGGCCAATGCTAGAGGACTTCTTTGCGAAGCTGACAACACTTGACGTGAAAGCGTGGAAGAGTTGGTTTGCCAAGTTTGTCAGCTCAGGAGGTGCTGCGTGAGCAGGAAGTATATACCCATGAGATGTGAGAGATATCTTCGGTGACATGCAAGTCGCGAAGCAAGCGTGAAAGAGCGTGATTGTACATATTGCAGAGTCATTTCAGCGTTGCATGGAGAGGAGGCATAAGAGACACATGGGATCCACAGAGATACCGAGATCGAATCAAAATGTATGAGATTAAGAATCTGCTTGCTTTACCTCTAGTGCACTGAACGTCCTAGACTTGCAGTGCTTAATGCTGCTGTAGCAAAACCATACCGGTCAAGTAGACGTCAGTAGTAGCCACTCCACCCATGTCCGTGCAATGATACTGTACAAGTCAAGCAAACAAACAAAACACGGCACTTCATCCTGCCTTGTAGCCTGAATTCCGCTCCGCGACCACATCCCCTCCCATTCCCACTCCCACTCCCACTCCCACTCTCCCTCCCGCATCGAATTTGCTCATCTCGGAACCGTGTAATTACCGCACCGCACCATCACACCCACGTACAATCCCAGTACAACACGAGCAGCCAGTATCGACCATGCTCCGCCGCCTCCCCACAGCCCTCACCATCTCCCCCGAAGACATCCAGGCCTACGAGGAAGCGCTCAACCGGCGCATCGCGTACGCGCGTTACAAGAGGACGGGCGAGGATCCAGAGGGCCTGTTCAGTGATGTGGAACAGCGGGAGAGGGGCGAGAGTAAGACTGTGGCTGTGGATCCGAGTGACGAGTTGAAGCCGTTGCCGGGGGATAAGGCGCGGATCGTGAGGGGGAGAGATGAGAGGGTTATGGGGGTGAGGAGGGGGTAGCGGGGTTGTGTGGGATGGGATGAGCGAGGGATCTGGAAGCATGCGATGCGGCGGGATGTGGTCTTTGCTATGTCACTTGTTCCATATCAGAATGCAGCGACAGTGGTGTTGAACGGGGCAGACGAATGGTGGACCCTCGACTCCACGTCTCTTATCACCTACTCATACGCGCACGACGTCGGACGGGACGAAACACGAAGATCGCTCGCGGACACGGCTTGAGAGTGACGGCACGGTTCTCGTTCAGCTGCCACAAGAGACTAAAGCACGTCTGGAGCGCTCTAGCTACTCCGACGACGCACGGCTGGACTCGTCGACAGTCAGCCGGCCTAACCCTCGTCTTTCTCTCCCGATTCTGACGCCGCGCTGGAAATTACATCGACACGGCTCACAAACTGCCTGAACAACACCGCCTCATGCATATCGGACACGGAGAATGCTAGGTCAGATCTCCTTGAACGCGCATTGCGCGATGCTAGACCATGATGTGACCAAACCCCCGGGTCCCAAGGCACGCAAGCTCCAAAGAGTCGATGCGAGGATTGGACTTTAAGCATCTTTCGACACACACATACTACTGCCTTGTAACACAATCCGAGGCAAGCATGATGCTCAGGCAGAAGCAGACCAACACCAAACCAGCTCGAAACATCCAGGGCTCGATTTCCTCGACCGAATCGTCCAATGCATCGCGAACTAAACAATAGCAAGCACCCTCGGTCCAGACTCTCTCCTCACTGTCACCGTCTGACGAAAATCGCCGCAAATCTCTCGCATACCATACCGTCCCACGCCTTGCACGAGCAAGCAACGATAATGCACACCGCGCACTCCCGAGCCAGACGTCCCTCCACTCCACCTCAAATCCTCCCGCCCTACTCAATCTCACTAGCGGCGTGATAAGCATCTTTTCCCCGCGGCGCTCGGGCGTGCAGCGGTCGGGTTCAGGCGGGCGTCTCCAGAACGCTAGTTGTTCTTCGAAAGGGAGAGTGTTGGCGCCGGATGGATGTTGTTGGCCTTGTTGGTGGTGTGTGTTGTGTCCGGCTGCGGCGGGTGGGGGTTGAGTGGAGGAAGGGCCTGCGGCGGTGCCGGGTCGCAACTGGCTTTGTGCGGCGTTGGGTCCACGCGCGGATGCGAAGGGAGCGTCGCTGCTTGCTAGGTCAGGATCAGGCTCGTCTTCGTAGTTCCCTGGTGGACCGTACCCCGTGAAGTGGCTGCTGTAGTTGTTTGCGGGGTTGAATTGGGGTTCGCTGTGCCCGGTATACCCCGGTGCGGATGGGGCCTGGCCGTGCGCGTTTGCGGGACCCGTCATCGCTCCGAAGGGCAAGCTCGTCGAGATGTTTTGGTGTTGGCTCTGCGTTGCCCCATTCATCCCCCCGCCTGTGTTCACTCCGCCGCCGCCGCCGCCGGCTCTCTGCGCTTGCTTCGCCCAGTACTGTGCATCTACATCTGTCAGAGCTTCCATGATCTAGATGGTCGACTTTGCTTCCGGCTTGTCGTCGGACATCGGGCTGGTGTCTGGGTAGCTAGCTGGCGCTGCTGGGAGGAAGGCATAGAGCCGCGCGTGCATTGATTGGGAAGAGGCTGGTTGATCCGGGAGTTAGTATACTCATAGACTAAGTTAGCATGGTGGGATTGCCACGTGGCGTTTGTTTGCTGTTCTGGTGCTTGGTGGGGTCAGGTGGCCTGGTCGACGTTCCCAAGTCAGTCAGGTACGAGCATAGGTCGGGAAACAAGGCGGCGCAGACAGGCGGAAGCGTGGTCGTGTCACGCGCAGGGATGGTCGGTTGGGATTCGGACAGAGTGGGCGTCCATCAGATAGATGGCTTGTAGGGGAGAGAGAGATATCAGGGGCAGCAGGATGAAGCATTGTCCCTACCTACCTGCCTACGACGGAACCATGGCCATGGCCGGCAGGAAGCCATCATCCTTCGTGGCCGTCACCACCCGCACCAAACACATCACCTCCCTGAGCGCATCACTGCGCCGTCCCAGTACTCCAATGACACCCCTCGACCTCGTCATCATACAAACACACATTCCCGTCGTCCTGCACAAGCACATACGGCCGCGCCGCCTCATAACTACTCCCGCTGGCCCAGATCGGCTGCCCGTCCGCATCATACAGCACGACGTTGCCGTCGCCCTGCACGACCAGCGACTTGTTCTCTGCGCTTTCGTCCTCGCCGTGCATGGTGTTGGAGGCCCACAGCGCTTCTTCGCCGCGGTACAGGACGAGGTTGCTGTCCTCTTGCAGGATCAGGGTGTACTCGCCCGAGGGCGATGTGATGGATTGGCCCGGGTGGACGGGTTCGTCGAGGGAGATGCGGTCGGACATTGTGGTGGTGGATAGTGTGTGTTGGTTCTTGTGCTGGGCGGGTGAGAGCGGTTGGTGGTGAGCTCGGGGAATGGGCTTGTGATGCAGTGCAGGTATTAGAAGACGAGTTTTGATGGTCCGCGAGGCTTTTGCACTTCTAACGTAGCAGGTATTGGTGTCTGGTTGCTCGCGTTCCCCGTTGGTGTTGTCGTCCCTGAGACGCCGGGGCAGATGTCGCCGTATTTATGCTTCCAAGTCCGCATACTCGTTGGCCATGTGTCTCTCCCTAATCAGTGGTGCGCCGGACAGGGCAGTGGTCCAGATGAAACCGCCAAGGGCAGATGGCGCCTCATCTCAGCTGACATGATCTGTGTATACGCGCTTTGATGTGTTGTTCAGTTGTACAGCTAGGACGAGGTGCATGGGTCCCACTTCTCGACTGTCTTGGCGCATGCCTGCTTACGTAGATCCCCGTAGAACACGGGGGAGTAAGTCGGTCAAGGTTGCCGTAGCACATGTAGCCAGGTTGTTGGTCAGAACGTGGGTTCTCATGACAGGAGTGTGACGTGTCAATCTCATCAGCAGGCGGGTGTCTGGTCGTCAACTTGACCGGTGGGCCGCTCCGTCTACCCGCCTCGCATCGCTAGACTTTCGGCGGGAGAGAGCCAAGATGCTGCGGTTTATACTGTGAGGAAGTGGGGCAGTACTGACAGGAGGATAGTATTCTTCGTTGGTCTAAAGTGGATATCATCGTTCCGAGACGAGAACATTACGGTTTATCTTTGCGTGCTGGTGTGGCCATGGACAATGCCATACGGCGAAGTGCTATGCTATCCCTGTCCTACTGTCACCGGTCTAGCTTCCTAAAGGATGTCTCTTGCGATTGGGCTGGAGAAACCATCATTGACTGTGTTGATCTTCTGCTGGGGCTGGTTCATCGGAGTAAGATAACCCAACATCGTGATCTTGAAGCATGTATGTGGCTTACGCATACTGTGGTGGCGACATGGATCATAGTACCACACGACCTCTAACCATATAACAATCAGGGTTGGCAGTCAAAGCAGAAGTCTTGACAGCTTGACCGATCTATAGTACAGCAACAGCATAGAGCACTAGCATAGGCCTCACTGATCCCCGCTTGAACGCAATCCTAGATTCATCCACTTCTCAACAGTCTCTCCTCTACTCCATCAAGCACATTCCAATACTCCAACACCTCCAAATTCTCCGCCTCGGCCAAAAACATCTTGTCCGGATCCTGGCCCGGCTGCATGGGCCCGCCCATGCCTTGCGCTCCCATGGGGTTAGCCATAGCCATCTGCTGCGTGACCTGACTGGCTGCATTGTCGTTGCCCAAGATGAAAATGAACACACTCTGCAGGCCAAACAAGCACAAGAAATACCATGACAGCGAACTGACCCATCTGACATCCAGATCTCTCGTCATGACGCCGGCTTGAAGCATCTGCTTGAAGCGGATGGTCAGTGGGAAAGGTAGCTTGAGGATGACGAAGCCAGCAAAGAAGGCGTTAATCCACGACATGATGAGAGTCTGAGGAATCATCATGGCCATGTTCCCTTTCATCATGCCCATCATACCCTCCATGGCGGCCGGGTCCGACATGGGGTTTGGCGCTGCTTGTCCTCTTGACTCTGGCCCCATCTTGAGGAAGTTCCCCTTCTTGTAGTTGTCGATCAGGTAGTCCTTTCGCACTTGAAAGCTAGCTGGAGAGAGACCTGAGGAGGGCAGGTTTCCCCGTAGGACGGCGCCACGGTTGAGGTATTGTCTTTCGCGAGCCTCGGGCGGGGTGGAAGGTGGTTTCGGCGGGGTCTGAAGCAGAATGGTGGCATAGTGCCGAAGGACGCCCGTCAGGATCATGACTATGGTGATGGGTAGCAGGATCCATAAGCTACAGAATCCGCTGTTAGCAATGTGCGCAAGGACGAACTGCTTCGAGTGTGTGTGAACGGTACGCTCAATAGTCTGCTGGATGGACTTACAAAAGTGCCGGATCCCGCTGGATCACCTGCTCGGTGCCTTGAAGAGCCATTTTCCAGAGATGATGGAAGAGTGCCAAAGACAATGCTACAGCGTTGCTCCTAATATCAGGTAAATTCTGCGAAGCATGCGTCGCTTGATGGACAGGAAGTCGTTGCGATACGAGGCAGGTTCGGCGAGCACGTTTGAAAGATGGTGATGCCTTACGGTACGGCCTTGGGAACTACGCCATCCACAGTCTGCACCTCATTGGTTGGTTGTGTAGGCAGACACCACGAGCAAAGCAACACAAGAAAGCAAGCGTCAGGTTGGAGAGTCATAAGAATCGCTCACTCGTTAATTAGTAGACTAACGTTCTATCGTTGGGTGATATGCAAAGTGCCAATAACCGTCCGACCTGCCAGAGCCCAGTTCCTGTTGGTTCATCCTATTCTACAAATTCCGGCGCATTACTCGAGTTTGCTGGGATCCAGCTCCTGCGAGGGCCGAGCTCGTCCGGCATATATCGCGTCAACGCCGTCAGACTAAACAGCGCGCTTCTCGTCGATAGTGCCATCCGAATCATCCAGGCGTTGTCCACTGAGAAGCGGGACCTCCTTCTGTTGACCCGCCAGTACTGGAGACTTGCTAGTCTTCTTGAAATACTCCTGCACTTCAGGGGTGAATTCATGGTCGAGGTCTTCCCAGTCAGCCTGATCCAAAGCACCAGCCTTCTCGTCTACCTTCTCTTGCATGAGGACCTCCCATTCAGCTCTCATCTCTTGCACCCGCTGAGCGTAGTCAAGCTCAGGGTCGTACTGCTTGCCCAGGCCTCGCATCCTTTCCCATAGTGACAGGTGATTGGGGTGCACGGCAACACCGTGGTATTCATGACCACGGCCTGCGCGGATGAATGCCCATCTTCGTTCTTGTTCCTTGAGGTCAAGACCAGTGGTATCAGGCATGAAGACCACCGTTAGCACGACACCAGCAAGCCCGAACCATGGCACAACATAGAACTTGGTCTGCGTGTCGATGTAGTTGTATAAGACCGCAGCGGTGAGTGCACCGAGTTTTCCCACCGCGGCACTAAATCCATGAGCGGTAGCACGGACTGCAGTTGGGTACACTTCTGCAGCCACGAGGAAGGTGACTGAGTTTGGTCCAAACTGATTGAAGAAAGACGACAGGAAGTACATGGCCTGGAACTCCTTGATGTGCGCCGCTGACGTGTAGTATGAGAGGTTGAAAGCCGGGATGACGAAGAGAATGAAGTCCATCATGAAGCCGACAGTCTGCATGTTCTTCCGGCCATAGAGCTTGTTGTCGATCAAGAAAGAGGCCAAATAGTAACCACACAGCGAGACACCGACGTTGATCAAGTTGTACAGCCAACCGGGCATGATAGAGTCGCTGCTGTTGGTGACCACATCGATAAACTCGCTCTGGAAGAGCTTGTTACCATAGAAGAACACATCGTTCATGAACCAAGTACCTGCTGTGGCCAAAATCCGACCCCCGAAGTGGTGGAAGGTCATTTTCAGGGATTGCGTGTCGTATCCAGTGACATTGGATTTCTTCTTCTGTAGTTGCAGTTGTTTCGAGGCAGATCTCATCTTGTACGTACGGTAGTAGACGAGCCAGAGTGTGCCGACTGCGGGAATAGCAAAGGATACTCTGAAGGTCC
This sequence comes from Knufia petricola, assembly GCA_002319055.1. NCBI lineage: Eukaryota > Fungi > Ascomycota > Eurotiomycetes > Chaetothyriales > Trichomeriaceae > Knufia > Knufia petricola. Next base: position 32,635 of record NMUC01000011.1, read on the forward strand.
ATTGCGCCACGACCGCCGAGTATGGTGGGTTGGCGCCGCCGTGGAAGATTAGGAGGAGAAGGATAAGTATGACTTGGTTGAAGAATTGACCCCAACCTTGCATAAGGAAAGCACCTGTGACCTTACGGCCACGGTGGAGGCGGTCCTCTTTCGTCGAGATTTTTCCAGACCCAACTGCGTTTTCCATACCAGAGGTTGCGGTCATGGGGTATTCACCACCCACGCCCACTCCGTAGAACCACAGTGCCCAGACGTAACAAATAATCCAGCCATTGAGGGTGACACCCCACATGGACACCAACATCAAAAGACCAATAAACATGATTGTAGCGTCCTGGATCAGGCCCCAGCGTCGACCAAACCAGTCACCGAGCACGCCGACACCGATCTGACCGCAGATGATACCGACGATTTCCATGTACTCGATTGCAGCTAGCCAAGCCCCGCTGCACGCGGTGCCTGTGCTACCCCAGCACGACGGGAAGCCCGCTTTGAAGAGTGGCTTGAGATTGCCGATTGAGAACAAGACGTAGCCCTCGAGCCCAAGACCGGCGCCGGGCAACACCATGTTGCGGAAATAGAATGATATTGGCGAGAGGGGGTCCTTTTTGACCATCTGTAAGAAATTGCCGAACTCCCGCTTCGTCTCAGCCATATCAGTCTTCCCCACGAACTTAGCACGCTTGGCCCAACCAAGGTCAGCCCAGTAGACTCCATTCTCATCGTAGGAGTCGTCAGGCTTCAGTAACCGACTGAAAACACGAGCTTCGTCCTCGTTCATATCAAAGTGAGGGTTGGCCAAAGGTTGATGGTGTCCAGACATGTCCGGGCCATGAGGCGCGGCCATACCATAGTCCGTCATCTTGGCCGTCTTCTATTGGGAGTGGCCAGCCGCAGTGACAGTAGGACCCGTGATTATGTCCGTAATGGTCGGACAATATCTTCTCTTGAAGAACCAAGTCAGAGAAGGCTGACTTTATGGACGAGCGATGCAAGAGCAGTAAGGTCGACAGGAATTGGGTAGGTTTGAACTTCGAGGATGCCCGACTTTTAATGTCAATCGTACTCGGGTGGATACTGGACAAGCAATTCGGTAAGCTGTTAAGCTGCAACTGTCTGAAATCGCAAGGCTTGTACGGTAGGTTTGGGTGGGGTTATGGAGACGTGCGATACTCCAACGCGTCAGCGGAGGGCAGGCGTTGAGTGAGTTCAACCCACCGGGTGTAGCTCTAGCGTGCACGCCTCGAAACAGGCTGTTCTGATTCGCGTGTGGAGAAAGAGACTACCTGCCAGTAAATGGACCTGGAAACGTATATGGCTAGGATAAAATCGATCGGGTTGGAAGTATGATGTATTCGCGTACTTCAATGCAGATTTAAGTAGAGCTCGTGGTGTGAGTGATTGGTGGTCGCAAGATGGAAAGATTCAAGAATGTAAGGAAATGACTGGGTTGGTAACGTTCAGCGACTGGAAGGAGCACTCGGATCGCACCTGCAAGCGGAGCCTACGTGAGCCAAGGAAGGTACTTCTACGATGAGCACTCCCAGGCGATATGCGCGACGTAGAAACGATCAAGGGCATGGTAACATTTGAGATGGGTTCGGTGGGCGAAGCGCGTTTGTGCCAGCAGACAAGCTTCCACGGCCACGTCGCCACGTCTCTTGTTCACGCCATCTGACAGGGGTATTGAACCCTGGGTGATTGCAAGGCGATACAGCGCCTAGAAGCTTGAGATCTTGGCTCCATTGCTTGAATTTTATTTTGAGGAAGACGCTACAGAATCTGGTGTTGAGCTTGCAACAGAAGAAGGCAAAGAAAAAGTGAAGACTGTGACGTTGAGACTCGCCAATGACAATTGATTAGCGCAGCACGTTCTTCCCTTCTGCTCTAGAATTGGCTGCAAACCTGAACGCCAAGAGCAGAAGTTGTCCCCACTATGGCAGACTCGGAGCCTGGCCCCGGCCCGCAGTAAAAACCTCACTGGACGCATCTGGTCCCTCCGATCTCCTACTTTGATGGAGATTGATGCTCAATGATGTAGAAAGTTTGTTGCGAGATAAGCCGACAGTGAGGTCGCAAATTCCATTCGGTGCGCTCCACCGACCACATACCGGCACCCAACACACGAACTAGACTGCACCGTCTCGATTCCGTTGAGATAGGAGATATCAATGTGCCGTTTATGCGGCGCACATTATTCCGTCCATATCGACATCCTCAGAATCTATGCACATGGTACCAAGGCAAGCTTGCGCGCAAAATCTTTACCATACGGAGACGAACGAGTCAAGCGAAACAGTTGGGTGCCCATCTCAATACTGAAGGAGCTGTTCATTCACACTATATGAGGACCGTCGGAAATCGTCCTCATCGCTATCTTCTGCTCATGCACACCCTACCAACTAACTAACTCGCAGGTGGCCGATGAAGGTAAGGACGCCTTCTACTCATCATAGGCACACATTAACTAGCGGGACACCACTGCTGACATTATCATCTCAGCGCTGGGATGCTTGTCTTGAGAGATGTTTCCGATTTAGGTTGGTTCTACCTTATTCCTTAGGAAACCCCGCCGAGACAGGAACGAAGAGCAAGGGATATATATTTTGCCAGGGAGGCTGAGCGGATGCCATGCGGAAGAAAAAGATGCTCAGCTGGCCGATGCAGTGAATCTTCATATCGGTTGCAAAACGTCGTGATTGTTGCCATGCGCCCAAGCAAAGTGATCAACGGATGTCGAAAGACTGCGCATACGTCAAGCGCAGAGCAAGGCTGCCCGGCAAAAAAGAACTGGGTCGTGAGAGGTGCAGAAAGCTGTCAGGACATAGTAGATGCGTTACGCGACATTCGGATGCAAGTCAATTTTGGCTTCCACTCTTAGCATTTCAACCTGAAGCTCTGACCCCATAAATATCGAGTTCATGTATTCTTTCTGCTGAAAGCCAATGCTGTGCCCGTCGCATAGTACCGAAAGTCGAACATATGATAGGCGATATAGAGGTTGATGGTCTGGTAGACCTCGATTTCGGTTGCAATTCGAGGATCTGGAGTCCCACTCGCCACACTGCTGAAGACTGTGCCAATACTTTTGGCGTTGAATGGCTTCACGTTAATACTCAAACACAAAAGCAGAACGACGCCGAGCTCATCAATGTGCAAGTCCGTGAATATCCTGTCGTAAACGTTGATGAGTCGCGAGCGGCTAGGTCGAGGACATCTTGAGCGTACCAGTCCTACTAGAACCAAAACGGCGCCTGAACTGGCCTTGAAGCCTCCACCTTTTGGCTGACTGCATGTCATGAAGCTATGACCTGCGCCTCCCATCAAACGCTTTGTTGAAGCCGAAGAGTCGTCAAGCATTGTTGCACCACCCTCAATCACTCACATGTCTCGAGCATTTTCTTGATGAAGCTTTGTAGGGTTGGGTTCCAAAGAGCAGCCGCAACTCTTTCTTTGTCGGCGAGCTGTTTGTTGACTTCATCTGCTGTCGAATGCGTCCCCTCTTTTATCCTCACATCGACTCGAAATCTAGCGGGGAGTGACTCCTCTAGGCGGACACGTACACCGAGACCTATGACCGTGGCCAAGCTGCAATGCTGGATCGTAGGCGTGACAAGAACAGTGACAGTCCTTAGGGGCGAGTCGGGTCTGTTCGGTATCGTAGGTTTGATTGAGATATCTGGTAGAGACACAACAGCAAGCGCACCAAGCGTTATCGGGTGTTCAGGGTCGGACATGGTCGCAATTAGGTCGTAAATCTCCTGCTCGTCAATCGCTTCGGCTTCGGATTCATCGTCACTGTCAGACGCCTCGGAAGTGGCAGATTGGAAGAAAGGATCGGTCGAATTGACAGGAGCCGTGTATGTGAAAATTGAAACATTCTTGCCATCTGCGCTTTGGCTAGCACTACGCCGTTTCCTCGTTGGCAAGTCTGACGGGTTCAGTACAACTGGGTTGGCGTTGGCAAGTTCCATATTGGTAGTTTTCACGAGTGATGCGTCGGAAATACTGCAGCAAGAATATTATGATAAACGGCCAGAGCAACTGGGGATAATAGTAGTCGTCGATCAGCCCACTACGGTCACGTGCACACAGGGTGGCTAACGTCGAATTCACACCCTCATTAGGTCCTTCGCCGTTCTGGATTACGTGACGGATCCTGCCCGTGCAGCGGTCGCAAGGAACAGAGACGGATAGACGTGCCAAGCCAGTGACGGGTAAAAAGCGGACCGCAAGTCAATTTTGACAAAATTAGCGAGAAGTCCCTGTAGCTGGGGACACTTCTTTAACCCCAAGTCTCTTGTCTAGGGGTCAATTTACGCCTAGGATCTCTTCGGTCCGGTTTTTTCTAATTATCATCACTGGCTTGACGTGCCACACTGGCAGTGTGTAACTTCCCTGGGGACCGTCAGAACTCCGTCATCGTTGCCTCAGCCTGCAATCGTGCGACACCGGGCAAAAGAGGGGGGGCTGGGCGCTGGGCGCTGCGACAACCACTTCCGGCAGCATTGTTGCTGTTACATCAGACTCTAGGAGACAGTTCTCTGCAGAGAGTTCAATTCCACCATGACACGCGCCTTGATGGTGTGAGTCCAATTGACACAGTAAATATGGCATTGCTATGTGGCTTCTATGCTGGCGCGCCAAGAATTCGAAAACGGCAATCATAAATTGTCCATGGATACGAGCCCCGGAAGCAATCGACGTCCTCGGGAGTATGTAGCATCTGCAGGCTTCAATAGGTGATCATGGGGTCGTTTTCGAGGCAGCAGAAGCAGCTATCTGCAGTGATTGTCGCTGTTTATGCGTCCGGTACTGGGCCGTCTTAAACCTAACAGCTGCTCACTCCAGTAGTGCCTTGAAGCTAATTACCGCAGATCGTCCATAGCAGGATGTGAGTCCTCGTGCTTGTATTGCGCTACATTATTGTGCAGACACTAACCCCGCGAATGAGCGAAGGGAGCGCTTTCGGCTGCAAACCAAGGATTTGTGGCTTGCCTTGTTGGTCACACTGGCGCACCAGCTCGACATGCATAACAACCGTGTTGTTATTTCCCTGCCTAACCGCGCACCGCGTCTTTTACGTAGCCCAAGCACTCTACTGAACTTGCTCCTGGTTGCTCAGCCTTTGCGGGCACAAACACTCCATGGCAGGCGCCGTGATCGTGCTATCTGTATAACCATTTCTGTACGAAAACTATTGCCGGGGAATTTGCCGCCGGGGCAAGCATATTCGACTCCAGGTGGCTGATACCGAGTAGATCATGGAGGCAGCATTCGCATCGAGCCCAATGATACCGAGGTAAGCTGCCTCAGGTGCGTTTGTTAGCGGGCCTCGAAATTCTAAGGCTAACTGGAGCTATCCTAGACCCCTCTCGTACCCACTGCTCCGCGCATGATTCACGATATTGTGTGCTTCTTCGCCATGGTGGCTCCTACGGTCACAGTGCTGCATCAACTCTATCCCGCGTCAAACGGTAAACGACTGCTGCTCCTATCGTTACTCGATAGTCAACAAGAGAGCGAAAAAACGTTCGCATTCGTGCGCAGGCTTGTCTGCCAGTCAGCTTCTGTTCGGACCGAGCATTGACGTAGAGTGAGACGAACTCCATCTTTCATAGTGGCGGCGTACATCTCGACTTCGGGCCACAAGATCTGCCGTGGCATGATCGGCATTTTCACTCGTTTCTCATGATACGCCATCAGCTACCATCACAGCGCACAGATTTCCTGGCGGGCTACGTTCAAGCTTTTCGAGTATCTCACTGGTCATCTCTTTGGTTACACCGCATGTTACACGGATGAACGTCGGTCAACGTGCACGACCCCCAACTTTGATTCAGCGTCTGGTCTGCCGCGTCAAAAACTCCAGTGGCCTTATTCCTGGAGCTTTTGCTGGTACGGGGATTTCTCCGACCCTGACAGTCTCTAGCGCTCGTCTCCAGTCTGAGGAGATGCAAGGACATCCACACTGTCGTGGAAATGCAGTCCTTTCAGGCATCCGGCGCCTCGGCACAGGGTCCTAAGAACTATGTATTCGTCGACGAGCACAATCGGCATAAGCGACTCAAAGTGATGAGAGCCTGTGAGGGTTGTCGGAGGAGGAAGATCAAATGTGATGCCGCCACCACAAACAGCTGGCCATGTGCGGCCTGTAAGCGACTGAAACTTACATGTGTCCCTCCTGTCGGCGGCCTAGATGGTGAACTGGGCGGCGATGCTAGCGGCAACGACGAGTCCTTCATGCAATCCTCGGACACTCCTATTCAGCAATATCCCCCCGAGCACTTCCAGTATCTGCAGAGTTATGGATCGCAATCCGAGCTAGACCACAGCTTCTCCCAATATGATATGCAGAACCCTCAGAACCTTTATCCGCAACAAGACTTTCAGTACGCGGCCCCGCGCCATGACCAAGGTCAGCTCGTGACACCTCAACAGGTTCCCTACCCCCAACCCAGATACCAGTCTTTCGATTCGGTCAACGGAAATCTGGAACCGCAGTCCGTGGGAAGTCCACAATCGACAGAATCCATCACCGCAGAGGATTTGGCAGAAAATTTGGGAGATCTTCGTATTCCTGATACCGGCATTGCACCTTATATACGCCAACAGACCGGCTCCCAAAAGGAAGCATCCGCGCCGATTGTAGAGGATGACGAGGATCTCCCGGCTTTCTCGACTGCCGCTGGGTCCCAAATTCGGATCCCTCCAGCTCTGATGCCATCAAAAGAAGAAGCATCGCGTGCCTTCCAGGACTTCTTCAGGCATGTTCACCCCTACGTTCCCGTTCTTTGTCGAAGTCATTTCTACCATTTGTGGCAAAAAGACCGCAACGCTATTTCTCCCCTCCTCCTTGAGGCTGTGCTGGCATGCGCAGGACAAGTATCTGACGACCCAGCCGGCGGTTCGCAATGGTTGGCGCTCGCCAACAGGCACGAAGAGAACTTTGCAGATATGCCCAGGCTGAGCACTGTTCAAGCACTTCTGCTGTTGCTCAAGGCACGGGAGAAGACACCGAAAAGGGGCTACTACTATCGGTCATGGGTTACAGTGAAGAAGATTGTTGGCATGGCCAAGGATCTGGACTTGCATGAACATTTTGATTTACATGAGTCTGGAGGAGAATGCGATTCTACGCCGGTAGAATGTCTGACGAAGACAAGGGTCTGGCAACTTGCAATGATGGTTGAGGTAATGGTAGGAGCGCCCCAGGGGCGATCAGATTATGGCGTCGACATCGACACTGTCGATACAAGTCCCTGCCCACCTAACTCTGATATAGATGAATACGAGAAGATGACGTCAAGGCAATTCGCATACTGGGTTTTGAATGTCCGTAACATTCGAGGGCTTGCCGAAACTTATCAGAAACTCAAGCGCAAAAACAAAGACTGGGCTAGCGATTCAACGTTCCTGGCATACAATCAGGCTTTCAGTAAATGGCCGGCTGAACTGCCTAAAGATCTTCAGATTCCCATCTCGTCAAATGGTACGCTGCCCGACATACCATCACATTGGCTCGCAAACATGCACTGCCATCATCAACTTGGCATTGTAATGCTATACAAGCCTCAGCTCAATGCCTCTAAGGATTTTATGAATGACGATAAATGGAAGCAAATCATGTCCATGTGCTACAACTCCGCGAAGCAGGTCTGCGTCTACCAGGAAGCCACGCTAGAGAAATATGACATTTTAGGGCTGGCCTGCATGCAAAGGGGCTTGAGTTTTCCAATATACGCAATCCTATCATGCGTTATGGTTCATTTGGTACGTCAAGCAGTATAGTGCAGGATGCATGATTAACGGTAGTTCAGGTCGCTATTACCTCTCCAGAACATGTCTTCAACCACGATGCGAAAGGCTTCTTCATCCGGCACATGCGGGTCCTCGAACGGTGTATCTCAGAGTGGCCGATGCCCGAGGTTGAAGCACAAATAAATGGTCTTCGCGCTGCTTTTTCTGCGGATATGACGAAGCCATTCGATCTCAAGCCAACTTTCCCGTTCGGAACGCCATCAGAGCACAGCAAGAGTCCGGAGGAGAGAAGGTCCTCGGAGCCGCAGTCCCAATTCCAGAATATTCAGCCGCAGCAGCAGTTCTATCAGCAGTCTATGCAACATGCCTCGTACTTTCCAACACCTCCTGTCTCGACGGGCCCTACCGCGCATCCTCACGCAACCCAGTTCCGTCATGATTATAACCAAGATCACGCAAGTCAGCAGTATCAGCCCATGCTTCCAACGGCTAACGCGAACCCTGTCATTGCACCTGAGCAATGGAACCCAACACCTATCATCGACCAATTCAATGCAGCATTTGCAATTCCCCAGTCGGCTCTAGCACCTCCTCCGCCGTCGTCGTACAACTCTTCTCCACCAGTGAACCTCCCACAGCAAACGCTACATTTGCAGATTCAAAATCAGCAGTTTGTGCCGAGTCCAACATCAGCCGCACCATATAGTGCTCACCATTACACTCCGTCGCCGACTTCACAGCCTATACCGAACCCACAAGCCTTTTTTGCATCACATTCCCAAACAACGCCACAAGCTCAGCTGACGCCTGGACATTACCCAGCGCAGCAGGCAGCAAACTCATATTTCGAGCCAGACATGAATCAGCAATCTGGTCAGATCCCGACACCAGGGTCACGAGCGTATGCATCCAGCAACAGCAACTTCAGCAATAATCCGGAGTCGGCCGGACCAAATACCCCAGTCTATGTCACACCAAGAGAGTGGCAACAGAGCGTAGCGAGTGTCTTCGATCCCAATGGCTTGAAGCGAAAGTGGGGTTATGAACAGCAGCTGGCAATGCAACAGCAGGGGCATCCTTCTGGACGGTATGGAAGCATCGGATGAAAGGCGACTTTTATACATGACTTGCCAAATCCATCCCTTTCGCTGGATCCTAATCATTGGCTTTAGAGCTGACAGGCCAGCACGCCGAGATCACACAGACCTCACACGAAAGCCGTGATTGTGTGTGCTTCTTCCTGATGTCCAGCTAGCTAAGAGGCCCCTCCGAGAACCACGAGGCATTCCAACAGACTGGACGCACGTTGTCCTCAGTTGATTGGCCTGCCTTCCATGCAGAGCAAACCTATATGAACCAATCACCATCCATCCCAGAAATCGCAGTCTCCTCGCTTAAAACTCGTCCCAAGGAACATGCATCAGACACGCGTTGAACGCGCAAGGCTCACCACCAACCTGCACATTCCACAACCATGTTTGGGACCTCTACATACGTGCGTTCGCCGTTGGCACGCTGCTGCCGTTACGCGGCAATAGCACGTTTGGACACACATCTCTGCGGTCTTCGCCGGGAACACGTGGGAGCATCGGGGGTCCATCCAATGCGCCGCTTCGAGTCACGCCGAACAGATCTTCATCGTCCGCAATCAATTATTGAATGTTAGCTAGCATACGGAGATCCAACAATTCTGGACTCGAGAGTGTTTGACCAACTACTACTACACGCCGGCGGTCGATGCGCAACGTCCATGCCACTTGGCAGAAGATTTCTCGTCCGCCTACCACTTTTACGCGTCACGCTGGGTGAAGGGACCGGTATATTTTGAGAGCTCGTCTGTGAACTAGCGTGACGTTTGATTGAGATGTAACGAGATTCTCAGTTGTTCTTTTCCGACACAAGACCTTGAGCTCGGCTCACTGGCTGTTGTGCCGTGCTTATTGCTTGGGCCACTTACGTTGGATCAGGGGCGAGATAAAGGATAAAATAAAGGAACATCAGAAGCTTGTGTAGACAAGGTCTAATCTATATAGTAAACCTGCTCATCCATGAGTTTTATGATTGAAGGATTTTATCTATGGGCAGTGAAGCAGTTTTACGGCTCGTGGTTGTCTGTGACTAATTCCTGGCTTTGTCGTTCACTCGGTGGTGCTCGGGGGCTCCGGCCATCTCGATCCTGTGCGTTTGCCGTGGCTCTGCGTGCGGCATGATGTGAGTTGGGTTGTAGGGTGGCATTGGTAATCTTAATTGTGTCGACTTGGCAGCTTAGCCTTGCCACGCGAGCTCGTCGTTCGCCGCCCCAGTGTTATAATCTCCTCGTTACAAAAGCCCTCACCATCGTAGCTTTGCGAAATAAGTTCAGAGTCGAGTCTACTCGTGGCTCTCATGTATGTAAGGCGCCCGCCTCAGACGGTGGAGGGTCGTGTGTCTGTAACACCCTGCCTTTCTGTCGAAGTGGTACGCGACTGTACGTGTGGTTACGCCGGCGGAAGAAGCGGATATCGAGTCACGTATCCGTGTGCCTTCGAAGGGTTGGGCAGCGGTCGCATCGTATTCTCCTTCTAGAGAAGTCCTGCTTTGGAGTTTTCTTGCTTGCGAACAAGATGTCTCTGTGTACCACTAATCGTGCCGTAGAGGCGAGGTAGGTGTGTAAGGTCTATGTGCTTGGTCGGACCCAGCAGATGTACGGTCCAAGTCCAGTTCTTCAACCTTGCTCTGCCGCAAGATACTGTCGAGGAGTTGCAGGACATGAGGGCCACACTAGACATGTTCACTGATCTTCTGGTGTGGCCCAGATATGGACTAGTAGCGGTGCCATGGCTATGCCATAGGCGTACACTATGTGGGCAAGTTTGCTCATCTTCTGAACAGGAATTGATTCAAGACCCTGTCCCAGCCGTCTAACCTGATGGGGTTGTCGACGTGCCAGAAGGGGTTCTTGCAGACGTGATCGGCAAAGCGTTCGTAGATACCTCTTATCAAGGCATCTGTATTCGGCATGCTTGGGTCGGTGAATAGCAGGAACTTGGTGCCAGTCAAGGATTGAAAGACGGTCAGCTTGAAGAAGGACGACTCGAGACTCTCAATGCCGGTGATGGGAGCGTCTGGTATTGGGTAGCGGAATCTGGAGGCTTTTCCACTGGCGCCATTTGTGGTGGGTGGGGGAGGGTGGTCGGCGGAGGAAGCGGAATAGGCTGGGAACTTGGGCGTGATGTTCTTGGTGATGGCGTGCACTCCGTGAAAGGTGCCGGCTAGCACGAGATAGTCGTTGGTGGTCAGACTTGTGGTGCCAGGCAGACCGAGTGTGCCTGTTGCTGGTTGTGAGCCAGTGGAAGAGGACGTGGGGAAGGTGCGGTGGTAGATCAGTGAGCCGGCCTTCGAGATGATGAGGAGGGCGAAGACGGGCATCGTGGTTGGGTTAGAATTGAAGATGGTGTGGTTGCCACCACAGGCCACCTCGTGCTTTCACCTGCTGTGCATGGCTCGCTGTGGAGTAGAGAGGTATGGTATACTCGTACAACAGTCGCTCCTTCTCTCCTGCAACCAGGACGTAAACGTACCTGCCGTTTGTATTGTCGCCCGATTAGGCCAAGCTTGTAGACTGCGGAGCCAGCCTCGTTAGCGCCAAGGCCCAAGTCCGCAGTCGACTCTGGCAGTTGCGTAGCCGTTGACGTGCCTGTGATTCCGCCTCTCGTTAGATGCACTTGAGCACCACAACCACTCGATCGACTATACCCAAGACAAGACAAGCCCATCACCCTCGTTGCTATCTGCCAACTTCAAGACTTCATCCACAAACCCGTCTCAAGCAAGTCTCGGTCTGCGAACCGCAAACATGCCTCTCGAAGCGACCATGATATGTGTCGACAACAGTGAGGCTTCTCGGAATGGCGACTACCTGTATGTTGTCTATCTACCAGGTTGTGAGCTTCCATTTGCTGACTTGCATGCAGGCCTACACGCTTCCAATCACAGTCGGAAGCAGTCTCGCTCATCTTCAATGCCAAAACCCAGGCCAACCCAGAATCCGCCGTCGGCCTATTGTCCATGGCAGGCACATCTCCCCAAGTCCTCAATACGCCAACTACGAACTTCGGCGCCGTCCTTGCAGGTCTCCACGAAACGAAGATTAAAGGCTCCATTAGGTTAGGCACCGCCATCAGCGTGGCAATGCTAGCACTCAAGCACAGAGCAAACAAGTCGCAGAGGCAGCGTGTCATTGTGCTGACGTGCAGCGAGATCGACTCAAGTAAGGATGGCAACGACAGCGAGAAAGAGCTCATCAAACTAGCCAAGAAATGCAAGAAGAACAACGTGTCTGTCGACTTTGTCGCTTTTGGAGATGCTACAGGCTCCGAGACGAGGAGTGTGCTTGAGAAGTTTGTCGAGGCTGTCGGTGGAAGTGGGAGCAACGAAGGCAACTACTTGGCAGTCATACCACCTGGTCCGGGCCTGCTGTCAGACTCGCTGGTTACAACGCCGATTGTCAACAGCGGTGCTCCTCAAGATACAGGTATGGAGGGTGTAGAGTCCACGGGTGCTGGTGGCCAGAACAACTTTGAGTTTGGCATAGATCCTGCTACAGACCCCGAATTGGCTATGGCGTTGAGAATGAGTATGGAGGAAGAGCAGAATCGTCTGGAGAGGGAGCGGCGGCAGCGCGAAGAGTCGGGCCAGAATGGTGAAAGAATGGAGACCATAACTGAGGAGGGCGGCTCGGCCGCGAATGACTCAAAACAGCCGCGGGTCGAAGAAGATAAGTCAGATGACAAATCTTGAATTTGAATGAAGCATTACTTGATCAAGCCCGGCAGCATGGCGAAGGCGTTATGAATGACATGGCACGGCACGGCACGGCAGAGCCAAACACTTGAGGAATGCACCACTACCTTTTGAATCGACTGACTGATCACTCGAAGTGATTAACGAAATGACTTGTTCCATGCCCTCGCTCCTCGCTCACCAGGACCTCCAGGAAACCAGTGGGGGATTGTGACTCTGTGCTCGAATATTACTCAGGAGGGCCACGAGTGGATCAAGTGTGAGGTGTCAACAGTGAAAGTGAAACGAGAAATCCTAGGTACTTGCTCCGAGTCTTCAGTCAGTGGTATCACGTGGTTATGAGACCAATCAATCAGAGGGGCACTACCGACGTGCCTTCCTATATCCGACTGCATCTGCGCTTCCTGACCCTTCACCTGCACACAATTTCGGCTCTTGTCATCGCAAGTTGAGGCATTAAAACCACTACGTCCACAACCTGTGCTGCCACCACGGTGCTACACAGGCCATCAACAGTACTATGGAAGGCAACGAGGACCGCGAGGTATGTCTACGAACACTGCCTACACAACGGTCCTGCGAGGTGATATAACTGATACCGTTGCCTGCAGGCCACCCAATCGTGCCCTCCCCTATCCCATTTTCAGCTTCTTTACGATGCACAGGCTGAGTCACGCCTATTGCAGCTCCCTACAGAGTTACGACTGAAGGTCTTTCGTTCTCTACTAAAGAGCGACAAGCCACTGAAGCCCTTGGACGATTTCGAGTTCTACAAACCGCAGAAGAGCACCCCGTTGAGTGCGCAACTGCTGAGATCGTGCCAGAAAGTCTACGCTGAATGCCTTCCGATCCTGTATCAGGAGAACACATTGGTCGTCCAGTTCCTCAAAGTCGGATGTCTGCAGATGCTCGGTATATGCCTAAAAGTCGCAGAGTGCCTGCATCTCTACGAGAAATATTCAATGCCAATGCACCTCTTAGAGTACGTCACAAAAGTTTCCACCTCTCCGCCATACAAGGTCTATCCAGAAGACCACACCCATGCGCAGTACATCGTCCAAATATATCCTGTCCTGAAACGGTTTAGAAAGTTTGAAGCCAGGGTTGAGGTCCATGCTCGCAGTGCACTAGAATGGTGTTTCATCACGTGTCGCATGTTACAAGACCTGCTCTTCGATAAGGAGGTCATTTTTATCGGGCCGCACACTGCCGAAGGTTTTACTGCCGGTCAACATCGTTCAGCTATATCTGCGTGTCGGTACCTTCGCTGCCGCTCGATCACATTTCCAGACTGCGAGGTGTCCACCACAGACCTGACTAAGACTATCACAAGCACAAATGCCGTCACTGATACCTATTTAATCTTACAAGAGCTTAGACGTCAAGAGCAACACCTTCCAAGGGGATTCCTCCCAAATTATGTTAGAAACCTTCGAAGCTTCAAAGCGCTCACCAATGCCGTCATGAGGTACGACCTTGAGCGAACGCAAGAAGAGATCAAGGTTGACCTGAGCGCATGGATTGTGTGGTGTGGTGATTGGGCACGATTGGAGAAGAAGAACGTGCATGTGAATGGGTCCAATATCGATACACATCGTGACCGAGCCATCGAAAAGCTACGCTCTGCATTCAATAATGGCACAATCCCACATCTTGAAGAATTGGGTGAATGTCCAGGAGGAGAGTAGCGACTGGACAGAAAGCAGGGTTGCGGCAGACAATGAGTTCCATGTCTGGCCTTTGGAATAATACAGTGATACACGAACACTCACAAGCGGCGATAGAGCAGCTGATCGTGCTAGCGTTCCCTGAGGGATCCAGAGTATAGAGCATTGTTAAAGAGATACGAGATATCTCTGCTCCTTTTATCGATAGACCTAGTGACAAGGTCATTCTGCAGGAATTCACAACCCCTTTGCCTTGCATGAACATGCGGTGTGTGCTATGCGCATTGCTCACTTGAGTCGCCTCAGGCATACTTCATTGCGGAACCCGCCTGTAGTCCATTTCAGGCCATACGACAATGCAACATCGAACTCAATCCCGGCGTTCTCAGAGCATAGAATTATGCAAAACTCGGCAGTATATTCTGGTATCATAACAACACCCGAAACTTGGCCTCAGACTGGATTGATTGTGTCCCTCAATGCGTGCACAGAATCTCGGGAGATTCTCGCTCACTTTCAGACCTTTTACCAGAGGTTCTTCATTGGCTGGTTTGGGGGAGGTAGATATGGGCAGGACTGTAATGTGTTTCGGGAGGAAAAGAAGGACAAGCGATTGCTCGCGCTCTCCCATTCACGGCATTGTGTCGAATCTAGACAGATACCTCTACAAGTCTATCCAGTCTGTGCGACTGGGGCTTGTGATCCATTGCAAAATCTGATGAAATCTGTTGTGGAAGTATAGCCCGTTGTGTGATGGATATCTGTGGAAGTACGCCTTGTAGATGGTGAACATCGGCCATCTCGGAGTGCGTGCTGATGGCGGAGGGTTGGTGTGAAGCCACATCACCTGATTCGACCCTCCTCGGGCGACTGTGCCAAGGGAAGGGAATCTGCATGAAGCTCACCACCGTTCTGGGCGCAGGGTGAGGCCCCTTCGGCCCATCCTGCCGTAGGTGAGCCTCACCCGTCCCCAACGCAGAACGTGTCTACTTTAGACAGTCGTAGATGGCACCGTTGCTGCAGCTTGCTGTGAACGCGCATCGTATTCGACCATAAGCCCTCAGACAACTGATTGATATGATTTGCGCCGACGAAGTTAGTAAGAACTTGTGTGAACCATGGAGATCTTGTTCAGTAGCCTCGACGTACTGCGTTGGAGGTCACAAGATACCTTGCAAGCTACTGTCGCAGTCGAAGCCTACGTTTTCCATCAGCAACAGCGTTACAACGCATCTGGCACGCAGTCTAACGAGGAACAAGACGGTTCATTGGACAGGAGAAATCCATAACAGGGCAGATGAAGAACCTGGCTGTCGGCCATTCTGCGGCATAGGTGAGACGTGTCGTGGCCACTCCCACAACAGCACTGCGCTTGAACTAGAGACTCCCTCTGTCATAGCCTGTGTTCGCAGTGGACGACAGAAGTGAATAGTCTCTCGAAGACTTCTATGTATGTGTCGCATGTTATTGAGATTCCAATGGCTCAAAATGCTTGCAACGATCTCATTCCGTGACAATAGTCATGCATGAAGCCGACCGCTAGCTATCTACCAACTGTTCCGTTCTGTCCCGGTTCTATCAGACAGGCAACTCACGCGAAGCACGCTCATTGGCACTACATCGCACGGCACGTGATGACCCGGTAAGGGAATACTTGGTCGAATGGTTGGATGGTCATCAACATACCATCCTATCAACATAGCATCCTACACTACTCAACATAGTAACGGCCCACGACTATACAGTACACGACATCTCACAACACATTGTCAGTTCCGATCTGACTTCATAGTCAATCTCGATCTCTATGTTCAACCCTTGAGTATTCCATCTTACTCTTCTGTCATTGTCCCCCTAGTTACTACAGCTACCAACCAACCACCAGCACACCGCCCTCCCTAGGTTCTGCCCTAGAGCAAAGAAGCATCATGCCACAACCTCGACGCGGAGATAATTCATGCCCACCGTGAGAGCTACGATTCGATTGCAGTCAATGTCCGGCACATGAGCACGGATTTAGGACTCACGAGATACTACCAGAGAATGCCTATCGTGATACTATAAAGGAGCATAATCGTTCTTCCATATATGTAAGTGACTACTGGTCTCGTCGTCTCAAGAAGCTGTATTCAGAACGCAGATCATGTCGAGGTCTTGATCAACGCATCCGACACCAACACCGAAATTTTGCTATGCTGTCGCTGCAGGTCGAGCTATGTGAACGGCAAAGAAAGACTCGCAGGTTACCGCTATACCTAGCTATCTTTGGCAGTGGGATCGGGTCCTAATATTTGTGGATCTAGGCGTTAATGCTTCCTCACTTCTCGAAACGACACCGACGTCTCCAGATAGCAGAGCGAGTCAACCGCTCATGGAAGTCGATGAGCCTTGCCTTCGATCAACCGATCCGCCCCCTCTCAACCTTCATCTCCTCCCACAGCCTCATCTCGCCCCTCCCTTCGTCCCATCTATACACCGGCCCCGTTCCAACGTTATACTGGTAGTAATTCTCCGTGCCGCCAGGCACCATCGCCTTTCTCATGGTGATGTTGATCCTGCCCTTTGCCGCGCCGTCGTTCTTCCCGCTCCGCTTAGGGATCGAGTGTAGCCAGTTCCGCTGTGTCTCGCCGCGCATGAGGATCACGTCGCCCGGGCCGAGCGGGAGTTTGAGCGGCGTTGTGTTGGGGTAAAGTTTCTCGGTGCTTGTGTTTGTGGTTGCTGTGGTGTCGGGTTTCGACTGGGAGGTCTTAGTGCCGTTCCCCGGACCGGCGCCGGGCGGTTTGTGCTTCATGAGGAAGTCGCGGCGCGCGCCGAGACTGAAGGAGGCGATGGCGGGTATGGGGCCGAGAAAGCGCTCGTCGTCGCTGTGGTAACTGATTGAGTCTTGGCCCGTTCTGTAGTAGTTGACAAGGACGAAGTTGTAGGTGTCGTTTGTCAGGGCTTCGGTGAGGTTTTTGAGGAGGGCGAGGCATGGAGGGATAGGCCGTGGTGGGACGGTGCATGATTTGTACTTGCCGGGGGCGACGTCTTTGGTTGGATTGGTGGATTCGACTATGCGTGTGGTTAGGTGAGTGGTGGTAGCGGGGTCGGAACTGTTTGGGGAGGGGGTGGTGGTAGGTGTGCTGGTGCTAGTGAATCGTGAGGTTTCGTCTAGGCCGTAAACTGTGGTGAAGCGTGGGGTGTTGATGTCGACGGATTTGCCGAATCGGGTGATGGTGTATTTCACGCGGTAGAAGGGGAGGGAACAGCGCAGGAAGTGGAACAGTTGGTCCGCCGTGGGCTGGGGGATCAGTGGCTCGAAGTAGAGTAGGTCAAGATGAGGTTGGTTGTTGATGGTCTTGCCTGACGCTGTCAGGAGAAGTTCCTCGACTTTTTCTGTGATGCTCGGTGGCAGATCTGCAATGGGAAAGGGGTAGCCTGTATGGGCTGTGTATTTAGTTGGCTGATCACTCGATGCATTCTGCGAATCCGTCGCTGTTGCTGAGGTCGGCTCTTTGCTGACCTGGGGAGGCGATACCGTCCTCGACAACGTCTCGAGGCTGTTCTTCGGCCTCTTTGCTGGGGGTGAAAAAAACGAGTGTAGGGTGCGCTTCGACATGGGGTACAAGATCTGTTGACAGCGACTTGCTGTCTCGAGATTTCACTTCATTCGCTATCTGGACGGTGACTGTGGTACGGCAGCTTACTGTAGAAGCATCGCGACGACGTCATCATTCGAACGCGTCGTAGCCTCGAGCGTGACGCGTTAGGGTGCATTGCGCTTGCATTGATCATGTTGTTTCCACAGGTTGGACTCGTCCCTAGAGTCGCCCATGCCTGCTTACCACGCGAGCAGTCCATAACAAATGATTTGGTAACGACAAGCCTGCACGACTTGAGATCTCTTCGTTTGAACCTCGATAGCCCCTGGTTCTGTTGCCGACGTTTTCCCGGTAAATCGACCAGTATTTGCCGGTTTCGTGCACTTGTCATCTCCTGCATTACCTAGATCAGTCTACCCAACAAGTCCCTTCGCAGAACGTAGTCTGTTGATGAACGTAAGTCCTGTGGCAGGGTTGAGGCGTCTCGCACCAACGATAATCGCGTCTTTGAATCGCACACGAATATGCCAGCTTCGAAGTATGAGTACTACCACGGCAGAAATTGCTCTGCCACCCGTCAACCGCGACATGAAAGTCCTTGATCGATCGTTCTTTAAGCGAAAAGTCGACACTTCAGCACTCACCGTCTTCGACCCCAAAGACATTCAGAGAGTAAGAGCGAAACTCGCTTCCTCACGTGACTTACTTTCTGCAACCACCATCAGACCAGTGCTTGACGACGAAACCACACCGGGAGCAAGATGCATCCTACTAAAACCACACGTCAAAGCCTCGGATCCATCGACGTGGAAGGAGGAGTGGTCGGACATCATCAATGATGGTACTGCCAAGGTCCGCCCCTATGAGCTCACCTTGACTTACGACGACTGGACCATGAGCGACATCCTTGACGCAATTCTACCC
The DNA here is from genome assembly GCA_002319055.1 of Knufia petricola. Classification (NCBI taxonomy): domain Eukaryota; kingdom Fungi; phylum Ascomycota; class Eurotiomycetes; order Chaetothyriales; family Trichomeriaceae; genus Knufia; species Knufia petricola. Next base: position 51,350 of record NMUC01000011.1, read on the forward strand.
GAAATATCCAACGGTGAGGAGCAGAACCCCTCAGGCTTTGCACAAGTTGGTCACGTGGCGCATGTCAACCTGCGCGAGCAGTTCCTACCATACAAGCACCTGATCGGCGAGGTTCTGATGGACAAGAACGCCTTAGTCAAGACAGTGATCAACAAACTTTCCGACGTCGGTACCGAATCCGCGTTCAGAACATTTCCATATGAAGTGCTCGCCGGTCCTGACGACCTGAATGTAACGGTGCGACATGCTGGCTGCGAGTTCAAGTTCAACTTTGGAGAAGTCTACTGGAACACACGCAATGGACATGAGCACGAGAGACTGATATCCATCTTCCAGCCGGGTGAAGCAGTCTGCGACGTGATGGCAGGCGTGGGACCTTTCGCCGTCCCAGCAGGCAAGAAGCGGACATGGGTCTGGGCCAACGACCTCAACCCTGCTTGTTTTCAAGCACTTGACAGCGCGATCCAAGCGAACAATGTGTCCAATTTTGTCTACTCTTTCAATATGGATGGCAGAGAGTTCATCAAAAAGGCTACTAAGCAGTTACTGCACAAACCAAGGACGTTCGAGCATAAGCGAAAAGTGAAGCTCTCCCGTAATGCCACGGCAAAACAAAGAAAAGACGCAGAAGCCTACATCAAGGCCACGAGTACGAGAATGGTAGAGCCGGCCACGTTTGATCATTTTGTCATGAACCTTCCTGCATCAGCGATTGAATTTCTACCAAGTTTCTGGGGTATCTATCATGGGCACGAACATCATCTTTACGCTTCTGGGCGCAGACTGCCGATGATCCATGTGTACACCTTTCAGGCTCGGCGAGACAATGAGGAGGAAGAACAAGTCGAATTGCGGCAGAGGTTGTCGCATCATCTGGGTTACGAGCTTTCCGTGGCGGATGACGAAATTGAGCTCCATCGTGTTCGCTTAGTGGCGCCAAAGAAGCTATTCTATTGTGCTTCTTTCCGGCTACCGGCGGCAGTAGCGTTTGCATCGCCAGAAGGTAACGTCTCTAGTTGAGTGAGGGAGAACACCAGCATGGACAAGAAGCTGTCGAGGATGTGCTCCGATTGCCCGGAGAGAGGTCATTGGCTTCACAGGAGGAGCTTGGCACACGAGGCTACACCGCTATGGCAGCGCGTACAGACCATGTGGTGGTAATGTACGGCATCAGCCGGAAGACAAGTTGTATGACATCCTTTTTGAGGCTCGAAGAGGCACTAGGGATGTCCAGGCGGAGGAATATCGTCCGCGTGCGCAAGGCTTTTCTTGTGATTGTTGCAACTCACTTATGAGTCTGGGCTTCCACTATGTTTGGAGGAGGTGGAAAGTATGCAATAGCTATGTCTGAGGACTAGATAGAAGCAACAGTATGCAGGGGTGTATTCCTCGCCTAATGTAAGCGTGATTATCACATGGGGATCATTATCGACATTTGTGGATGCCCCAGGCCTCCAATTGGCTCTGGACAGATTGTACGTTGTAACCCTCTACGCGTGTGACATGAAGCAGCGTGTATCCTGACAATGAACCCAGCATGAGCAGTGAATCAATCCTTGCATCTAGACAGTAATCTCGTGACAAGTCAGACTGGACGGTCGAGATGGCCACACCGCAGAAGATATCCCTCTACAACCTCAATGGTATGCTCCCACCTCCTCAGTGCGAGGGTGCAAGCGAGAGTGCAAGTGAGAGGTGGTCTAACAATCTGGCGCTGCAGAACTCAAGACGACGACCGACGATGCTCTGGCCCCGATCCTGACGAATCTGCCGAAGAGCTACAAGTTCACGCAACAACACTACTTGACTAATGTGCGGTTAGCCCTAGGCTACGCCGCAGTCACGATAGCTGGTGTTCTCTTCTATGCCGACTGGAAGTTGGGATGGGACGATACGAAGCCATATACCCTGCCTGCATGTGTGGCATACTTTGTGCTGAACGGCGCCCTGACTTACTGGATGTGGGCTGTTGAGAGTGGGACGGTATTTGTGGGGGTCAGAGAAGGTGGTCAGAAGGTACAAACTGTGCCGCATACAGTACGGGAACACGATGCTAATACTCTGGCCTAGTTGACTCTGAGCTCCTCCACCACGAAGAACAAGCCCATCTACAAGCTGAAAGTACGCTATGAGCTTCCCAAGACCGGCAAGCGCGCCGTAGACGACCAAGTCATTGAAGGATCCTTTACTGACTGGTTCAATGTGCATGGCTACCTGGACAAGAAGGCCTTCCGACGCTGGCTGGCTGGCAACCTCGAGGTGGTCGGACACGCGGACCCGGAGGCAAAGAAGGAGTGGGACGATGCCATAGAAGAGCAGATAGTCGACGAGGAGGTTGTCTCAGAAGGCGCTGTCAGGTCAGGTGCTGAGAGGACGAACGCAACAATAGAGGGTAGTGCAAGTGCGAAGAAGCGAGGTCGGCCGAAGCAGATATGATCGCTGAGGTTGAGCGATCGCAAAGCACAGGCCCCTCTGCTACATAATCATTGTCTTGCACACCCTCAACTTCAGCAGTAAGCAGAGGCCGTGCTTTCTCTTCTCCGACCCTTGTTTGTGCTTATCTCCGCAACACAAGTTGTACGACAGTCTGACATGGCAAACCCCGGGCTACGCCACCTCCTTCCAGAAGTCCAACATGGCCGCCACAAGCTTGAGTCTTGGTGACTTTAGTGACCACCTTGATTTCCCCGTCAGGAAGCTACCCAGTCAGCCCCGATGACATGCTTGTTTAGGAGTTCAAGTCGGCGCCAATACTAACCAGATTCAGAACGTCTCGCTTACCTCACACTCTCATATCCAGAATCTCCAACCTCTGGTCTCCGTCATCACGCGTGCGGGGTCTGATCTCTCCTCCCGAGGACCACGGCAACAGCAAGCCTGAATCCTCGAATGAGAGGAGACCTAGTAACATATATCATTCATGAAGCATGTGTCTGTAACAACGCGCACCATCAGGGTCGATAATCTGAGCATCAAAGTCGAGAGATCCTCCCTCCAGTCAATATGTCGAAAGACTTCAAAACAGAACTCTTCATCAACGGCGAGGTATGAGTAGAGTACTCCTGAGCACCAAGACCTATGCTGACGCTATCTCTAGTACGCCCCGTCTTCCAGCAATGAGACACTCACTATCCATAACCCAAACGACGACTCGCTCGTCTCCGACAAAGTCCAGGCAGCCTCGGAAGCCGACGTAGACAAAGCTGTGGCCGCCGCCAAGGCAGCACTGCCAGCATGGAAAGCCACAGCAGGCGCGAAGCGTGGAGCCCTCATGTTGAAGTTCGCTGACCTCCTCGAAGCCAATGCCGACAGACTAGCCAAACTCGAAAGTATGTGCATGGGCCAGCCCGTTTCCCTGGCCAAGAAGATGATCTTGGGCCCAGTTGCATTGTGGCGCTACTATGCAGGCTACGCAGGTAAGGTCGCCGGCGAGTCCTATCCGCCCGACGGCGAGGACGGCACGTACAAGATCGTGCAGTACGAGCCTCTCGGCGTCTGCTCCGGCATCTGCGCCTGGAACGGAAGCCACGTCCTCGCAGCATGGAAAATGGCCCCAGCGATGGCTGCCGGTAACACCTTCGTGCTCAAAAGCTCCGAGAAGTCCCCCATCTCACTCGCCCAATACGGCGAGCTGTTCAACGAAGCCGGCTTCCCCAAAGGCGTCATCAATATCCTCACCGGCGACGGCAAGGTAGGCGCCTGTCTCGCCTCCCACATGGACGTCGCCAAGATCGCCTTCACCGGCTCCGCCGCAGCCGGTCGCCAAGTGCAGATAGCCGCCGCCAAATCGAATCTCAAGCGCGTGACGCTCGAACTCGGCGGTAAATCTCCCGCCATCATCTTCGACGACGCCGACATCGACAACGCCGTCCTGCACTCCAGCGACTCCTTCCTCCGCAACAGCGGCCAGATCTGCTTCGCCGCCTCCCGCGTCCTAGTCCAAGAGAGCATCGCGCCAGCCTTCATCAAAGCCGTCAAAGTCGCGTTCGAGAACGCCGCCCAAAAAATGGGCGACCCGAGTTTACCCGACACGGCATTCGGCCCGCTCGCGGACAAGAAGCAGTTCGACCGCGTGATGGAGTTCCTCACCAACGGCAAGGCCGAGGGCGTCGAGATGCTGACGGGCGGCGACAGGAAGGGCGACAAGGGCACGTTCGTGCAGCCGACGGTTCTCCTCAACCCGGATCTGAAGTCCAAGGTCTACACGGACGAGATCTTCGGGCCGGTCATCAGTGTGCGGACGTTCAAGACGGAGGAAGAGGCGATCCAGCTGGCGAATGACACGCAGTACGGGCTTGGGTCGACGGTGTACACGTCGGATATTGGCCGTGCATTGCGTATCGCAAGTCAGATTGAGGCTGGCACTGTGGGGATCAATAGCGCGTTCAACGTGAGTCGTACCGTGTTCCTATTTCTGTTTCCCCTGGTGCATTGTTTTCGAAGGAAGCTGACTAATATCTGTGTTTTGCAGACGAGCCCGCAGACGCCGTTTGGTGGCTTCAAGCAGTCCGGGTACGGGAGGGAGAGCGGTGTGGAGGGCATCAAGAATTATCTTCAGCCCAAGACGATCCATGTTAACATGAATCTGCCGGTGGGGAAGAAGATGCCTGGGACCACCTGAGGAAAGCCGACGGTGACTATGAAGCACTACTATGAATGTTAGCGTCAGCGTGCAGTCGCTGGTGTGTTGAGTGGTGAGTAGCGATGGGAGTGATCGAAAGGGCAGGCCGGGAAGCAGCTGCCCATATCAAGCTGGAGTTCTGTGTGCTAGAACCAATACATAAGGTCTAGTCACATCTACGCTTGTATCGCTGACTATCTACGAGCATCACTCGAAGTCCCTGTTTACGTACCCACCCACGCCGTGCATCGAATCACGACCGCACCACAGAACAAAGCAACTAAGCACTCCCAGCCAAGATCTTGGATCAATCTAATTCGGTATCCTGTTCCTTTTTCTACTAATTTTATTATTAACACCCCACCATCATGCGTGCTCCAGCCAAGCAGCCTATGCAAGATCAGCACCACACTCCCTCATCTGCTGCAAGAACGCGCGTTTCGCCAACCACGCAACCTTGCGCCTGACAGTCTGCTCGGCATCCGCAAACCGGCTCTTGAACGCGTCGATGTCCCGCGCCTCCTCAACGACCACATCATTGACGATCCAATTGATGTACTCCTTGACGCAAGTCTGCCGGTTCGGATTCATGTCCATTTCGTTGAGATACTCGAACCCCTGCTCGACGCGACGGGGCGTGACCCAGCGCAGCGCGGCGTCTCCGATCGACAGGTCGCGCGCCGCATCGGCTCTGATCTTCGCCGGGTCGATGCGGTTCTCCTTGCCGAACACGGGGCCCTTGGTCTTGAGCCAGTACTTGGCATCGGCGCGCGCGCTGGGCACGCCGGGCTTCCAGACGACGCCTTCGCCGGGGGCGTCGACGACCCCGAAGGCCGCGGCGAACGGGCAGCGGCGCTCGACGGAGTCGGCGAGACGCTGCATCTCGAGCAGCGCGGGGTTGTCCGCGGTGAGGTTCGACGTGTCGAAGGCGAGTTTCGTCTGGCGCGCGCGAAAGACCGAGTAGATGCCTGCGCGAGCCGCTTCGATGTCGCTGTAGTCTGAGTCTTTTTGCCAGGCGCCGTTGAGCTGGATCGAGAGGATTACGAACCGGTTGGAGAGTTGGGCGAGGCCGACGTCCTTTTGCACGCGGCCGCCGATCCATTCGCCTGCGACGATCAGGGGGTATGCTCTGTCGAGCGTGGTGTCGGGATTCTTCTCGGCGAAGCGCGTGAGGATCCGGTTTTGAAGGTAAGTCAGGGCGTCTGGGAACTGGGCAATATCTCTGGGCCAGCCTTGTTGGCTCTCGTCCGGCTCGCAAATCCGGTTGCGAGATTGGAAGTGAACTGTTTGATTTGGTGCTGCTGCTGGATCTGTTCGAGCTTCGTCGAGGTTGTATACGATGTCAGCGTGCATCCCGTGCAGCTTGGTCGTTCCTTCCATGTCGAGTATAGGCGGTAATTTGCCCTCGGACTTGAGTTGTTGTAGATTCGCCAGAAAGTCCTGGTGTTTTCCTGATATCTTGGGGAACAGGTTGCCGTTCTGGCTGGCAACGCCGTTCCTGCCGGCTCGGGAAGATGGCATCCTTGCTGAGATGTGTTTTTGTAATGTGAGTTAAGGGTCTTTGAGCGAGTGAAAAGGTCAATTCTCCGGGAACTGTGGTCAGCAACAATATCGATGGATGAGTTTCGAGAAGTCGACAGACGGCCAATACCCGATATATACATCTCTCACCATTGTGCCCTCAACTCGGTGCATTTCACTAGCACAAAGAAAGTGATAAAGGCCTGAAAGTGCTCCTTGTTGGATTGTCTTTATCAGCAGGTGAAAGAAAGTCAGGCTCACTGTCAGCCCACATGCTGGGATGACTTAGACGTCGCTGGTTGGCTAGAGCCTGAACACAGCACATACGTGATCTGATTGCCTTGCAAGCGGCTAGTGGAACAAGACACTGTCTCACTTTTGCGATAGGTAGGCGTGACTTGAGCTCGAAGACATATAAGCAGGAGGAAGGCTCAGTGCTGGGTGGGGACAAAGCCCCATTGATGTTGTGGCTAGTGACCTCGCTGTGGCTGTGCGTTGCGTTTTTGGCTATTGAAGCAAAAAGTGCTCCTCGTCATTCATGCCTCTGGATCATCGGCAAACGCACAGAGGATACTTCTCTACCACCGTAGGCAGGTAGTGACTCGCACGAGAGCATGTCATGCGCAATTGAGGATTGATATTTGGTGAGCCTCGAAGGAGAGTATAGCACAGAGCAGAGTTCGAGATCTCGCCATATGTTCCCCAACACCGTTAGACATCACTCTCGATCAATGATGACTCGACCGAGTACAGTCAAATCCTTCTTCTCTTCCTTCCAGTCCTCTGGAAGCGGCGTGTCAGCAAACAGGCCAAGTCCGTGCTCCGCCGGCCATCTATCTCCAAAGACGGATGCCTTCACCACCAAGTCGCGGATATGCTGCGATTCTTCAGGGGTAAGGTTGACATGCACCGCCTCAAAGTTGTCCTTCAAGTACTTATCCGTGACAGTTCTGTTGTTGTTGTTAGTGACTTCGCAAGCGAGTGATTGGAAGTTAACAAATAGCACCTACCCAGGAATTGGAAAGATGTCGTCTCCCTGGCTGAGTAGCCAAGCTAGCGCCGCTTGACCAACAGTCACGCCTTTCTTGGTTGCGAGTTCTTTGATCGCCCCGACAAGCTCCATGTTTTTGGGAAAGTTTTCCTGCGAGAATCGTGGATAGAACCTTCGGATGTCACCCTCTCCGAAGTCGTCTGGGCCATGGATGCCTCCTCCCAGCAGACCACGAGAGAGAGGAGAGTATGCCACCACGGCTACACCAAGCTCACGACAGGTAACCAAGAGATTGTGCTCTGGACATTCAATCTCGGTGCTGAAAGCGCTGTACTCCATCTGGACACAAGCAATTGGGTGCACAGCATAGGCACGTCTAAGGGTGGCCGAAGACACTTCAGAAAGACCGATGTGCCGGATTTTGCCTTGCCTGGGCATAAATTCAGTCATTATTCTCCGAAGACCCACAATATCAGGATGGCAGGGACGGGACTTACTCCTTCAGCTTGACCATCTCTGCCACGATATGCTCAACAGGAGTGGAACCGTCGAGCCTATGGGGATACCACAGGTCAATGGTCTCGACTCCAAGTCTTTTGAGGCTCTGTTCACAGGCGACCGGCACGTACGCGGCATCACCACGGAATCCAAATCCTGTGGGCAGCTGTATAGCGCCGAACTTCGTGGCGAGGAAGATATCCTTGCGCTTCTCGGGATACAAAGCTAGCCATTTGCCGATGATATCCTCAGCGTCACCCTACCAAGAAGACTTCGGATCAGCGGTTTGTTGTCAACAGTACCATATTGAAGAGTTAAGATGCTCATGACTTACGTAAATGTCGCTGGTGTCCCAGAAAGTGCATCCTAGTTCGTATGCGTAGTCGAGTAGGGCGAGGCGTTCCGGATCAGGCATGGGAGCCGTCAGACGCGAGCCAGGATAGCCCATACCCATGGTACCGAAGCCGACTCGCGGCACCAACGGACCGTTCATGCCCAGTGGACGTAGTATGGTTGAGAGTGTTCTCATGATGATATGGTTGTGCGTGAAGTGTGGACAATGGGAGATAGCAGGGCCGCCGTACACTGTATGCTGTGATATAAGCAGAAGACATTGATCGAAGCAGACGGTTGAGAGCTAGATATAATCTGTTGAATATCGTCGCTCGCACCCGTTGTTTGAGGTCTTGCTAAAGTCCGCAGTCACTCGGAGTTGAACCCCTGAGTGGAAAAGGCGGATTTGCTTATCAAGCGCTTAGACTCACCTGCCAGAACATAGACGAAGTCCGACATGTGCCTTCAACTGATGGACTTCCTTGCGGAAGTGAACTCGTTTGTCGCATCCATTCCCATGTAACTGTTGTGGCTCAGGTGTCAGCATCGTTCTCGGTGACCACATTCTACGGGCCTAGAAACTCACACACTCAAGAGGATCTCGGCAAACTCATCTACATCCTCACCTCTTCCACACTCGAGAAAGTGCTCGAATGAGTAGTTCGCTATAATGAAGTGTGGCTTCTCTTTCCACGTGCGGGCGAATTCAAACGATGAATCGGCTTCCCACAGATGCCGTGACAGTGTCCAGCGATGGACGTAAGCCCAAGGATCTTGCTCATCTGATAGTCTGTTAGCACACAAGCAAAATACCGGAGAAGCATACAGAACCATCTTCTCTGGAACCATTCATTTCTTCATAGAGAGCTATGAAAGAGTGAGCAATCACAATGGTTCTTCGCACAGATTCTTCGAAGATCCATTTCTGACGGCCGCAAATGGAGTCAGCAAGCGAGGATATCACCAGCGGCATTGGGTGATACTCACGGTCCACTCTCCTGGGGGATGTCTTCGCATCACACTTTCGCCAAGTAGTGCCTGGTCTGCCAAGTTTTCACGCATCTTGCACAGATCGCCCAGCCATACCTTCAAGAGAGGAGTGTCCTTCTCACCCTGTGCGCGCAGAATAACATCTCCATCAAGTAGACGGATAATCTGGAAGAGGAAAAGCGCCTGGGTGCGTGCCAGCTTTTCCACTGGTGTTGCTACGGCACGGCTGGTCTCGACGTTGACTAGTTCTCTCACGCTGCTGTGAAGTGCTCGCATGACCATAGCCGTGTTTTCTTGAGTACGATTTTCATAAAGCAAACTGACGGTGAAGCAGGATAGGATGCATTGCGGAGTATGGTCTCTGTAGAGGTATCGGTGCAGAAAAGGTGTAGCATTGCGCGTTGCCATGTCCGTTGTGAAGCCTTTCACACGGTTTACGACATAGTGTAATGGTGTTTTGGGGTCATAAAGATGCCATGGTTCCATGTGTTCCTGGAAAGAGAAGATTGTTGTCAGTATACCAAGATAAGCAGCGGCCAACTGTAAACGACGGCAAGGTATATGAAGGGGAGCGAAAGCTGGATTGTGCTCACACAGAAGTCAGCCATTTTTCCATAGGCTCCCAAGACCTCTTCATCAGCGCGTTCGGTCACAGACCCCTGCTCGACTGGCACGAGCCATTGATCGTGGGTGGGTGTGATACTGTTGTCCATCAAGCTGAGGAATGAGTCCATGTGAACATCCTCGTCGATATTCGTATCTAGGTCGAAGTCCTGCATAGGCTCGACCGTGTTACTAGCGATACCGAGCTGAGAATCTATAGGCAGCGTATCAACATAGTGCAGGCCTGGTGACCCGCTTAGAGCAGTGGGAAAACATGTAGGACTTCCGGATGTTAGCATCCCTGGGGGTAGAAACGGCAGCTCGAATCCCTCCCTACCAGGTTGGCTGGCTGGGCTGATCTTTCCGTATATGCAGGTGATCTTCTTTTCAGCACACCTGGAGCATATTGGCGTCCGCCTATCGCATCGCCTCTTGGCCTGAACACAGCTGTTACAGTTCTTTTGTCTCGATCTCTGTAAACCTTCTATTGCGGCGGAATCTTCCATTGGATTGGGGCAGTTGATACCATGCCAACAAAGAGGTCAGTGGCGGTTCGCGAAGACGAGTGGGTGGCTGTAGGCGGAACTTTTGGTGGACGTCGAAAGAACTCTCTGTGAAAGCTGTGGAGCCGAACTCCGCAAGTCCGCAAGAACCGCCCCACTCCGCCCCTGCCTCTGCAACAAATTTGGGCTAAAGGCTCTCCGCTAGCTTTTGTGCTTGCGTTGGTACACATACTAGTGGAGAAGAATTCGCAACCCAGGAGAGTAGGAGGCGTGTTCTCAGGTCCGTCCGCTATCACTTACCTCGTCTAGCTTGATATTCAGACAGGATAAGAAGCCCTCGCCCGTTTCAAAGGTGTTATGGAAGTACATCATTATCGATGTCCGATCTTCGAGCTCACGAGCTTGACTCAGCACAATCTCGGCTCATCGTTGTCTGGGCATAACAATATTCAATTTCTGGTTTATATTGATGACAAAAGGTCGCCTCCTGCATCCAATCGTGATGACCATAGCTACCTTCGCCCTCTGCTTCAGAGCACAGAAATGCCAAGCCCGTAGGACAAGCAGAGCATTCAGACTGTGTAGTACTTGTCATGCTCAACAGCGTTGACACTATCTACGAGCCATGGGTATTTTCCATGCCAACGCTTAGCTTTATCCAAGCGTTGAGGACACAGGAAAACCTCGGATTCCTTCTGCAAATTGACACACCAATTCGTGCTGCTGGATTGCACCTTCTACACCCACGATCAGTAGGGCCATGGTTATGAGCGTCCTTACTTACCCGTGTTTCATTGCCATTGCCAGATTGGACCCCAAACGCCATGTCCCACTCAAGAAGCACCTCGCACGCAGGATATTCTTTGACGTTCAGTATGTTTGTGGCCCACCCATCCTGCTTCGCCCTCAAATACATGAGAGGGTAGACGAGAAGTTGTTGCAGCTCATGCTTTGCTGCAGAATTTACATCAGTTGTAAGAGGGAAGATCCAGTCGCTCTTTGCTCGGTCTGATAGATCAGCCCAACTTATGGTATGGCCTTTGGAAACGGTTTTGCACATGTCATGCGTCAAGAATTTCAAGATCCATGAGTGAGGCTCAACTCTGTAGGTCAGATCTATGACGACCCTGCGCATCTTAGACATCTTAGTCTTCAGGTATGGATGGAGATCTGGGAATCTTGTGCTCGATCGAGCGATCTCGTGCGGCGACAGCTTCGAGTTGATCACCACTTCTTTCACCATGGCAATTCCATTTCGACCGTAGCGCTTCTCAAAGGTGTTCCAGACTCGTAAGTCCTTGGTACAAATCGTGGCGTTCGTCAAAATCACACCTTCCAGCTCGTTGTATAACACGAATCGCTTTGAGACCAGAAGCAGTGAGTTCAATGCATCAGTGACTGACAATGCCGCTTCCTTGTCTTTCTGTTTCTCCTTCGCATTCCTCGTAGCTCTGGTGGCTGCGTGTCGAGGTTCGAATTGGACGCGCAATCTGTCAACGACGTGTTCCAGGATATTTTGCTTGACCTCAGCTGGGAGATCGTACCATGTCGCCATGGTACATGAAGGGAAATTGGATGATCGAAGATGACGGAGTGTGGTCCTGGTTACAGGCTTGATCATGCAAACAGGTCTCAATAACAGGATAATGTGGGTGATCGCCAGGTGCAATGAGCACAGCAGAGATTGAGAGTAAGGAAGGTGTGGCCGGGGATGTTCAGGTCTTTCCCACTTAGACACATGGTACCATGAGCCAGGTTGCACTGTGCAGAAAGTCGTTTCACATGCTCGTTTACCTTCACTCTCGTGAAATAATTATTTTGGAATCACTTTTACTCCAGCTCTTTAGTGAGGTGATTTAATGGCCATCAGCCAGACCAAGAGAAGCACTTACACACACCTTCGCGTTCTGCTCTATGTAGAAGTCGCAATTGTTGTCACCCCCTTGCACAGTCAGCGCGCTCAGTGTAGCCGGCAGGACAACAGGTTTTCTAAAATGCACCTCCATCAAGACAGGCTTGTCCTTTGCATCGTACTTGTAGTCGTGGTTGGTGTCAAACTGCGCCAGCGCAAGAGCCAAGGTATGGTTCCCATGAGCAATACTACTACTGAAGCCGAACATCTTTGCTGTCACACTCGAGACGTGAATAGGGTTGTAGTCCTTGCATATCTTTGACCAGCTCCGTGGTGCCTTCGCTGACACGGTGAAGGACCTCCATCCTTCACGCTTCGACAACTCATCGATACTCAATCCATCCGCTTTCGGAGCGGACACTACTGGCACCTTGCTGAACTTCATGAACTGCAACATCGTGAATACCTGTCGGAAGACCACCGCATCAGGATCCACGTAAGACGCGACCTCAACCACGACATCGATCTCCAATCCCCTTTTCACCTTTCGCGTTTGCTTCTTGAGAGCCGCTACCACGACAAGTTTCGTATTCATCAGCATCTCTACAGAGCAGAGATCTGGTCGTAGGATCTCGAATGTGTTTCTCACGTTCACGGCTCCCAATGGCCGAACCGGACATCGGTGATGGGCTAGCAAAAGGAGCATAGCCGGCTCGCTGAATGCTGAGAGCACTAGACACGTTTGTGCTGGACTGTCAAGCATGTTCTCTGCGCCCTGGTAGGGCTGAGCAGAGCTATTTGTTCCACCAGACGATGAAGTGGCACTGTTCAGAGCTGTGGCGTACTTCTCCAGATCTTCTTCGATGATTCTGAACGGCATCGCTAGCATGAGCTCAGGTAGCTCGTAGGACTCTCCATCTTTTCCAGATCCGGTTCTGATGTAAAACCGGTCCGCGAGGCCGATCAGATGCAGGATCTGACGTCCGACAAAGATCAAAATAGCAAGGATGACTTCCGAGACCGCAAGGTCTTGAGGGAAGAAGTCAAGAGAAGTGTCATCCACATTCCCGGAGCGCAGAGGATATAGACGGCCAGGTCCTACTAGAGCATCGACCAAGCTTCTAGGTAATAGGAAAGCCATGGCGTTGAGAAAGGCAACGAGAAGACAAGAGATGGTGAGTAGGAGGGGAAGTGAGGTTGCGGCACGTCCTGGTCGCTCAATGCTGCCCGCCCCAGTACATTACGGCTATTTGATCTGCCGGGCTGTGGTAGTGCTGAACAGTAGCTCAGTACACCAGGCAATATTGACGATACTGTACCCGACGCGCACCTTCAGCCAAATAGAAGGAACTCTCTACGCTCTATCTCGTCAATGACTTCACACGTGGCCGCATTGGCCCAAATCAGTATGCGTGGTTATTTGGCGTCGGTCAGTGTGGCACAGATTCGGGCTATGCCGTCATTGGCTGTTAGAGAAAAACAATGGAGAGCGGATACCTACTGTGCTCGCGCCCGTTCATACGTATCTTTACGTACCAAATGCTTCTTTTACGCTCTACAAAGTGTTCAGGCTGGAAGTAGACCGTTATCGTACCATCGCGCTCCGACAAGGAGATTACTGCCTCCTTAGCGGAAGAGATGTCTTCGAAGGAGCGGCCTGCTGATGAATTGGAGATGATGGAGGACGATGGCAACGAAGATTGGGAGGACGAAAGAAAATGCGACGCCAAATTGATATTGGACACAGCTGAAAAGGTCAACCGCTTGTTACTGTGAGTCATGGCGTGGCTTGAATCGACCCCTCGCCCTTTGCTATAGTGATGGTAGACACATCACTATAGACATTACTAGTAGGCTGACCAGGTATCGACGGCAGTGCTCTCTTAAGACATCCAGAATTCGTGAGCAGCAGCCCTACGGAATCACCGATGCCACTGTTCGGTACTGCAGATTTGTCAGGGAAACGTATGTCCAGTACGCTCTGCCGCTCCTTCCACAGTTCAGCGCTTATAGGTCGCCACGCTTCGTAAATCGCGGCGTGATCGAATATGTCAACGAGGGTAAAATCGTCGACGGCAAGCCTTTGGAGATCGCAGAGGGTCCTCCAACTAGAGAGCAGGATGAGTGGCTGGAGAATCCTGAGAATTGGCCTGATGAAGACGAGCAGTATCTTAAGAGAGTGACTGATTTGATCTCGCGCAATCTGACGTCTGCTATGCTAATAGCTGACAAGGAGAAATTCGGGAGGATGATGGGAGGACAATTCGATTTCGGAGAAGACGTTGAAAAGGCCGTGACAGAGATCTTTGGGGGAAAGGAGCAAAGAGAGGACTTCGAAAAGAAACTTGCTAGTCACAAGAAATAAGGTCTCCCTGATTGAGGCGCTGGTGTGCTATCTCCACAAGCCAGTGTATTATAGCTCACTTGTCCTCTTGTCCTCCTAAGAACCTATCGTCCCCCCGTGCTGGAAGACGAAACATTCCCCAAGTTGGTGTGGTGTCCTTCTCTCTGCTCCGCTAAATCACATATCCGTCAAGTCATGTCTGTACTCAAAGCGTCATCAAGCCATGCCTTTGGCGCCGACCACCGGGCAGACAGCGCCGTTCGCCGCTGAGTCAACGGAGGGGTGCTTGTCGACCTTGTCCTGTATCGGTTGTGAGCATGTGGCTACTGCCTGAGACCGAGCGTCCTTACCTTGTGGTGAGACAGAGTAGCCTTGGTCACTGGACAAGTCTCATTCTGTGGGTTCTCAATCGACGGGTGGTCTGGTGGAAGCACTGAAGTAACTGGGCTGCCAAATTGTCAGTCTCTTGCTGATGTGCTCCGCCTCTTTCACTTACCCTACGACTGGGCAGATCTTGTCATCCATAGCCTGGCTCTGTGGTTGAGAGACAACCCTCTCGAGAACTGGGCAGGCCGAGGCATCTCCGCTGCTGGTACCGTTTGGAATAGGCACCTTTGGGTGCTGGGCAAGAGTATGATGGTGATCAGTTGTCGCACCGACGATTGGGCATGTCTGGCCGGGCTTGTCGAGGTCGACGCTTGGGTGACTTGGGGGGAGGACGGAGTTGGTAGTGCCAACGACTGGGCAGACCTGTGCTGAGGCCATTCTCGTGGGTCAGTAACGTATGAGAGGGATTCAAGGAACGTATGTCACGGTTCAGATCGAGGATAGTTCTTGTTCAACGCAGTATAGACAAAGGATATGACATAGAGAGATGCAGCAGTGCCAGTGGCTCCCTAGCGACGCCTGACCTCTGGCATCTGATGCATGCTTCAACCGTCGATCAGACCCCGCGCTTCGAGGGCCACAAAACAGCACGACGAATGATGGTTTGCGAATCATGTGGGAGCACATGTATTGAGTTTATGCCAGGCACGAGATGTGTTGATCTTGCAAGGTCGTGATGCCTGCGATGGAGTGAACGAAGCTATCGCTTGTTAATGCGGGTCAGCTAATTGGCCTAGAGAAGGGCCCCGTGGCCCCAATGCATTGCACCTAAACCCGTACTAGCGCGCTGTCACAATGCCGCCTAGCAACGGCCTTGGGTGCTTCATTCAGATTGCCTCATGCAAGGTAGAGACCTATCTTCGGCTCCCCAATACTAAGTCCTTTGTCTGTCACATGGACAATTTCATAGCGGTAGCCAACTTCTTGTTCGACTCTCTTGGTAACAGCGTACGCCAGATAATCAGTGTTGGGGAAAGTGCTTGCAACGTGAATCATTCAATCATATTGGGACTATCCGGCTGACAAAGGACATAATTGGCACAAGAAACGAAAAATTACAGCTCCGAGCTGAGACCTGCTTCAACCTTTGCTTTTGCCGAAACCCCTTGCCCACTCTGCAGGTTTGATGTGCTTCCTTGCAGCACCTTGATAATCTAGCGCGCCGCCTCGTAGTCTTCCTTGTCCTGGCACAGTCAATGTACCAAGATCTCCACGCCACATGCTATTCTGTTGTTCGCGTCACGATTAACAAGCTCGCGCAAGTTATGTGGTTGTCCCTGACATGTCCACGTGCTCTCGCTTGCAGCATATCCAGTGTCCAAAAGTGAAACGAAAGCATGATCGCAACAGCGAATCTCATATGAGGATGGCCTTCTCTAGTGCTTCCACATCACCGCCTGCTCTTCGCACTGCTTGCAGAGCCGCCTCACTTAGCTTCTTCCGTCTTTCTCTGGCTTCTTGTTCACGACGCGCCCTGGTTTTTGAGCTGCCGCTGGGTGCAACGTCGCTCAGCAATTTGCTTGCATCCCTTGGCGTGAAGTTGACAAAGTCAATCTGGAAGCCGTCCCCTGGTGCTTTGGGAGTTTTCGGCGTCCGTGGCGGCCTTGACGTTGATCGATGTCGAGGTGTCTCGGCATCTCGTACAGGTCCTGACTTGTGAATAGACTTTCGGCGATGCTGGCTAGGATCACGACGACTCGGCGATCTCTGCCTCGTTGACCGGGACGATCTATGTGTTGGCGACATCGGTGGCGATGGACTCCGGGAAATGTTTCTAGCTCTTCTTCGTGGTGTCGTGAAGGGTGAGCTGTCGGGTCCTGGGAAATTGTGGACTGGTGGCGGAAGAGCAGGATAGGAAGAGAGAGCATTGTTATGGGTGGGTCTCGCATTTTGGTAAGCGGCTGGCATGGGTGGCATGGACGAGGGTTGTAGGTCTGCCTGCTGGTATGGGATTGCCACACCTATCTCCTCGCTGCTCGTGTAGTTGATAGCTAGCGCATCATTGTGCATGACATCGTGATTCAGAACATGATGCGTTGCGCGTCGGGGCTTAGGCTGTGCGAGTTCAGGATAATGGTCTCTTCTTGCTCGTGGAGAGTGCGCTTGATCGAGGGCATTAGGTGGCGACCACCAGGTTTGCGGTGGAACAGTACTGTACAGGCCATTGTGGCCACTCTCAGCTGAGATATTTGAGAAATGCGAGTTGTGGGAATTGTTCGACGAATTAGGACTTTCAGAGGTCCAGTCTGACATTGGTGGAATATCTTCAGTAATGAATCGATAACTCATGTCATTGCGATCTGGTGGCTCCGAGAACATATTGCGATTGGTAGCGTCGAGGTTCGCATTCAGTATCGAGGCAAGATTCTGGTTTGCCGTATGAGCTGCATCGTGTCTGGGTCTTTCGAGATTGTGCATCGTCGCTGACCGGATTTGTTCCATCTTCGTCGGGCTGTTCGTCGCGTATGCTCGCTTTGCTCGTCCTGGCGTACGACTAGGATATTCCGCAAATTGATGACCAGGTAAACCATAGGCGTCTAGATAGTCATCATTCAGCTGCAGGCTAATGTTCTGAAAATCCTGCTGCCACGCATCGACATATCCGTCCCGGCCGTCAACAAAGGCTCGTGAGTACATTGGGCTGGGCGACAAGCTCATGTCTCTTGATGGGCTTTGTTGCCCGCGCGGAGTCCAACAATGAGGCACCTGCAAGCGGTCAGGGGAGAGGTTCTTTGTTTCGTATGGCTGAGCCGTCGACCTTGGGCTTCTGAAGGCAAAATTATCGTTGGCGACGAGATGTGCAGGGGAGACAATGGATGGAGGGACATTGTTCGCCTTTCGTGTCTTTCCAACCACTAGATGCGAGTCTGGCCTCTGATTCATGCACCATACTCCCTTGCGCCATGGCTGAGGAGGCGATTGTTCGGATTGGCTTGTCGTTGCATGAACCGCCTCATGCTCATTGGCCAAGTTGAATGCGTTGACGGCGAAGAGGTCTTCAGTGTTCTCGCTCTCTTGTTTGATCCCTTCATCTCCGCTACATGCATAGAACTCTCCGTCGAAAAACTCGTCGAATGAGCTTAGGACCGACTGGTCAGCCACGGGGAAAAGGAGTTTCAATGCCTTGTCCTCGGCCCTAGAGAAACAATCGGGCGAGCTTGCGAGCGACATGGTTGCTGCAGTCTATCCAAACGAGATGTGCTCCACGCAGCGCGGCATATGCAAGATGTGGGCGCAAGGGGCAATGGTAGTATTGCAGCAGAAGATAGGCAGGACGATGAATTGCTTGTATACATCTCGATTGCCTCATTGGGCTTGCTATCGTAACTATGGGCGACATGCTGGAATTTTGCATGCTTGAAGAGAGGTCAATGCTCGTCTTGGTTCCGTCGAAAGAGCACAGGTAGCGAAGAGGAAAGAGAGAAGAGAATGTGTCGGCTTATCGATATTCCAGGGGCTTTCCGACGGGTGGGTGGGTCCTGCTCTCCTGCCGCGCGGGGAGGCGATCTCCGGACGATCTTTTGTGGCTCTAACACTGGCGCTTGTCGTACCTTGCTTCGAATCTGCTCCTGATAGACCACGTTTGCTGAGGAACATCGTCAAGCCGCTACTGGTTTAGATGTAATCGTACCGATCGTAGTGATGATGGAAACGCGATGATCACGATGAATGACGATGAGCCCTGCTTGGCACAGGGGGGATGTATCGCAGTTGCCTGAGCAAGGAATGTTGGTGGCACTTGCCGGACTCACAGTGAACACGGATAATGACGGTAATGCTTCAGTTCGAGATCACCCGAAGCTGATGTGATGCACTTGCCAATATTAGCGGGGCCTCATCGCCCCATGTGAAGCTTGACCACAAACATAAGGCAACTCTACCACTTTCTTCGACATCTGTAAAACATCCGCATCTAGCCAGATCAACAGAACGGCTCTTTCAATGGACGGCTCACAAGCTGTTGGTGAGCTTGTAGAAGGTCAAGGTACCTTCCTTCGACTGAACCATCTCGGACAGCTGTTTGGCGATGCATGTACAAGCACAACGCACAAGTTCCCCAAAATGAGCCTACTATCTCAGTCCTACGATGAACCAGGTCATCTGCCTAGCACGACCACTGTCAAGGGCGAGGAAGGTCGCAGACCGTCCGACTGGTCCATGGCTTCAAGCAACGGTTAGGTGCCATTGTGGAAAGACTCGAACAAATTCACCGAGAAACAAAGACAACGAGATGTTGCACGTGGACGTGAGGTGAATGAGCTGGCAGCCAAGCTAGCAGCCAAGTATAATGGGCCAGTTCGAAAACAAAGCGATGTGAGTACAAAGCCGACGGCTATTCCTGACCCACCGCTGCTTTGTCCGAAACAATGTCGTCGTATCTTTCTCAACTTTACTCAAGAGCCTACCTATGTCTCTCGCTCCTTAGCAATGATCACCTTTCCCTTTCAGACCAGATACTTCTTATGTGAAGAGACCCGTATCATCATAGACTTGCTCAGGATAAGGTACTCGACCTTGCAAGCGAATCGAAGACAACAAGTCACGGTAAGCAGAACATCAGCAGGACTGACTGTAACTCCAGATTTTCAGTACCCACATCAAACCAGGCATGTGTTACATGGAAGATGTCTACCACGCGCCCTGTGGTCACTGGGCGGATAGACCAAGAATTTACCACCGCTGCGTCGGAGCTCCCGACCAGCCATTGGATCAACTCCACACTGTGCCTTCTTTGCCTCGATTCGAAGCACAGGTAGGCAAGTATCGAGAACACGGTGACCCGAGATTACCAAAGCCAGGTATGAGAATGAGCACACCCTGTACTAATGCAGTCACTCGCGGCTCGATCAGAGACGAACATAACAAGTGTGGTCGATGCAGGATTGATGTCGAGAAGATTGTCAGCGGCCAAACAGGTATGTGGTTCACCTTCCATCGCGATCCCATGACGGGAAAAGCGGTCTTCAAGGACCGGCAACCTGAAAGCGCCGCTTCTCAACTCGCACGTTTGGGAACCGTCGGTCCCGACGTCGCCACCCGCTCATATGGCCAAAAGAAACCACTTCCGTCGCAGAGCACAGGACAAGGAGAGAAAGAGTTCGCGAACCATTCTTTGGGTCGTAGCGGAAGCTGGTCCAGTCACGGGCATGTGGAGTTGTAGATGGTGTTCCCAAGGGTTGAGCGGGAAATCATAAGCAGGAATCTAGCGTCGAGGTACGATACAAATACATTTGAGCTTTGCTAATACACGATTATTGACACAGAAAACAATGCTTCTACTGTATATGGGACAGTGGTAACACTTCCTTTCAACAGTATTAGACCATGGTGAGTGTCTGTTTTCCTTTCTTCACGACACATCCTCTTTGGTATCCACAGCAACTCGCTGCTCTTTCCTTGAACTCATGCATCTGCTGTCAGAAGTCTTAAGAACTAGTTATTGACGCCCTCGACACAGTACCCTAGTCAACGGACCCACGAGAGTATCGTTCGTCGGGGATTGGCAAACCCCTTCTGCCCAGTTTAATCCGTTCGACGACGATGTCACTACACTCGTCGGTTCGAACCAGTCATACTGTTCATCAGAGTTTACACAGTTGTACAACGAAGATGCAGAGTCCATTCACAAGCTACCTATCAAGCGGAAGTTCGAGCCATTGGCCAAGCACAAGAAGACGACTAGGTCAGAAGAACTACGCAGCCTGGTAGCATGTATGCAGGCTGACCAACTTCAGACGCTTCCTACAACTCTGCCTCGAGATGCTGAAGACACCGCGGACAAAGCAGAACACATCTTACACAGAAGACATGAGGGACATCGGCGCCTGGTGCGACGCAGACTCGATCGACCCGCTGGAGAAACGTCCTCAATCTAAATGACAGGAACAACGCAAAGGGACGTAGCTGTGTTGTCCCGTGATCTCGAGTGGTAAATTTATGGCAAGAAGGACGACTGGTTGAGGTGGAACACCACAAGCTTATGACTGTACCTATTCAGCACAGCTGAATCATCTAAGCTATAGCAAGAGACATGCATATCAATATCAGTGACCAGTCATGTCTACGCACGATTATGAGTACTTATTCGGCATGCTGTCTCTACAACAACAATGATATTGGCCGTACTGGAGTCACCAGAGTCATTTTGCACTGTGGTATCTAGCATGCCGAAGGGCCATTAACAACCACTTTGAAGGCATCTGGTCCCTTCGCCACAGAGCCTATTGAGAGATACAAGGGGGAGGTGGTTTGGTACACGTGGACGGGCAGGCAGTGGCGTGGTGTGTGCAACATAGTCACCAACCTGCTCGAGCTGAAAAGAGTCGCGACACTACCGAAGAGCGACCGACTATTGACCGTCCAAACCACATCACAGGACAATTCCAGTGATCGCGTCGTAGCTCCTCGTACAGCACATCGATTCGTTCATATATGGCCAGATACCACTCGTCTACCTAAGCTCTACACCTCTACTATCCTACGTCCACCCCCGGCGCACACACACACAGATCACCCACACTCTCGCCTAGAAGTTCTCCTTCCCATAAACAAATCTAAACCCACCCTTCCCGCCACTCCCATTCCCCGGGCCCGAATACATGTTACACATAACATGCAACTGGCTGCCCAGCCCCTTCGGCCCACAGAAGAACACGCCCGCCTCGCCCGGCGCATGCAGCTTCTTGATGCCGCGGAATACCATGTGCCAGTTCGGGCGACCGAAGTTCGTGGGCGTATGCAGGCCGGTGATAGCGTCGGAGTCTGAGCTGTTGAGCATAATATTTTGGGCGTCGCTGGCGGAGATTTTGGCGGTTAGGTACTGTTTCTACGTTAGTATGGATCATGGAGCGGGGTTATGAGAAGCAGAGAGAGGGAAGAAAGGCGGAGGGGATGAACGGAAACTTACAGCGTGAATCTCGATGTTGTGGTCTCTGTCCTGGTCCTCGATTGCTTGGAGCAAGGACTTGAACCACTCTAGGGTGCCGAAGTCACGACAGACCCAGAAGAAGTAGACTTTCTTCAGCCGGGTGCGGGCGCCGGGGTCGTTGCTGGACATGCGGTACCAGATGCTCTTGAGGATGCTGGCGAAGGGCGTCACGCCGATGCCTGCGCCGACGAGGACGGCGGTCTCGAACTTGAAGACGTCTTCGGAGGCGGAGCCGAAGGGCCCATCGAGGTAGATGCGCGGGAGGATCTTCTGGAGGCCGCCTGGCGTCATTGAGACAACGCGGGACTTGGCGCGGTCAGCACGGTCGGCGGAGGGTTTTGCGTCGTTGCAGCCGAGAGCTTTTCCGAGGGCCTTGGTGAAGTTTCCGACCATGCGGACGTGGACTGAGAGGTGGCCTTCCTCGGGTGCGGAGGTTAGGGTGAAGGGATGGTACTGCCATATTGAGACTTCAGGGCAGCAGAGGAAGATGTACTGTCCTGGCCGCATCTTGGTGCGTTCTTTGTTGATCTGGATCTCGACCACGTTGCTGGGGTGCTGGATCACCTTTGTTACGAAGGTCTTGTGTCGGCCTCTGATCTCTCGGAAGACGCGCTCGAGCAGGTACGTGAAGCCGCCATACATCCAATATTCCCAGAACACACCAGTGCCGAAACAGAACGGCGCGGTGTCGGTTTTGATCATGCAGAAGGCGCCGTGGATGGACCAGAACATGAAGAATATTATGAAGATGTGGTGCACACTCCAAAAGCGTTCGTAGTTTGCACGGCGTGGCTTTTCGATGGAAGTGAAGAGCATAGCCATCAGAGCGAACAGCATGATGTAGCCTGACCAGCCTGGACCGGTCATGACGTTGATCTTGAGCCAGCCGACGAAGCCCAGTTTCTGCTTGGCGGCTAGTTGAGCGAAGTTGTTCCAGTGAGCTATGGTGTGAACCCAGGTAAAGAAGACAATCGAGTAGGCTACCAGCTTGTGGAAAGTGATGTTCTTGTCGAACTGGATGATGCCGTTCAGCGGTGTCTGACGAAGTAGTGAGATCAGCGTGCGGCAGACTGGAAACAGTATCAGTGCTATGTCGAAGTGTAGCACCAATGCAGCAGCTCGGGCAGTGGGGTATGTCAGGCCGAACGTGGCTCGAGCGTTCGTCAAATTGTCCTTCAGCTGGTAGTTTACGAATGCAAATGCGAAGATCATGGCGTGAACGACCACAAAGACTACGACAGTTATGCGGCGTGAGCCTTCGTTGACCATCCATCTGTCTAGCTTTTCCATGAAGTTCAGATCTCTGGGAGGCTCTCCACTGACTTCACCGGACAATAGCAAGCGCGAAAGAGGCGTGGTCTTGGAGCGCTCGCTTGTGCCAGAGGCCGAGGAGTATAGGCTGTTTGATCTTTCCAATGGCTTCTCGAAGTAGTATCTAGGAACAAGATCTGACTGCGTGCTGTTGGTGCGCATCCATGGTTTGCTGTCAGACATCTCGTATGGGGGAACAGCCATGTTGGAAAAGGTAAGAGAATGTCGCCAATGCCTCAGTATGCCCAACAGAGGTCACTTGTCCGTTTAAAGAGGGTATTGCGGCCAAGACCAGCTTGACTTCGGTCTGAACAACGCACTGCGTCTCTGATTAATGCTGTGTTGCTCCAGGCAACGTAGGAGAACTGAATATGAGGTACTGACAAGAAAAGCAGGCGCAGGTTCCGGTAACAGAAAGATGAATAGCAGTGCAAGTCACGAACACGCCGTACGAGTCAAGCAACAATCACGACCGGTTTCAGAAAGGTACGAACATTACCAGGTTGGAAAGTGGATGTAAGCCAGCAGACGCCTGAGTAGAACATGATAGGGTCTGTGAAGAGACCCATACTCCGGGTCTGCAAGATGGACCTGGTTGAAAGGATGGTAGAAAGTACGAAAAGGTGGTTGTATGGGCCAGGAGAAGACGAGAATATGCGACGTTAAATGGTAGCTGGCGCCTAACAGACGAATCGAAAAGCGGTGTGGAATGATTGGCCAGGAGCCCTCGGCTGAAACACGAGTCTGTCCGACGTTGTTTCATCTACTGCATCTTGGCCAACCTCTTCATCCTTCTTCGTCCTACAATAACACGGAATTCAATGGTGCACGAACCATCGCACTGTATTCTTACTGATGTTCTTGTGTTTGAGTGATAGATACATCGTGGACGTGTGCGTATATGAGTCTTCGAGGTGAGAAAAATTTAGGCGGAAGAAGGTACCTAACGTGCCGTCTATGATACCGAAAGATCTAGGTGGCCATGTAAAGCTGGTAGGCGAGGCTGTATCTAGCCTTAATTGATGATTTCAGCATTACAGGTAGCACGTTAAGTAGCTCTCTTCGCCTAACAATCTCTCCTCTTCGCGATATGAGAATAGCTTGGGAGTGGTACCTATGATTGAGAGTGGTACCTATGAACAGAGAACAGCGATACAAGTCTCAATGAGAGAAATTAGCTACGAATCATCGTGGCGCAGGTACCGTCTGAACTTCGTGTATTGACAAGAGATGCGTTTCGGCAAACTTTCTGCGACACAAGTGCTTATGCAAATAGCGATAGTGCACGCACCAAACTGCGCTGCCACTTCACAACAATAGTATGTATCAGGAATTGGACCTCAGGCAAGATTTGGAGCAGTACGGGCGCCATCGATGGATCCAGATTCGCCAAGTCTAAGCAACACCCTCGGCACGACCAATGGTCTCGGCTGGAACCCTATTAGCACGCTAGTGCACGGGATGGACACTGGTGTCCGCGACATTTACACGTACGAGTTCGCCTTCAAAGTCTAGATCAATGACATTTTGAATCGAATGAACTTTGCAGCGTAACAGCTTCTGAATGGCTCGACGGTCTCAAACCGGTTGGCGTAGATCATTGAACTTGCATGTGGACCGCACGATAGGAAGATTCCAAGGATCTGCACATTGATCTACAGAAGGTTTTGTGGGGCCTTAGGTTGTCAACGGCCTAGTAGTACGTGAGACACGAAAGCGGGAAAAAGCTGGTAGCGAGGGAGACGATGCTGCCAACGAAGATGCGAGAAATGCGCGCCTTCAGTATGTCATCGTACTCATCTTGCCCTCGTGTCAGGTAGCAAACGAGCTGTCGCTGGGTGAGCTCGTTGAGGCTGGCTGCTCGGAGCCTGGGATGTACAAGTCATTACAGACACTGATTGGGACAGGTGGGAGTGGAGATGAGCGAAGAGGTTCTTTCGCCCTTTCTTCCTGCCGCTTGTTGGCCGATGTACGCACCACTAATACCGATGCAGAACGAGAACTGGAAACGTGAGGTCCCTCCACGTGTTTCAAGGCAAGGAATATTCAGTTGAAACCAACAATTTAAGAGGATGACAAGAAGTGATGGCCGATAAAGTCAACAGTCGAGTGGCCGATCGATATCAAGTTCCCTTCGACTTCTTCTCACCTCCTACATGCACTGGAGTCTCAGGTGATCAGTGTCCCTGCGCACCAACGCTAGAAATGACAAAGTTCGTTGGGAGGAACAGCGTGTGTGCCTTCGTCCCTGTCACTTTGAGGTGCCGGTTGAGATCGAGCATTCATTGAATTGGCTGATGGGTATTGAGAAGTGGGCGCTGGATGGTCTGAGCGAACATGGTGGAGAGGGATACAATCATTGTAGAGGCCGTTGGTAGAAGATGAAGGTGAAGGAGGACCGAAGAGCGTTAAAGTGCTATTCTTGTTTAGTCTTCTCATGATGCGACCTCCATTCATCAATCAAGCCAACGTAGTCTTCTGGACCATATGGATCGCTGATATCTGCCATCATGCCGTCTTTGCGATGCGATTCCACGTTCAGGTCTTTCAGAAGCATGTCAACGTAGGGCACGGCATCGAAGACGAAATCTGGATAACGTGGACCATAGCCGATAGGATATCTCCATTTGCCATATTGAGAGTGCAAGACTGTTTGCCAGCGGAGCTCTTCCTCAGAAGGTGGCAGTCTGTCGAGCTTGCCGTCGAAGAAGGCAGAGATCCAGAGAGCTTGAGTAGTCGCACAAATAGCTGTAGTAATAGTGGTGAGCATACCAGCGAAAGCAAGATTGCGCTGTGCAACCATAGCCGGCGGAACCATGAATCTGTACAGTCGCAGAGGGTGGTTGGCTCTTTCCGCCACAGATTTCTCGAGTTGCTCCTTCCTTTCTGGCTGTGTCTTCAACCGCGGGAAGCGCTTCAGAATTACAGCGTCCGCCTTCTCCGTAAGAGCTTCGAGTTCGGGAAGAGTGTGGTGAAGACCGATCTTGTTTTCTGTGCTGTCAGTGAAGTTCAAAGCTGGCTCCTTCTTCCATCCAGTAGCACAAACAAGGACATCAGCTTTCAACACCTCGCCAGATTCGAGTTGAACTTCCTTGGGCTCAAGCTTGGTGATTTCATCGATATGTACCCGAACCTTGCCTTCTCTGACAAAGTCAAAGAAACTGGTAGGGTAGTTGTGAATACTGAGTGAACTGCCGATGTAGAATGCCGGATCCCATGGCTTCAACTTCTTCAACTCTGGATGCGAATCGTACTTGTTCAAGGTGATAACATCATTTCCGAGGACATTCCAGAAGCCGTTGACAATAAATCGACCTAGCGTGCTACCATGAAGCCAGCCCCTCATGCCAGTGTAGCCATCCTCGTCTCCCCAAACACAGGGACTGAACCATGTCAGGAGCCGCGTGTGTACAAGCTTTTCCAACCACTTCTTGAGAGGTGTCACATACGGCGGAGCCATCCACACTGGACCATGGCCCGACTTGCGGATAATCATGTCAACGTGGACACCCGCCTCAGCATATGCATACGCGACATCCCAGGCCGACTTCGCGCCACCGAGAACGACGGCATTTTTAGCCTCTTTGAGAGTGTTTGCATTTGCTCGGAAATCTCTGGCGTGGAATAGCGGCGCATCAAACTTGCCCTTGCCTGGAATCTCTGGGATATATGGCTGGGAGGTCAAGCCTGTTGCCAAGACTAACTTCTTCGTTTTCAATGTAGGTGATCCAGATGAAGACGTCTTCAGGATCCATCCTCCTTCTTCAGTTGGTTCTGCGCTGTGCACCTTGTTATTAAATCGGATGTGGTCGAATACACCGAACTTCTTTGCGTAATCGGTGAGATATTGGTGGAGAACAGGGCCTGGAATATGTTGACCCTTCTGCACGCCGTAGGTTTCAGAAGTCATTGGCATATCAGGATACTCGTAGGTACCCAGCATGTTGTTGGACTTGAGTCCTGGGTACAGGCGATGCTCTGCCCAAACGCCACCGAGTGTGGAAGCAGCATCGACTACAACCAGTCTCTCAGATGGATGCAGCTCAATGTAGGTCTTCGCAGCGGCAAGGCCAAACCAACCTTGAAGAAAATTCCAGTAAGTCATTTGTCCAACATTCTAAGAAATCGGCTGCATACTCACCGGCTCCAATAACCACACAGTCGAGCGACTCCATTTCGATACAGTGCAATTGCTGAGGAGATATCACCTGTGGCTATCGAAACACACAATGATCAATTCTCAGAAAACCACCCGATACCACTCTACCAACGCAGGCAGATCGACCACGATATGAATTGGGTTTGTACACATCTAGGGATCCTACTCACTCAGAGATCAGGGCTAGCTTGCCAAAGCGTATGGACAATTCTCTGGGCCGTGCTCAATTTGAGACGGCGGCCTCGCTGAATTGAAACTTGTTTTAAGCCCTTCGGGGAAGGCCGTGTAGGCCGCTCTGGAGCCATCAAGAACATCCCTGACCGTGGATATGATCATCTGCGTTAGCGCCGTTCACTGGGGAGCTGTGTTCCGATCAGGTATAGTCATGTCCAATGCCGTGGCATAACAAGTATGAAGGAACATGGGTCGTTGTCTCGAGATCTGGGAGAGTTGTTGAACACTTGGCAAATCACTTGCTTGCAAACAACAGTTTGCCAGTGATGCCATAATTGCACGTGCTCATCGACTGCAACGCTCTTCCATAGCTTTTACTACCGGCAGTGTCACCATCTCAAAGGTGTGTTTGTCGAAATTCTCCCGGAGCTCCCTGGGGAATGTCAGGAGGAAGTGATTGCTTCGACGAACTGACTTGTCCCAACGATCACCGCTTGGCCCCATGAATTAAAGTTTCGAGCTTGACTACTCGTGCAGTGGTACCTGCAGATCGAGTGCTCGGTCATCGTTAGTGTGACGCATTGATTGGATAGTTCCATCAAGAGTGCCGCAGCCGCACGGCTTTAGCCATTAAAACAAACTTTAAGAATCGGCAGTCATTGTTAGTATTCAGGCCACCGTTGACCCTAAGATTCTCTCAACGAGGTCTTATTGAGGCCAATGCGTAGTACTCAAAATGCGCATCGTGCCTATGGTGATAGCCCGGATGAAATTGACTTATTGCTCGCGAAATCTCGGTTAATGGAAGCGTAGTCCTCTTACCGAATATGGCTTTCCTCCGTGGCGAAAAAGGCTTCAACGCTGGTCGCCGGTAGACTTTTATATCCACATCACTCAGGAGTAGCTAAACATGGACAGTGCTGCCGCCAAAAGTGTTCCGTATAGCTGTGTTCAGGCTGAAAACGCTTGCCCTTACCGTTTCCAGCCGTTGAACCTCTTCACGACGAGGTCACCATCCCGTTCTTCCCTGTTCTTCCCAACTGCCGGCGGCAGCCGGCCGCAATTTGATGTTCACTGACATTGACCATGGGGGAATAACTAGAATTGCCGATCTTCTGTACCAAAGACTGATATCTCGCCGCCAGTGAGCCTTTTCTTAATCTCGTTGCATGTTTGTCCTTTAAGAGTACTGTGTACATATATTCTTCGTTTCTTGTCTTAAATTGTGTTAAGTAGGTACTGAATACTCTTGAATCCATCATGGCAGACGCTTTCAGTACGGAAGCCTTTTCGTTATTGGGAGTCGGCATATGCTTCGTTGGTATGCGATGCGTCACCAGAGTGGCCAGCGTTGGGTGGAGGGAATTGTGGGCCGAGTGAGTCTCATGAAGTACCTGACGATTGGCCCTGGTCAAAGCTGACTGTTCATAGTGACTATATAATGGTGTTTGCCGCGGTAAAGCATCACCACTAGAGCCCTACTGCAGTTCCCAATACTGATAGAAGCTGCGATACAGGCGGTGTATGCACTCGAGACAGCTACTGCATATGCTGTTGGTGCTTGGTGGCACGGTCTCGCTAACAATGGAATGACCGACGAGCAACGCCGATTGCTGGACCCGGGCTCGCAGGAGTATGGACTTCGAGTCAACGGGTCCAAGACTCAGCTCGTCGGCTGGAGCCTGTACACATTGCTTCTCTGGACTTTGAAGTTGTGTCTCTGCATCTTCTATCATAGGTTGACGTGAGTGGCCTTCACATCCTAGAAAGACCTGTCGATCTAACTCTTGCTTGGGAACAGACAAGGACTTGAGTACATGAAAATACGTGTTCGCATCGGATATGCCGTCGTTGCCGCCACATATCTCGCAACCGAGCTTTCCATCCTTTTTGGATGCCATCCATTCCACGAGAATTGGCAAATATATCCAGACCCTGGCAGTGAGTGACACCCAAAGACGTTGATGTTCTCGGGGGTTGAAACTGACGTGATCTTGCAGATCACTGCCAACCTGCCATCTCACACGTTGACCTTTATGCGACCCTCTTTCTGAATGTGGTTTCTGACGTGTATCTTTTGTCCATTCCGCTTCCTGTATGTTCGACGCCCGGAGTTTAACTTAATACGACTCGGGGCTGACAAGCTAAACAGATGCTGTTCAAGGCGGACATGCCGTTGGGTAAAAAGCTGTCCTTGATCGGCCTCTTCAGCGGCGGTATCTTCGTCATGGCCGCTGGTATACTTCGATGTATTCTCATCATCAGAGTATGTACTGTTCTTCTGGGCAAGAATCCATGCGCCTAACACGTGTCGCAGGACCCTATCGACGGCGCTCAAGCTGCGGGCAGCTGGGCGGTGCGAGAAACTTTCGTGGCAGTCATTGTTGCAAACCTGCCTATCGTGTACCAAGGATATCGCACAACTGTCCATCCCACGATCTCGAATGCAATCTCTTCGCACTCTCGTGGGAGGTCGGGATACGGCAAGTCGACATCAACGGATGAGCAACAGCTTACAACACTGTCAATCAAACCATCACGGAAGTCATGGCTAGTGCACCCGCCCACCCCGACCGCAATGTACTACAGTGTGGATGAAATGGAGAGCGACAGGCAACCCATAATTCACGACGTCAGGATGCCTAATTGATGGGGCTGTTGTCAGAAACTTGGTGCCGTCAATCCTAACCATGGTATTAGCGAATTGTCTTTCAAGTCTTGTATTGGCAATGGTGTGCAATCGCAGCTTCCCGTGTCGGGTTCTTCGCGGCTTCCACGGTCGTGGCTGGTCTTCGGACTTGGATCGTTCACGGCCAGGTCAGAATGCAGCCTCCTCTCACTGGAGTAATCCTACAACTGTAGAATGTCCACGTTCCGTGCGAGCCATGCCGATGTTCGCAGTAGCCCTGTTAAGAGCGGCTCTCCCTAAGTGTCAGTAGTTCGGTCGCTACCTCATGCTGTACGTGCTGTGGTGGCGGGTCAAACGAAACGACTGCTCGTCGACTACGGCATGCGTATTCTGCAAATTAAGTGGATGCTCTTGTCATGGGATTAGCCATGTCCTCAAGTATTTTTTGTACCTTGGACTACCTACATCCCGATTGTTGAACAAAATATTAAGGCACTGATTAGTGTCTGTAGTCCTTCTTGATCAGCCCAAGCGCTACGCCAGCCTATAGGAGAGTTCGGCCAACACGAGACCATCCAACGTGGAATGCAATTAAGTACCTTCGGCGGAATAGTGGTATTCTTGGCGGCGACGGAGCAACAACGTCTTTTGATGCTGTTGTAGCATAGTGACAAGAGTTATATGTGTTTGAGCGGTAGCTACTTAGCAACTATATGTGGTGACAAGAATGTAAATAAGTAAAGGGTGAGTGGAAGATACTGTAGTAGGAGGGTAAGTTGGGGAGGTAATAAAAATGGTGGAGCGAGGCTGAGCAGAGAGAGACCGACGCACACTGTACTTTCCCCAGTCGGCCAAGATCGATGTTAAGACGGTAATTGCGAGGTATTTTAGACAAGGTTCCGTGTTATCTGTTAGCCGCTCGCATGATATGAACACTCGTTGCTTCTCTCCATGGTGTTCCTGGCTTGCTGCCAACGTCCTTGTGGCAATACCCTGTTCGTTGACATATGGTACCTGCGAAACATGTTACACACTCGTTTCATGAATGAAGTAGAACCAATGAAATACTTGGAGTACCTGAAACACTACTTGACAGACCATCCCTCGATATCGGAATGGCATGATATGGCAGAGCAAACAGTCGTACGAATGAGTTCAGATGTTGGAGGTTACATGCTCGCAGTGGAGCTTCACAATGTAATGTAGATGAGGACGCTGCGACAAACAACACCGGCTTGCGTACCCAACCGTGAAGTACACAGTCAAGCCGGCCCAGAAGCTGCCCATAAGGGTGCTATCCTCTGGTCGAGTCGGATAACAACATCTTGGCTCGAAGACCCAGCAAGAGCCATCATGTGTGCGAGACAAAGGGTTTGGGGTCAGCAGGGTGCTGCCAACTGTATGAATTTATGCTGCATCGTGAAATCATGCTCAGATATGCTGAGAGTCGCCGAACGAACCACCTTGCCGATGAACCCCCAGCTGTTGCTGCAGTCGCATCATATTTGCTTCAATTGCACCCCTTCATGCCTGAGTGTTCCTTGTGCTTCCGCTTCCGCTCCCGCTGCCACTTCCATGCAGCACATCCGCGGCAGCTCTATCTCATTGTCTCGTATCAGAACGCCAGCGTTTTCGTACTTGTTCTCAGCCTTGGTCATTCTAGATGGCAAACTTGCGAGTCCACTCTCTTGCTGTTGCCTCGTATCTGGCCCGGTCTGTCTTGTAGACATGTGCAATCTCCGGAACCAATGGGTCGTCTGGATTAGGGTCTGTCAACATCGAGCAAATAGACAAGAGCACTGGTATCTGTTAGTGTTTGCCACAACGGGGCTCTGTTGTCAGCTTACCCTTTGATATCGTGAGAGCTGGACTCCATTGATCTCGTAGAATGTCTAAGCAGATGCTGCCGTTCGAGTTGATGTTGGGGTGGTAGATTCGAGTGGTGAAGTTGACCTTCGGTGGCTTGAATGGGTAGTCGGTGGGGAAGTGAATTGCGAGGAAAAAGACGCCGCCCTGGAAAGGAGATTCTGAGGGACCCATGATCGTTGCTTGCCAGTGGAATAGGTCATCTCCCATCGGACCGGCGGAGCATGATGAGGGAGGGTCTCTGTAGCATCCTTGTCAGCCATCTTGCACCTATATTCTTGTCTATCCCGCCATGATATCATGTCGCCATCTACAGCAGTACAGCGAGTGGAAGAGAACATACCGGCCGAGATCTGTGAGTTCTTTGTTGATGCGCTTCAACGCCATTGTGACTTGTGACTTGTGCTGGTCGTAGATCGGTCTTGTGACAATCTTTGACTGAGTCGCAGACAGGCTGTGGCTAGATTAGTACTGATACAGGACTCGGTCGATGATCGCAGGTCTCACAGTCAAAATGTGGTGAACTTGAATTGCCGAAATGTGTTAAATATGCTTGTGAATTGGCTTCGCAATCGATTGCTCGGTATGGCGTGGTGTTTGAGGTGAGTGGGTGTGAGTAAGTGAAAAGCAGAAGTGTCTAAAGTGGAGGAACAAGAGATGACCGCAGCGTCTTTTGGTGGCATGTACCTAAGTGCCAGTGGGCGGCGGATCACGGGCCACTCAGCCACTCAGGCCCTCATTCGGGCTTTGGTCAGGCACAAACTTGAATGAGTCTTGGCCTCTCTAGAATCTACTACACAGGTACTACCGGCAATGGCTCGCTTCACCAATTCTTGCATACCTGTCGATACTCTCAAAAACACAGATTTATTGCTACAAGATGCCCTACCAACTGGTGAGGTTACGGTAAAAGTGTTCCGAGATTGCTTTGTCATGCTGTGGCGAAGCATCAAGGTGTCGGATCTTCTACCGGTGACGTTGCGGTCCTTCCATCAAAAAATCATTCAGTGATGGAATCGGAAATGTTACATTTTCCAGCTTACATACACATCTGGACCCCCTATCAATCCACTCACCCTACGAACGCTTGAAGTCCAGTGATAGCTCTTCCGATCACCAAGGCGTGAATGTCACTCTGGCCCTCGTATGTCTGGGTCACGAAGAGATTGGACACGTGGCGACCGATATGATACTCGTCGCTCACGGCGTTACCCCCAAAGACTTCTTGTAAAGTTCGGGTGTTGATCAATGCTCGATCGCAGTTCTGTCGCTTGATCATCGAGATCATTTCCGGTGCCACTTTGCCTTCGTCCTTGAGCCGACTAACCTGATGTGCTGCGAGAAGACCATAAGCTGCATCGGTGGAGGCGTCTGTCAGCTTCTTTTGTACCAGCTGGTACTTGGCAATTGGGTTGTTCTTGAATTGTCGCCTTTCGAGTGCGTATGTCCGTGTCCGATCTATGGCGTCCTCGAGAGCACCCATGACACCCCACGCGATGCCTAGCCGTGCTGAGTTCAGACACGAAAACGGGCCCTTCAGGCCTTCAATATCGGGGAACATATTCTCTTTAGGTACTGGACACTCGTCTAGCTGGATCATACCAGTCACAGACGCTCGTAGACCGTTCTTGTTCTTGAGAGGCGGCGTCTCGAAAGTTCCTGGTGGGCATTGATCTCGCTCGATGACGAAACCTCGGATCTTGCCCGTCTCTTTCAGCTTGGCCCAGACGACGGCGATGTCAGCGATAGGCGAGTTGGTAATCCAAGTCTTAGCTCCAGATATCGAGTAGTACCCTTCCTTGGAAGGATGTGGTTTGGCCGTCGTCTCGAGTGAGCCAGGATCTGAGCCGTGGTTCGGTTCTGTCAGACCAAAACAGCCGACCAGTTTCCCTTGTCCCAGCTTCTCAAGCCACCGGTCTTTCTGTTCTTTGGTACCGAACTGGTCTATAGGTCCCATGACCAGAGAGCTCTGCACCGACGCGCCAGACCTGTAACCAGAATCTACTCTTTCGATCTCTCGTGTAATCAGACCCGAGGCTACATTGCTGACTCCCGCGCAGCCATACCCTTCTATCGTAGGCCCTAGTAGGCCGAGCTCGCCCATCTCCGTGAGGATTTCGCGATGGTAGTGCTCG
Source organism: Knufia petricola (assembly GCA_002319055.1). Taxonomy (NCBI): domain Eukaryota; kingdom Fungi; phylum Ascomycota; class Eurotiomycetes; order Chaetothyriales; family Trichomeriaceae; genus Knufia; species Knufia petricola. The sequence goes on from NMUC01000011.1 coordinate 85,195, forward strand.
TTGCGATAGGCATCGAGTACGCGAGGCAATAGCTGTTCCTGACAATACGATCTAGCTGTTTCTTGAATTGCAAGCTCTTCCTCCGTGTAAAGGCTCTGACTGTTCAAAGGGTCCTCCCACAGATAGCTCGCTGGCTTGTCTGATACATGTCGGCGTCCGAACTGTTGTACAGGTCTCTGCCTGGCGACCTGCCTAGTAGTTTGACGGAAAGCTGTGCGTAGGGACATGGTTATGTGACACGGTTGGACAGTTGTGAGTACAGAATGGCATATGAGTGCAGTCAACGGGATATTTCAACAAACAGTCTCACCCTGCTCTAGACTACCACGCAATCGAGCAGGAGCTTTTTCGTTCTCGGTGCCATCTCCGGAATAGAGCCTCACCAATCAACCACGAGCAGTGATCTGCAGCGGCCGAGGTTCAACACTCCTAGTGGGTCAAGCATTCGCTATTGCTTGGTTTTTCGGGAAAATCGATGATCCTGCCGAGATGCCCCTGCACAATTGCATGTCGCAGTTTTGCATAATTTGAAGGCGCTCTTTCTATCTCGTGGAGACAGTGGATGATGATCTTCAGGCAAGAACTCCCTTCGGCTTGCAGTGAACCAAGCAGAAGCTACCTCTGTCAGCTTCGTACCGAGTGCCTGGCTCTCCGTCGTTGTTGCCTGAAAGGAGGAAGGAAGGCACGTCATGCTTTACAAAGCGCGACTTCCACGCGGGTGACGCGTGCCACTTCTGCTTCCAATAATTACTAGGTACTACCTGAGCATTAATGCCCCGACAATCAGTGAGCATATTCGACACAAGAAGGTGACGCCCTCCACGATATGGGTATCAAACGTATGTGACCGTTGTTAAGTTTGCGATGCAACCACTAACTGTCACCCAGAACTGTACCATGTCATTGCCGACGAGGCACCTGACGCAATCAAGACCGGCGAGATCAAGAACCACTTTGGCCGCAAAGTAGCTATCGATGCGTCAATGAGCATATACAGCTTTTTGATTGCTGTGAGATCAGATGGCCAGCAGCTCATGTCAGACACTGGCGAGACGACATCACATCTAATGGGCATGTTCTATCGTACTCTTCGTATGGTCGACAATGGTATCAAACCACTCTTCGTTTTCGACGGCGCACCACCCAAATTGAAGTCAGGAGAGTTGGCAAAGCGTTTCGCACGCAAGAACGAAGCCAAAGAACAGCACGAGGAAGCAAAAGAGACTGGTACTGCGGAAGAGGTAGAACGATTCTCGCGACGGACTGTAAGAGTCACAAGAGAACACAACCAGGAGTGTCAGAGGCTGCTGAAGCTGATGGGAGTTCCTTACATCGTGGCGCCCACTGAGGCTGAAGCTCAATGTGCCGTTCTTGCCAGAGCAGGAAAAGTATATGCAGCGGCATCAGAAGACATGGACACCTTGTGCTTCAACTCACCAATTCTGCTTCGACATCTGACCTTCAGCGAGCAGAGAAAGGAACCAATCCAGGAAATCCATCTGGAGAAGGCCCTCGAAGGATTGCACATGGACCGCGCTCAATTCATCGACATGTGTATCCTGCTTGGTTGTGACTATCTCGATCCGATACCTAAGGTCGGTCCGAACACTGCATTGAAGCTCATTAGAGAACATGGAACGCTGGAAAAGGTTGTTGAGTCAATAGAGAACGACCCGAAGAAGAAATATGTCATGCCCGAAGATTGGCCATACAAAGACGCTCGAGAGCTCTTTCTAAATCCCGACGTCCGATCGGCGGATGACCCCGAGTGCGACTTCAAGTGGGAAGCTCCCGATATTGAAGGCTTAGTCCAGTTTTTGGTGACCGAGAAGGGCTTCAACGAAGACAGAGTGCGCAACTCAGCGCAGAAGCTGCAGAAGAACGTCAAGGTCGCGCAGCAAGCACGCATGGAAGGCTTCTTCAAGCCAGTACAGAAGACCGAAGAACAGAAGCAGGCACTAAAACGCAAGCACGACGAGAAGATCGCCGAATCGAAGAAGAGAAAGAAAGAAGACGCCAAGACAAAGAAAGAGAACAAGTCCAAGGTGCATGGTGCCGCTTGAATACATGTTCTGTCATATAGTGGCCAAATTTATTGCGCGAAGGATGTACCAGGTAGCGAGGCGTTTGGGTGGCTCCTGTGACAATTGAGGGTGGCATCCACTCATAGAGACGGTGAGCTGTCCAGCATACGTCAAGCGAGTGTTGTGCTAGATCGATGAAGACCTAGTATGGGGTGTAGCATTGCCGGACTCGGCCCCATCAGGCATTTACAGCATGAGATTATCTTGATCAGCATTGATGCGAATAACGATTAAAGCTATGAGTTCACTTCTGCATGTAGGTACCGAAAAATGCCAATGCGACACTACGAGTCTTCTATTTCGTACCGCAGACTTGTGGTGATCAAAAGATCAAGAGATCATTTCAGTGGAAGGGAAGATAAAAGACGAAAAATAGAAAATGGGAGAGGAGAACGAGGTGTGCAGAATAATCGTGATGGAGTTCTCGGAGCCAATGGGAAGGTACTGGTGTGCACATTGGATCAGTCGAGGACTTGCCTAGAAACACGTTGATTGGGCAGTCGCAGCGGGAGTCAGCTCAGATCAACCTGGCTGTCACGAGCGACTATAAACATCGTCATTCCCCGCCCGCGTCGCGCGCCTCCCCCAAGTGTTTTCTCTCTCCCAATTGCTGTCCGTACCAACCAATTGATATCCAGCTATCAAAAACTATTCAGTCTAGGTCGCATATCAACTCTTAACAGTCTCAACAAATCAATACCCCCTCAAACCAACACCATGCCCCCCAAGAAAGCTACCAGTGCTGCCACTGCCACCAAAAAGACCGCTGTCAACCCCTCTCATGCACCATTCAAAGGTAGGTTTCTTACCCGCTTCTGGCGGCGGGCGCATTTTGGCGCCTGAATTGGAGTCGCGAGTCAATGCTGATCATTTTGTGATAGACATGATCAAGGATGCTATCGTAAATGTAAGTCGATCTGCTTTGCGCCTGAGCACCTCGTCGTCGCCCAGCAACCTCAACTTCACCTCACTTTCATCAATCATCTCTTGCACGACATGTCTCGCATGTGTCGCATCTTTTCCTTGGCTCACTGCTAACGCGTGTGTGTTCTGTAGCTCAAAGAAAGAAATGGTAGCAGCCGTCAAGCCATCAAGACATATGTCCGAGCAAACAACAACATTGACAAATCATCTGCCAACACCGACCGCTTCTTCAACGATGCAATCAAGCGAGGTGTAAAGGCCGGTGAATTTGAGCAGCCAAAGGGTACGTCACATCCTGCTCTAATAACTCGCGCCGACACTGACATCCACAGGTCCTTCCGGCCCCATCAAGCTTGCCAAGAAGGTGCCGGCTGAAAAGAAACCGGCAGCACCAAAGAAGGAGGCCAAGCCAAAGGCTGAGAAGGCCGAGAAGGTTGAGAAGGAAGTCAAGCCAAAGACGACAACGAAGAAGGCTGCTGCTCCAAAGAAGACCGCCACCAAAGCAACCAGCACTACCAAGAAAGCCGCTGCTCCAAAGAAGACCGAGACCAAGGCCAAAGCCAACACAGCTAAGCCACGAGCCAAGAAGACTGCTGCACCAAAGACAGAGGCCCCAGTAAGTATCCTATCGCCGTTCCGGGTAGACCAGTACTGACACGAACCAGGCGCCAGCTGTCGTTGACACACCAAAGGTCCTTAAGAAGACCAAGTCTGGGCGTGTAACCAAGACAAAGGCGCCAGCCAAAGACACCAAGGCGGCCCCAACGAAAAAGGCCGCGGCCACCAAGAAGAAGTCGACACCAAAGAAGGCCGAGGCATGATCGTGATCAACGAACCGCTGGTGCCTTGAGCGAGGCATATGACGACTTGATGTGAATGTTTCTTCTGATGATGTACGTATGCAACATGGATATTTTGTTGAGGGACTGTTGAGCTTGCCCGCAAGTAAGCACTGTTGAGCAGCTACAGCCTGTGTCATAGGATAGGGAGTGTCAGAAGCAGAGGCGCATCTTCGACGGTCCAACGCTGGTTGCAGATGTGTATGACCAGGGGCAGGATCAGGTGGTGGGCATCATGGACAGACGGGCGTTCTTTTTCGTTGTCGGCTTGTCTGGTGTTTTTGGAGTACTGATATGGATCATGGTGGCATCGACTGTAAGCTGATTTGCAGCTCGACTGATATACTCTGCTTCAATTCTAGATGCACGGATTTCATCCTTACAGCCATGCAAACAATTGAACGAGCTTTCCCACTTCACACTGTTGCGATCTGAGCACAACGGAAGTTTTAACGTGATACTGATTGCAAATGATCGCGTCTAGCCGAACGCACATCATGGCTGTCGATGCCCTTTTGCGTATCGGTCGCACGAAAATCCTGCTCAGATTGGTTGTTGGGCACGTGGACTGTCTTCGTGCAAACAATGCTCGCAGAGCTGCACGGAATGAATCGCCCGAGATTCAAGATAAGCTTCTAGCAACTTCCTTCGCTACAGCCACACCGTGCAATGCAATGTAATCCATCTGCACACCAAGGCTTCGTGTTCAGCTCAGCAGGAACACAATGCGACAATTAACCCGTGAACTAGAAGCCGAAGACAGCCTTGGAGGAAATTGGACGGTCAGCCAAATCACCTTGAACGAGAAGCCTGATGTTTGTGCGCGATTTTTCAGGCCACCAGTGTGGCAGCTCCAGCCACATCACATGAGAAATCTTTGCCGTAACGAGGTGGAAGGGGCGGTTGGACTGGACACTTTCGAGAGGGTAATTGTGGTCCTCACGTTCCTGAGAGCGGTAGATGGATGTGACGCGCCCGATGTTTCCTGCCGTATCAGGTTCGGCTGCGATGAAGTTACCGGCTCTAGCATTCTTGGCGTCGTACGGGTACAGATCGGTACAGAGCGTGACCGAGGTCTCCGCGTTTTTCTGCATTGAAGTTGAGGCTATACCGTAGGTAGTAACAGGAGACAAGCTGCAACAACGCCGTTTTCCCGAGTAGTTTGAAGAGCCAGGTTTAACAGTGAAGGCCGCTCCACGGCCGACACAGCGTCCATCTATACCATGCAAGCACACAGCGTCCATCTATACCATGCAAGCACACAGCGTCCATCTATACCATGCAAGCACACAGCGTCCATCTATACCATGCAAGCACTTGACTAGTCACAATTGAGAAAGCTATGTTTCAGCTCGCCCGGCATCATCGACCCACTTTGCTTGCACAATCCATCAAGGTCGGCGTCGGTGCGAAGAGGTCACTGGAGTCGAAGGAACCTTTCCCGAAGCTCACGCCCACGAGTGAGCTAGCGCCAGAGGTTTACTATTAGTGACATGCGAACTGCTGCTCGTCGCCTAGCCTGTTTACAAAAAGCCCACGAGATGATTGGGCGTAGCCGCTACAGGAGATCAAAACGGCAGGCAACGCTTCGTTACACAAGTAGTTAGGCTGCATATGAAGGCCGAGTTGGGCTGGTTAGCATAGCTCGACGTGGCTGTGCTCTCTGGGTTTGGATTCGTGGGTCCTGGGTGTTCCGCGCCATGATCGCTCGACTTGCTACTTTTCGCCCCGAATTTGTCTCTCGAACTTCTGCCGTCATAGCTGTTTCTCTCCTCACCTCGACAATAATCTCAAGCAGGCATTTTGTCTCTAGTCTCTGTACAAGCTTCACCATAAAAGGTTTGAAGGTTCCAGGGACGTGGCAGCGAATCTCCTGGTCACACTGATGTTCGATACAAAGTGTCCTATTCCACAGCAAGAATGTTCAATTGGGGCCGTTTCATGCTCCGTAATTCCAGGATAAACCCAAGCCTGGTAACGAAACTCTGTGAAAGGTCCATCAGCGCGTTTAGTCTGTCAACCAATGCACACGAGGCGTACAGACCATGATTTGGCTAGTCGGTCTATGCCTTACGGGATCCATCCCTTGCCTGGACTAACATTCCACAATACCAAAATCCCCTGGTGCCTTATTGCATCATGCAACGTATACTCACTTTGCACATAGCACATATCTGCCTGTTGGCAGGACACCTGGCTGCTTAGGCTGAAGCCTATGCCCTTGCCGTTCGTCACATTTTCCATCCCATTTCACACGCATTGGTCACTCATCATCCTATTCCTGGAAAATTACCTCGTTCAACGTACCAGTGTGCTTCGTTCCGGGGCCAGCACCTAGTACAGCTCCACCAGCAGCGACAGTAACGAGTGAGAGGCCTTTTCGTCTGACTAGTACCAGAACGGGTAATGCACCATATCCCGCCAAGTGACTTGCATTAAGAATGCATGGAGCCTGCAATGCCCATTGGCACATATAGAGAGTATCAGAACCACCGTTGCAACTACCACAGTTCCGACCCGACCAACAAGCCGACAAGTGCTGATACCACACACATTCACTACACCACAGCAGCACCAAGACACGTGTAAGGCTGACTCGACGGCAGTCAATACATCGCCCTTACCACAGTCAGCATCGTTCTCGTTGTATGTCAGAGCGACGACGAAGGTACAGTATTTACGAGACTAAACACACAATACCACTCATTGAAGAACGAGAACCGGAGGTGAGTGTCACGAACCATCCATCACGACCAAAAAGGCTCACACGTAGTTGGAAGATCTACAACCCTTCCAGGCAACGAAGACATACCGTCGTCTTCAAGACCACAGTCTATCGTCGAAGCAGGGAACACCTTGGACGGTCCCCGTCACCTCTTCGTCACTGGGAACGAAGGTCAGCTCCATCACCACCACCTCAACTACCCTCGCCGCCGAGCTTGGACGATTGGTTCACGATGTCTCCAACAGATTCTCCGGCTCCAGGCCGCAAATACGTGCCTCTTCCCAAGCCTCTGCCAACCAAAGAAGACTCGGAGGAGGAGAGGCCAAAGAAGAATAAGAAGTCCTCCAAGGCAAAGCCCAAGGTCCATGGGTCAGGACACAAGCCTGTCCAATCCTACGACACGGGGCATGATTCTGCCTCACCATACTCTCTCGAAGAAAGGTCACCAGATCTGTACAGTCCTAACCTAAAAAGTCCTAAGCCGATGTCCAAGCCAGACGCCACGGTCTACGAGTTTGTAGATGGCAAGACGCGCAAGGTTAGATATATTATCAAGGATGGCAAGCGGGTATGCTATGTCTCTAGAAGTCCGGACTCGCCCATCGACAAAACTCTTGCTTCGGCTAAGTCGTCAGATCCGTACAAGAACAAGTACAAGGAGGCAAAGCAAACCACTCTCGCTCTTCGAGAAGCTCTCGCTGATCAGGCTGAGGCAACGCAGTACAACTACGCTGCTGCCAGAGACCAGGAAGCGAAGCACCTATTGACAGCTGCCCAGATCAGTACTCTTGAAGAAGAGCTTCGCAGATCAAGACTTCAAGCACAAATCTCCGAGGGTCGTGCCGCAGAAGCGGACCGTAAGCGCATGGTTGCCGAGCGCAAACTCCGCGAGCAGGATATGGAACGAGAGCTCGAGGAACAGAGGCAGAAGCGTGTGCTTCGTGGAGAAGAATTCGCTCGCAGGCAGTGGGAAGAGATCGAAGCAAGTCCCAGCCCGGTCAAAAGCCGTCTTGCGCAAACACCACTCATTGAACAGCCACGCAAGCCGGCCAGGAAGGATACCTCAGGGTACTCAACGTCCTACAACCCGCAAGCGATGGCCACCTCCACGCAGTCACCAAGTATTCTGGCTACCACAGGCAACCCGTTCCTGGATCCTATCCTCGAAGCACAACGAGATTACGACCTATTGGTGGAGGATCGGCGACGTGCCACAGGGGTCGAGCCCTTCAGCGGCAGACGGGAGCGCCGCCGAACAGACCCTCGCTACAAATAGGCGATCTCGACTAGATAGATACATACGTTCAGCTAAGCACATCGACAAAACAAAAATGTCACCAGGATCCACGAAACCTGATACAAGGAGCCTCGCGGCGAGCAGGAGGGAAGGACATAGAACAGAACGAGACAGGAGGCGTTTTCGGTATGCAATAGCGGTTGCTCAATCTATTTTTGCTTCCAGAGGGGTCAATGGCGACTTGAGATGTTTGGGCTAGGGCATGTGATAGGAAAGTTTGATTGGATTTAGACAGCTAATTACATTTTGGCTCGGACAAGGCACGAACAACTTCTGTCTTGGACGAAGGTTTTCCGCCGCTACGTCAAAGCTCAATAATCAGAATACCCGCGATAGAGGAATGGCGTAGCGTAATGTAATCGATTCCCAATCAGTGCATCACATTCAGAAGTAATTGTCAATCAGTAGGGAATAGTCGCGGGGCCCATTAGCAGGGTGACCAACGACAGGGATTCCTTGGTGATGAGAATGCTTGCAAGAGATCTGGTCTCGTGGTACCACGAAGCAAGGTTTAAGCCCGGGGATGAGCGCCCATCGTAAGAACTTGCACGCCATGTCTGGGCTAGTAGACCTTGGAGCATGCATAATTAGTAGCCACGACTTGGCCTTCTCTGTTCGTCCTTCCATAAGAACAGTCGTAACACGACCAATACTTTTCATCGCACCTGACTTGCTATGTCATCAAAGGCACTGCACACCCCCACCACTCAGAATTGGCAAGAGCCAGGCGTGGGTCGGTGGGACAAGATGCATGCACGAAGCCGAGCACCACCACCTTGGATGATGGACTCGAAGCGTGGGGACAAAGGACCCGTCTAGAGCTCCAACACATCGAGATTCGAAGCTCTTTGCCGGCTGCATGACCTACACAACTCCCCCAGCCGTAACCTTGCTTGAAACCCACATTCAACTCGCTCCAGGCTAAATTGGCTGTCGCGCTCGAACGCTGTCACCCATCCTTTTTCGATCTCGAAAGCACAGTCCTTGCATCTCACTCTCAGCGCCGACATTGCTACGCAGACCCGGCATCAGACTGGTTGCAGGCCACCGCACACGATCATCTCACGATACCACTCTATCTACTGCGAACTACGACCCCGCCTTCTGCCTGAGACATGCCAAAGTACCAAGAGCAGCCGCGACGAAGTGTACTCTGAGGGACGATGTGGACGATCACAAGTGGTAGTGAAGCTGCAATTTGCTGGTCAAGTCGCGCCCTGCCGCGATCACAAGATCAAAAGATCCAAGACACCTGAGTGAGGCGCAGCTACAAGTATGGGGAGTCCTCACCAAGAACAATGTCAAGAGAAGGGCCACAACAATGAGAAGGAACCTGGCCATCCTCCACCAGCGCCAGAGCCGTCAAAGGATGCGGGCATGGTGCCTCCCCTCAAGTCACCTCAGCTCCAAGGCCTGGATCACTTGACGCCGGAGAATGTTGACATCTTTGTACTGGACCCTGTCGCGGCCCTCAAGCTGCTGTGTCGTGGTACTCAGCTTTTGGTTGACATGACGGGTGAGTACTGCCTCACGGGTTTGCGCTGGACGAAAACTAACCGCGCTCTAGGTGATGTTCCTCCTACTCCAGCAATTCAAAGTCCTCCTCCACAGGCTGCCCCGACCACTCCAGCCAGCACGCTCTCGATTCCTGGCTTCAGTCCTCGGAACGAGTCCGAAAATATCGACGGCGTCCCCTTCGTCCGCACCCCTATAGGCTCACCCGAAGCCCACATGCACGAGCCGATTGTCCACGGCTCAACATCCCAGTCTCCAGCGGTCCAGTACGCCGCTCTTGTCCGCAAGTTCTACTCGAAACGACCACCTCCGATCTCACTCGAGGATTATCTGACCAGGATGCATAAGTACTGCCCCATGTCAACGGCTGTCTACCTTGCTACCTCGTACTACATCACCCATCTCGCCGTCAAGGAGAAGATATGTCCCGTCACACCCCGTAATGTGCACAGGCTCGTCCTGGCGGGGCTGAGGATAGCTATGAAGGCCCTCGAGGATCTCAGCTGGCCTCATGGTCGCTTCTCAAAGGTCGGAGGGATAACGGAGACCGAGCTAGGAAGACTCGAAGTGGGTTTTTGCTTTCTCATGGATTTTGGGTTAAAGGTGGATGCACAAATGCTAACGAATGAGGTTCGGCATCTGGTGCAGATCAACAACAGTAGTGCTATTGTAGACGATAGTCTTGAGGCCGGTGGAATGCAGTTGAAGCTGCCTGAGCCCCGGAACAGGAGGCAACCTGTTGACTCGACGGACTCTGCAGGCGGGAATGAGAACGGAACATCAAGTCCGCGGTCCACGGCTGAGAAGAGGAAGGCCAGTTCGAGCTTACCGGTGAGGCCTGTGCAGCATGTTGGCCAGGGAATTGGTATAGTGGGTTAGTCTTGGTGAGCTTGCCGTGCAACAGCCGACGTCGCACAGTCTTTCTCGGTTGCTTTGTGGCTTCTGCCGGCTTACATCGCGTTGCGATGAACAAGGCCGCCTTTTCTACAAGACGCATGGCGCAGGATTCGGTGGTGCGTCTGATTCACTCTTGGCTTGAGTGTGTGGAGCAATGGCAAATACATCAATGAGCATATAGGCGTACAATAATCCTTACGCATGACTAGTAACCGCTCTACTTCCGGCCTGCTTCTGCTACACCCTTGTGGCGTCTTGTTTGGCCGGTGTTCAAACTCATTCGTTGTCTACATGCGGCCAGATGTCAGTGACTGGTGTAGTGGTTGGAACTTTGCCGTGAACTGTGCGTAACTACTGGCATTCGGGTCTTCCTGCTTTTATTCATACGACCTGCCAAGACCACACTGCAGCACCTCCCCATGACGATTGCTAGTCTTCGGTGGGCTGGGCTGCGGGTCACACTATCGCAACCAAGTATCGGTACCATGCGCAGTGTATATCTATCTGGCAGTCCAATGATCATGGCGAGAGGGGGCACAAGATACATTCCAGGTCCCCAGGCCTTCATCTCCCGCCACCCCGCACGAACGCTCCCAGGCCGCATGACTTTGCACCGAGTATACTGTAGCACTGTCACCTTTGCAATGGGTGCTGATTACCTGCCTTCACTAACGATACTCATTCTGAAGTCTATGAAGCGCTCGGTTGGTAATACCACACAGTGAAGAATTCCGTCCAAAAACGACCAAACTATCACCCGGATCTTCGGTGGCTAACCTCATCAGTGCGATCACTGCACCTTCAGCACCCGATCTAGAACCTTGTGCCTGAATACCCAGCTCCTAGCCCTCTTGCCAAAGATGTACATGGGTATCGTCGTCAGGAAACAGCCAATCGTAATGCCACCAATCACAAAGAAGCAGTCTCGGACGCCCTGCTCTGCAATCCAATCGTTGACGTAGAATGTCAAACCAAAGGCGAACATGTTCTTAATGAAGTTCATGATGGCGAACGCTTCTGCGGACTGTTCTCGATGGCTGTCGCAAACGTACGTTACCACCGCTGATGTCCCAAGCTGGACACCAAGGTTGATCATGCCCATGCAGAGAATGACGGGAACTGGCCAAGGTTGTTCTTCGTACAGGCTCTGACCCCACGCAAAGAAGCCGGTGGCCGTAAAGACAAGATAGGTCACCATGACTGGTAGGCGAAACTCAGGTTCTGTGTGTCATCAGTGAATGCAACGAAGTCTCTCACATCCTACTCACCGAAGATACCTCTGTTACGCCTTGACATCAGCTTGACGACGCCGTCAATCAACGGCCCAGCTGCGAGAGTACCTATCACGGACGCCACAAACGACGAGACATTGGTTGCTCCGACTGCACTCACCGAAAAGTTGTATGGTGGTGCCGAGAAGATCTGAGAAAGGGTGATGGAAATCAGAACGAGCCAAGATATGCAGGTGGTGAAGAGCAAGGTTGCCCACAAGACCACTGGCGATGCAATGACCACGAAAGGCCTTAGCAGCGTGCGCCAAAAAGACACTTGGTCGAAATATCCCGACCAGGGCATTAGTTCCTGCTTCCAGGACAGTCTAGGCTCGGTGCTAATCGTTGAAGTTCCTCTGTGCTCAAGCTCTTGGACGCTACTCTTCTCGAAGCCCTTCTTGTCAAGGTCGTCCATGACTATCTGCTTGCCGCTGGTATCGATGTTGAGAGCACCCTTTCGGTGGTATGCGGACTCTGGCATGAAGAAGATAACGAGCAACAACATAACAACGAAGGCTGCCCCCATGGCGTGCATTGAAACGCGATAGGAACCGTATTGGATAACGGACCCAGCTGGAGAGGTCAGTACTTGCCATCAGCTAAGATCAAGAACGACGTACCAATTGGACCCGCTAGGTTGATGCCTCCGAGCACACCGAGGTTGAATATCGCTGCTCGAAAGCCACGCTCGTGCACGAACCAGATATCGGCGATCGAAGCCGGAATGAGCGCTTCAAACGGTGCCAGTAAATCTGTCAGTGCGTACAGAGCAGCAGAAACTCGAGGCAGCTTACCATGCAGAAGCCTTGCAAAGTCCTGGCACCGGCCAGTGAACCGAAGCTCTTGACCTCTGCAGCCCAGAAACAAGAAATTGCAAGACCGAGCGTGGTGGCGAGATATATTGGACGCTTGCCGATCTTGACGGCCAGTGTATTGCAAACCAGGCTGGAAGCTGCGATGGCAACGATACAAGAGCCATTGCATCCAAGTGTGAATCGTTGGAGTGGCACGTCGAACTGTTTCGCAAGAGGCACGAATGCCGGGGTCAGCAAAGGGCCGACGGCTACGATCAATTAGCCCTGGATTTGACAGAAAGACGTCTTTTGCGCACCCCCTACGCATCCGCATCCATAGCCGATGACCACCGTGAAAAGTCCTTTCTTCCATCTGGACCAGTTGTAAGGGTCATTAGGTGAGTCAGACGGTTGTGGAACAAGCACAATCTGTCCGCTTGGGTCATGCTTGAGAAAGTTCCTGTTGACTTCATGGTCGATTTCAAGGTCATTACGGCCTAGCTCGTTGAGAGGCGCCGTTCCCGGAACATGCTCGAGCTTGTAGTCCTCCAATACACCGAGAGGCATTTTGGCGCAACAGTACGTCTACAACCTGAGAGCAGATATGAGCAAAGGAGTGCGCAACGCGCCCTTAAATTCCGGGCATCTCTCGCGTCTGCTCGGAGCCGGTGCTGGAAATGTAGAATCGGCAGAAGTCAGCAGTTAGAGCGGAGCAAAACACGGGGAGTGCGGGGGAGGACCCGGCCATGCACCTCAGGCCTATTGTAACTCGCGAAACATCAGCCAAGAAGCCTGAGTTAGACAAAGCTTATTCAGCATCCCTGTCTGGGGTCAATCGGCACTTGCTTTACAACTTCTGGTGCCTATCCTGAGTTGCCACATGTAGGTCAAGGCCGTATCCAGTCGATGTTTCCGACCCAGCGGGGCACGACCAGGCATCCTTCCGCACGTTGCCGTCAAGAGCATGGAAAACAACAGCTTGCGGCCTCAAGCATACCCCAAGTTCCAGAAGACGTCAAGATTGCTAGCGCTGTCTCTGTCCACGATTCCAACGGTGGTCTGATGGTTACAGAATCGCCATGAATTTCAGCCACCGCACCAGTCAACGACGAATCGTCGAGGAACTGATCGACACCACGAGTTAACGTCGAGAAAGGAGTCAAGATCATGTCTTTGAAAAGAGCCCTATCGGGCGCTATGTTCGTTTCTGCTATAATGTCAGTACTCGCCTGTCTGAGGTGTAGCAAACTGACCGAGCACTGCTGGAGCAAGAGCGTTGATCTGAATACTAGCTTCCGCATAAGGTTTTGCCAGTGACCGAACCAGGCCAATCACGCCTGCCTTAGTCGCAGCATATACGGGTGCTATTGGAAATGCGTACAAGCCTGCATTCGAAGCTGTGCAGACTATCAGCCCTTTGCTTGGGCTTGTGCCAGCAGGCTTTTTGTTCATGTAGTGAGCTGCCAATTTCACGGCTTTAGTCTGTCAGTCACGAGGTCATGTAACTGACCGACGAATACATACTGTTCAAGACACCAATAAGATTCACGTTGATAGCGCCAAGTCGAGGCTCAGTGGGCTCTTCCTCATCGAGGACTGACATGTCGCTGCGACCGCCTTCTGATATCCCAGCGTTGGCCATGACCACATCAATCCTGCCAAAGTGCTCGAAAGTCTTCTTGAAGACTAAGGCTTGATTCTGCCAGGACGAGACATCGCACTTCTCGAACGACAAGCCAGAGTCGGGATACTCTTTTGCTATCTCGGCCACGATAGATGGACCATCGTTGGCATTAACATCCAACACGACAATGTTGTGTCCTTGAGCTGCGAAATGACGAGTCATCGCAAGGCCAATGCCGCTGGCCCCTCCGGTGATTACAATGGTCTTCTTGGTCATGGCGGTCATGTTGTCTCGAGTGACTTCATCAGAAGACTGCAGCCAGCGTTGGTGAGCCACGGTTCATGCTGTACTCAGTCTACAGCTGTCGGACGATCTCCTGCTGTCGTTCCTCCGGGTGGCTTTTTAGGCTTGCATGGTCGGGCATGATCGGCTGCTGGACTTCCCCGCACACATTTGTTCTGGATACGGAATTGGGCGAGCGGAGCCCGGAAAGCGGCAGTTGCACAATGACATGCAGAGGACGAAACGCTGTAGCTGCAATGGGTAAATTCTCGGCGCTCATCTGTGGTATACGAAAGTAGCTTGGTTGGCACTGAACAATTTCTAGCAAAGCATTCTGACGATCCGAATCTGGTATATCTGCTAAAGGTAGCACACGGAAAGCTGCGATGTCCGAAATCGTTTTCACGGAATCCTTGCTGGAAGGACTGCGGCGCAAGGTGGTGGTCTTGACAGGTTGGCCAATCCGGACCAGTCATAAGTAGGGTTGCTGACAAATATACTGTCAGGCGGAGCACAAGGTATTGGTGCTGCTACAGTAAAGCTCTTTCATCAAGCTGGCGCGAATGTTATCTTCGGAGACTGGGCTGCAGAAAAGGGACAACAGTTCGAGCAAGAACTGGGAGGGGCCCAGTCAGCTGATACTGGCAACGTTCATTTCTTACGTCTCGATGTCCGTGACTATGCGTCCCAGCTTGCGTTATTCGATCTGGCACACAAGACATATGGTCATGTAGACATTGCTGTCTCGTGCGCTGCTGTGGGTGAGCCAGGAGGCTGGTTCGAGCCGGAGGATCTCAATCTTGAGACAGTGCGGAACGTGAGCTCGGCGGTTCAGTTGGCTCGAAGTTCATGCTGACCCGGTGTAGGAACCGGTACCTATCAAAAATGCTATTGACATCAACCTGACTAGCATAATCGGCTTCTGTCGTATCGCTTTAGCATATATGACCAATAATGCTCCCTCCTTCCAGGGCGAACAGTCGAACGAGACAAACGGCTTCTCCAAGTCCATAGTCCTCGTTTCGTCGATAGCTGGTATCACAGAAGCGCCCGGACTTCCCGCCTACTCATCTGCCAAACATGGTGTTATTGGGCTGATGAGAGCTTTGAGACCATGGGCGCCCGTCAGGTACAATGTTCGAGCCAATGCTATCTGCCCTTGGGCCACTGATACCCAGATCTTTGGCGGCGTACGGAAGAGGTGGGTTGAGGAGGACATGCCCCTGAATCAGCCAGAGGATGTTGCAAAGATGATTCTCCAATGTGCGGGGGATAGCAAGTTGAACGGCCGGGCTGTGTATGTCGCAGGGGGAAGAGGCTTTGATACCGAGGAAGGCCATGACAAAACTTTACCACAGTGGCTAGGCGAGGACAATGCGAAGATCTGGTTGAAAGGACAGGAGATTCTTGGATTGGTAAGTTTGCTGACTTCGTGCCGTGGCATTGACTGACTCGAAAACCAGGGAGACGACTGGACTTAGAGCGGATCTTTGCCTATTCTACTACTCTTGAGGTCTGGACTTGGTCATTCGCGTGATAAAGTAGACGCAGGTAAGACAGATGTTATTAGCGTGTAGTTAGCACGCTGCTGATTCTGTCGGTAGCGTGTTAGCCGCATATCAGCACATCTTTAAAACGTTTTCGTTATGCCGTTGAGCATTAGGAGGGTATCATAGATACTAAGGTAGTAGTAGTATTCATTGCCATAGCAACTGAACTGCAGCTTTGATACTATGTTCGCAGCTTGGTCGTCGTTCTGACCTACACACCCGGCATTCAAGCTTTATACTCTTACACTCTTCCGCGGACCATTCTGGCTTTCGGGCCACTACTGATCAAGGAGCTTGGCCCGGTTTGAATAGATCGATAGAGTCATTACGGAGGCTTTACACAAAGGGGGCAGCCTGTCACTCGAGCTATCACGGGATAAATTACTAGTCATAAGATCGTATTGACTAAAAAAGTCGTACAAAGAGTATACTAGTACTAGTAGTCATAGCTCTTAGTAAATGTGGGCAGGGTATCGGCTAGCACACAAAGGAGGCAAAGGTACCGACCACATGCACTTCATGACACCTACAAGACCGTAACCTACTGGTAGTAGGGCACGGACGCAACCACTATAGTAGTGGTTGAAATACTGACTTTGTTCGGTATCACGTCTTCTCATAAGTGACTGATGCTCGCAAGAGCTTCCGCTATTTTTATACTATCAGTAGCGACGATATGGTCTCCACGCCGTTGCAGATTTCGTGAGCATTACACTGCCGTGATTTAGTTTTGGGACAGAAATTGGTATATAGCTAGCTGTGTGTCTCGGATAAAACGATAGACGCGTATCTCGAATAGACTTAGTTTTGAACGAAGACGATCTGTTAAAACCACCACACTAAGGTAGTATCGATATGTCGATTTATGGGAAAAGGCTGCGAGAGGCGTTGTATTATCGATGCTTGGGACTCGCTGAGAACCTTGAGTCAGTACGGCTGCACCTAAAACGATATCATACAGACCTCTAAAACTGTCTTGTCACAATATCCGAAATGTTTCGAGATTGAGCCTCGGTAGTATTAGCTTATGCCCGCCTTTATCATGGCGGTCCTTATGCTACTGTTCTCCTTGCTGGGCATGTCTTCAGCACCAGATCGTAGTGGCATATCTACAACAACGGCGCTGTCAGGCTTTGTTTAGATATAGCTTGATGGCATGAGACAGACCATAGAGCTAATCCTGGCGTACAGGGCCAGTGCCCTTCGAAGTCTTTTCAAAAGCAAAGAGATACTGGCCGTGCTCTACTAGAATCCCTTCCAAGGCTTCTTTACGACGAGCTCCTCTCATGAGCGCTAGAGAAGAGCTTGTCTAGTATCACTGATCAAGGTTCTTCAAATTATAGCTTCCGTACCCCGAGTTCGTAGACAGTCAAGTTCTGCATATAGTAAACCTCGAGCCGAAGATAAAACGATAGTCCGTCCTCGAAGAGTCTAAGCCTGCGTGAGTAGTAGTAACCCCGCGAGACACAACATCTCAAATAAGGGTGGGAGAGATGCCTGATTGTTTTACGGTCAGCTCTTTGTTCTATCGTACGCTTGGTATGTACACCCTGGTTACGCCCCCACACGTGTGCGTTGTCTAGGAAGCTTGCACGTTCGCCAAGATCTTGGCGGTGCGGGGTTACCTAGCAGCCATACCTTGCGATTGCCATTGCTTGTCCATATAACACGCGCTAATTGTGACGTTTCGGGATTGAATGTCAGCCATGGCATGTCGGCTGTTGTCTGCGGCATCATATAGGGCGAGTCCTCCGATACGTGATGTTCAAGATAGAATTGTCCTAGAAAGTATATGTATAGATAAGCGTCCAATGCAGTTCCGGTTCTGTAAACAGAGCTGAAGGAGGTAAAAAAGTCGAGAACAGCTTCCAGTCACGGCGCCACTTGTCACTTTGGAAAAGATGCTATCCAGGCTCTTATTGCTCGCTTCCTGCTATGGATGGCTGGCATGCGGTTCGTCCACAGCCGAGAAGCCCAACATTCTGTTCATCTTCATGGACGATCTTGACCTGGATTTGGGTTCCATGGAGTATCTGCCGTCTGTCAGAGAGAAAGTCGGTGATCAAGGCAAGTGCTTTTAAAACATTGAAGAGTGACAATGATAGTATTAATACTCAAGGCAGGGATGACATTTGACAACCATTACGCTACTGTTGCCCTCTGTTGTCCATCCCGAGTTGCAATGCTGCGTGGGCAAGCAGCTCACAATGTATGATCTACCTTCGGCCCAATGCTCTGGTTTCAATACTAATCAAAGCTAGACAAACAATACTCAGGTAGTCGCTCCAGGGTATGTCATATGTCGCTTCAAGCCATGCAAAAAGAACCTGATCTGACTCTTGGGGCAGTGGAAGTTATGACAAGTTCGTGGCAAGTGGAGAGAATGACGATTATATCAGCCATTGGATGCAGAGAGCTGGGTACCACACTGAATGTGAGCAGTACACTATCCTCCTGGCATGTTACACGCACTGACAAAACTACCATCAGATATCGGAAAGCTGATGAATGGGTACAACACCAATAACTTCGCTACCGTCCCTAAGGGCTGGGATCACTACGACGGCCTGGTAGTCCTTGTCCGTCCCTTCCAGTCATGTCAAATCCTAACTTGTTACAGCTCGATCCGTACACGTATACGTACAATGTACCTGTCTTTTCCACCAATGGTACTAGGTCACAAGCCTCTCAATTCACCAGCAGAGCTGATTGCTACTTGCAGGCGAACAGCCCAAATACTATGACCAGGCATATCAGACCGACATCATACGAGCAAAAGCGTGGGCCACTTCCGCTAAGATGTCTGGTACCAAGATTTTGGGACTGACTGTGGCTTAGTGCTGACCGACTCGACCGCATGTTAGAGCAGGACCAACCATGGTTTTTTGTGGTGGCCCCAACTGCACCGCATCAAGAATTCAACTCGGTAGGTTGGTCAGAACAGCCCAATGTCCTCGTCAACTGACGTTCTATAGACTGGGAGATATCCGCCAGTTCCAGCCATCAGACACAACGATCTGTTTCCTGGTCTGAAAGCTCCACGTACACCAAATTTCAACCCAGCTGTCCAAATGAAGCCATCGTGGCTCGGCAATCTACCGCTCATGGATGATGATGCCATTGCGTTCACAGACGATACTTACAGGCGCAGAGCGCAAGCTCTAGTTAGTGCAGATGAGATGATCGTACAGCTCTTGCAAATGTTGGAAGATGCGCAAAAAGTTGAAGACACAGTCGTGGTCTTCAGCTCAGATCACGGATACCATACCGGCCAGCACAGACTTCCGGCTGGAAAGTCTCTTCCCTACAGGGAAGATACACATGTACCCTTCATGATGAAAGGTCCGGGAATCCCCAAAGGCAAGTTGCTTGAGTGAGATTGTTGGAAAGGCGTAACTGACTTGCCACAGGACAGCAAACCAAGCTCCCGTCTAACCATGTTGATATCGCACCAACATTGTTGGATCTTGCGGGCCTTGAGCATGATCAATGGCCTCCTTTCCTAGATGGACGCAGTCTTCTCCCATACTGGACAGAAGACGACCCGCAAATGCACCCAGCCCCTGAGACAATCAATATCGAATATTGGGGTCAAGCCTACCTAGAATTCACACCGTTGAAGAGATACACTGAGATCAACCCACCTCAAAACTCCTACAAGACGGTCCGAATTGTATCCGAGGATTATGCATACCTGTATAGCCACTGGTGCACAGGCGAGACAGAATTGTATGATACTGTGGTAAGTCAAGGACATGGCACGAGCAAATTCAAGATGCAATTCACTAACGAAGAACTTCAGACCGATCCCTATGAGTTGACTCCACTATCGCTTGATGAGAACAAAGTACTTGTGAACCGGCTCAATGGCCTCCTCCTAGTCACGAAAACATGTGAGCAGGATTCTTGTCGTGACCCCTGGAAGACTCTGCATCCGGACGGAAGCGTACACAACCTAGGCGAAGCTCTTGCCGGACAACACGACGAATACTATGCCTCACTACCTCAGGTCGCGTTCAACAGCTGTCTTCCAAGCTTAGTCCCATCCAACGAGGAACCCTACTTTCCCGGGTTTGACGTGCTCAAAGGCTTCGCCATCGAGTACCGCCAGCAGCCTGGACCAATACAGAATCCCTCATCACTTCCCAGTGCTGTACAGGTTCTGAACGGGACTGGTCTCCATGGTGCCTTCTACCAAAACCTCACGCAATATGAGAACACAGCGCGATATTTGACTGAGGAAGAGCTGACAGGGAATGCAACCCAGGTGGTAGCCCAGAGATATGTATATCTCACATAGGGACCAAATGAGAAAGAAATTGGATCGTTCTAGGGACAATGAGTTTTGAGTTTATGCCACTGTTCGAGTGGTGGACAGAGTGGATTTGATCAGAAAGCTAGTCAGATTCACAGCAAAGAGTTCAACGCAAGTCCTGCAGCGAAAATCAGTAGAACCCAATCCCAGCCAAATGCAATACTAGTACTATGGTTGTTTGGGTGGTCATGAATCACAAGTCCGCATATTGACACCGAACATCGTCTTAGAACACCTTATATTGTCGTATAAAATCATAATCCGGGCCTAGCGATGTTCTACCTTGAGGGTCAGGAGTACTGACCTAGTACTAATTGTGTCTACAACCACCAATACTACCGAGCTCGAGGAGATTCCATAACGATGGCTGAAGTCCAATTTCAACCTACTATATCCTACTATTACATGCCAGGTGGTATAATTTACAGCATGTATGCTAACAGTATCATGAAGCCTATCGTTGCCGTGTAGTTCAAATATGTATTAACTAGTAAGCTTCAACGCAACGTTGCGGCTTTATTAGACCATTATGTCGAACTAGAATCAGAAGTAGGGAAATTGTGATAGATCAGATCGCCGGCCTCCGACATCTAAGTCCCTCGTACGTCCTGAAGAATCCTATAGACACTCTAAATGACCGGTGTGCTCTGATTCAGTGCGTCTAAGACTATCGTATACGAGGCAGACATGATATGGACAGATACCAAGTGGTTAAAAATGAAGACTTTTACCGTGTCCTCCGCTAAGCTATTGACACACTGTCAGTATTTTGCTGAAAGCATGCTAACACACGAAATACATTTTGTTCCAACAATGTTTTCAGCGTGCTAGCATTAACAGATAGGGTGGTAAAGTGGGTCACATAAAGATGGGCAGTACAGTCGCTATTTCTCATTGAGATGAAATAACCTCGAAATGGCGAATGTAGCCCGGAACATTCCCTGTTGACGTGACTGCTGGCGTCAAGTGGCAGTCAACTCTAGAAGAATCAACTTTGTCTTACGTTGAGTGCGACAGTATAGTGCGCGGATACACACTGTATTTCCCCTTCTCTGGACATTGGCAGGTACTGGTCGGGCATTCAGCTGGACGCTGGTATCTCTCCACTACATCACAAAAGCTGCAGATCGTAGTCAGACGTGCGAGGTACACGCAGTACTGCTAAGGATAGCACATCAACACCGACTCAGAAACTTAAACCGACTGTTGGGAATCGCGGTCAAGGTTAAGGTTGACAACGCAACAAGCTACGCCTACATCAAGGTCATAGTAACCGTCATCGACGCATGACACGTCGCAACGCGTCATTGTCAACTCGGGCCAACGTGCTCTGCATTATTCAGTATAGAGTGGCCCGTACCATACTTTGCGCGACAATCTCCCGCAACCACTGCTCATTCGGCCCCTTGCTTTAAATGCCAATGTAGGAATCCACACGAGACATCTTTGAATATCGGACGATCGTCAGTAAAACATATTGGACGCTACTCACAATCTTTGGTGTGTCGTATGTAAATCACCATTGAAATGCGTGCTGTGCTTTCAGACCATGTGTCTGTACCTTTTCCAGGCAAGATCGGTGTTGTCTCATTCGGTGCGGTAGATGACCCAGCCCCCGTTTTCCTGCGAGATGAGCCGAGAATGGGAGTATTGGTTTTCTCACTGGGTGAGTCGTTGTGACCCGAATTGTGCGGCGTGAAATGTTGCTTATCTCGATACTAAAGGTGTGTGGTTACGACGCAGTGGTAGTTTCCAGGAGGAAGCTAGCGGAGGTATTAAAAAGATGTCTGTGCACAACTAGGCGACGGTAGAGGCTCTGAAAGTATGAGCGTGAGTAATGAATGAAATAGGAGGGTCGAAGACCAAGGTGGGTAACGTTCTTGCAGATCACTACTTGAATTTCCGGACGAAGAAGATCCAGATACCTGACTGGCATGTATAGCCGCATCTTTGTTTCCGGTTCTATGCTCGATGTCAAGTAGCTAGTAGCTGTTGTAGACACAGCGAGACACAATGGCGCTATCAAGCTCCGGATCGCATTGTCTGGAGATACATCAGATGCCAGATCACTCATACAGTAGTTGGCATTCCAGGTTAGTAGACGGAAACAACAGGAACCTTGATGATACAGGACGTGGTTGTATCTCGTACAGCCGTCGGGAGCGTGCTCAGTCGATCTGGGCCAAGGATCAAGCTTGATTTCTTCGGTGCACCATTCTCCCACAGCTGTTCGTTGAAGAAGGAATCATCTAACGATTTGTGCTAGTACTTGTCCTAGGCTGCAAAGTCAACATGCTGTATTAGGCTGTATCTGTATGATGTCAATACAGATCAAATTCCGGCCAGAGGCGTAAAATCGTGCTAGATAGCGTATATTAGAATGCTTAAAATGCTTAGCTCATCGTCTGTAAGGGCATCATCTACTATGGTGCGTTCTTTGAAGAACGCGGTCTTGGTCCCGTACTCGATTTGTAGGGCATATGTAGCAATGTATCTATATGCCAATCATCTTCTCGTAGTATTTTCCTGGATCCGCGTCCGGCGTTAACAGCAGACCTTGCCATAGATCAGGCCTGGAATGCCCCATACCTAAGCCTGATTACCTGGGAACACTAGTAGTATTACTCAATCTCTGCAGGCGTATGATGATTCCTGAGAAAATAAATTAGGAGAAGACGATAATCGAAACACACTGTTTAGTCGGCAGCGCGAGACAATATGGTGTTATTCGAGAAGAACAACAAATCACACTAGTACAAGTGCAGGAATTTCACCCGCTGGCAGTTCAACCGCGCACGCATCAATTATCGGTGAAATAAAAAGGTCAAGGGTTATCGAACCGTTGTGGCAGAAGGCTCTGCGCGAGGTAGTACTAATTGTGATTAACAAA
This sequence comes from Knufia petricola, assembly GCA_002319055.1. Lineage (NCBI taxonomy): Eukaryota > Fungi > Ascomycota > Eurotiomycetes > Chaetothyriales > Trichomeriaceae > Knufia > Knufia petricola. The sequence continues at coordinate 108,202 of NMUC01000011.1, forward strand.
CATGAGCTAGTGCTAGCTGCTGGCTACCCGTACCGATAAAGTGGCTATTAGACAATCATCCACTTCAGCGCCACAACCTAGCACCGTGCTATAGTGCGGTTCTTTTACCAGTGATATAGCATGTCTTCTATTCTGCAAGGGTGGGGATACGATAGAACACGCTATGCTGTTTGCCTTGTTAGCTTTATTGCTAGCCGACTAATGGAGTCGATCAGAAAGAGGGAACTCCCATGTGTCTGTAAACTCTACAGCAGGGAAGCCTCATGCAAAAAGCCTCGTCGTTTCCACAACGTCCTCTCTTGGATCGCACCAGGGGAAAACACTACTAGTAGCTCTTAATAACAATTCCAGCAGCCGGGCAGCAGCCCAGTTGCCTGCTGGCTGCAAGCAAAACTTCTCTACTGGCTGTAGACGCCAACGCAACGTGATAAGCGACTCGAGCTCGCTGAGACAGTGGTTGCAAGCATAGCAAAAGACCTGTTTCATAGGCAACATCATGTGCGCATGTTCTACAGCTTACTATAGTAACATCTCACACAAAGAATCTACGACCACTGTCGCAATGACGCGGTCACATTAGAGCGTTATCTTGGCGTGATGAGGGGTCACGCTCATCAACGCGTCGTCTTCTCGAGATGTTGAAGTATCTTACACTATACAGTGTCGTAGGTAGCCCATATCAGGTAGCTCCTCTTTGTGACATTTATATCTCCGCAACATGCGACACCACCACAGGTATGTGACAGCTCTGAACGCAAACACTTTGCGGAAAACGACCACGTTCCTCAGACGCTTTCAGAATCCGAGCGAATAGCCGAGTGCGAAACTCAACTTGCTAGCTAGATCTTGCCAAGCAAAGAGGCCGGTCCCTCTGTGAATGACACAATCTTGCATAGACGTAATCGGACCGAATGGAAAGTGTCTTCCTGAAGCAAAAGAGCCAAAAGAGTCTTCAAAAGCATGCTATGCTAGGATGATGCCACGGGTCGCTTCGCATCACTAGTAGATGCAAAACCTTCTACGGTACTGACATCCGTGAAGTAGTAGAGTTCGGGGAAGATGATTAGCTACTCGCTAGGTCACCAGACAGACCCATTGTTTCTGGAATAACTGCTTCCATCGAATTCTCGTGCTAAGCATACTTTGAGACAGGTGCACCTTTGTTCAACTTGATGCCAAGTCCGCCAATGTGCCAAGGAATACCAAGAGGCGGTCAGTTGCTAGTCAGGAAATTTCCCCGCAGGTCTCTCCATGCTCCCCAGCACCTCAAAGCCAGTCAAGTCCTCCCCACGCATCATTCAGCCGCTTTCGGGCCTTCTCAATGAATCTGCTTCACCTATTGCAGAGTCATATCCTCCCTGTCACAGATCGAAGAACGTCACTACGGTTTCTCTTTGAAGCACAGAGAGATTCCATGTGAGCGTCATTATGCCTATCAGCCCTAACATGGCTCGATCGACCCAGCCCGAGCATTGGATGCGTAATGCTCGCGTGAACATAACCTAGATCTGGACAAGATGGTGCAAGAAGCACCGGGTACATACCGACGCGACATCGTGTCAGTGGTAACAGGCGTGCGACAACACAGAAGTCGGTCTTTCTACAACCACATGGCGTGGACAGGTCACTCTAAGCCACACATCAACTTACCTCGTCCAACCACAGAATGCTGCTACCGTAGGTCGAGAGTATGGTCGATGGGTACCAACTTTGAAATTCTGCTTCTGTTTCCACCTTGGCGCCGAGCCCTCAGCCAAGCCAAGATCTCGGCCGCGTTGACGGTCTAGCGTCCGCTTAATCTGGCGACTGATCTACCTTCAACCCCACTCCCACCGTGGTGTCAGCTCCGCTTGTCCTGATCTCAGAGAGCCAGATGAGCACAGCATTTTGCCAAGGGGTAAGCACGTCGAGCTATGGTGCAGAGGCGAGGCAAATTTCACCGAGGTCACCAGTGTCAGATCACTAGCGGAACGCGCTACAACACAATCGGGTTACTACTCGATGTCATATTTCAGCGATGCGGGCGCAACAGGATCAGGCAACTGATATGGTACTTATATCAAGGCACACTCTGCAACATTGCTGCATAAATTCTCACACAGACAGTGGTCCATACCCGACATCCACGGCGTGTTACATACAATCTTCTCCTTGAAAACATCGCAACATAGAGAGCCACCATGGCTTCAGAAAAATATGTCGATACACACGCCGAGAGACGGGGCTCTGTCGGCGAGTCCTATAACGAGAGGCGCATGTCACGAGTCCCCGACGTACAACGAACTGGTTCAGTTTCTCGACACTTTTCGGACGCCAAACGACCATCCGCTGTCATCGTCCACGATGCTGCAAATGCTACAGAGGCAGAGCAGAAGATGACCGTATGGCAGGGACTCAAAACATATCCAAAAGCCATTGGTTGGTCCGTCTGCTTCTCATCGGCCATCATTATGGAAGGATATGATCTTACTGTCCTCGGCTCTTTCTGGCCTTCACAGGTTTTCCAGGACTACTACGGCACCCGTATCGATTCCTCTACAGGCTTGTCAATTGTCGACGCTAGCTGGCAGGCTGGTATCGGCAACGCAATGTTGTGCGGTCAAATCTGTGGTCTGTTCATTGCTGGTATCGTCGCGGACAAATTCGGTTTCAAGAAGGTTATGGCCGCCAGTTTGATGATGGTCACAGCTTTCATCTTCATCCTGTTTTTCTCGAACGGCGTCGTCATGCTCCTCATTGGCGAATTCCTGATGGGCTTCCCAATGGGAGTTTTCCAGACACTCACCGTCACATACGCATCCGAGGTTTGTCCTGTAGTCCTGCGTTGCTACCTGACGACCTATGTCAACCTCTGCTGGGTCATCGGCCAGTTCATCGCCTCTGGAGTCATCAAAGCTGTGACCGCAACGCTGACCGACCAATACATGTTCAGAATCCCATGGGCTTTACAGTGGTGCTTCCCTATTCCAATCCTTATCGGAGTCATTCTAGCGCCAGAATCGCCATGGTGGCTCGTCCGTAAAGGTCGTCTTGATGACGCTAAGAAAGCCATCATACGCCTGGCAAGCAAGAATGAACTGGTTAACCCTGATGAACAAATTGCAATGATGGTTCACACCGACGAGCTCGAGAAAGAGGTCAACACCGGTACCTCGTACCTCGACTGTTTCAAAGGTGTTGACCTTCGACGAACGGAAATTGCTTGTGGTGTCTGGATGTGTCAAAACCTTAGCGGATCAGGACTTATGGGTGAGTACAAGCCGCTGTTTATACGGGAATAAGTATGCTAACGTCATGCAGGTGCTGCTGCATACTTCTACTCTGCCGCAGGTCTCGCTTCAAGCGATGCGTACTCTCTCCAACTAGGTCAGTTCGGACTGGGAATTTGTGGTGTCCTCGTCAGTTGGTGGGCTATGACATACGTTGGCAGACGTACACTGTACGTTTGGGGATTATTGGTGTTGTCCTGCTTGGTCTTCATCGTTGGCTTCTTGTCCCTCGCCCCCAACGCACGCAACTCCGAGAACCCAAATGTTCCAATCTCCTGGGCAAGTGGTTCCATGATCCTCATCTTCACCGGAATCTACAACTTCACGGTTGGACCCGTCTGTTACAGTCTCGTCGCTGAGATGCCGTCGACCAGACTTCGACAAAAGACCGTCGTTCTCGCCCGGAACCTCTACAACGTATGTGGTGTTATGCTTGGTGTATTGATCCCATATATGCTCAACCCTACAGCGTGGAATCTCATGGGTGCCAGTGGTAAGTCAACCTACATTCTCGTCTTCATCATTCCATGGCTGACATGTATCCAGGCTTTGTGTGGGGAACGACTGGCTTGCTGTGCTTTGTCTGGGCGTTCTTCCGTCTTCCCGAGCCCAAGGGTCGTACATACGCAGAACTCGATGTGCTGTTCGAGAAGCGAATCCCTGCTCGAAAGTTCAAGGAGACTGATGTCGACTTGTACTCTGTCGATCTCGACTCGACTGCTGCTCAGCTTGCGGCTCTGAAGGGACCTGGTGGCGGGCACTGATGCTGCCACCGTTGTGCTCAGTCTGCTCGCAAGTCAAGTGCGAGAATTGGGAAACAGTGTTAATCTCAAATCCTTGTTAGTTTTGTTACTGGGTCGGATATGATAGCAGTCAGTACGAATTAATATATACCCATCACTCGCTCTCTCACATCCTGCTTTCCATCTTAAAATCTCTGTTTCTGGCGTCCCGCGTACGTATCGTAGACGGCACCAAAATTGTTATTGATCCAGGCCATGGGATATCAGGCTTCTTTGCTCAGCAAATATTCGCAGAACTAAGTATGGTTGTTGATTCGACGATCCCCAGATTCCAGAAACTGCCCAAACACATCATACAGCATACCCTTCATGCTGACGATGACCATCAACCTCCTTATCCGTCTTCGGTGGAGATCTCTCCCATTACCAAGCCACTAGTAGTTGTGATACGGACCGCGAAAAACTTGGGGCTCGATCTTGATTCCGGACTTGCTCTGACGCAATGGCAGGTCCGGCAGGATAAGCAGCTAGAAGCGAGCTGCATGTAGCCGTACTAGCTGAGTGATGCTCAATCCAGTAAAGATCTTCCGCCACTGCTGGCTTGCGGGAAGGAGTACGAGGACGCGGGACCCTGGTGCGATACAAAACGATGAAGACGTAAAGCGAAGCATATTGAGATGGTAGTAGAACACCTGTACCATCGTGCCTAACCAAACTATTGCTCTCGCTCGACGAGCTCACAGAACTCCCCAGGCAGAATCTCCCCCGACTTTCGTCGATCCAAGAAAGCTTTGACCTTGGTACTGGCGCTGCTGACAGTAAAACCAAAGTACTCGTACGCCACCGTTCCGGGGAGAGATTTGCCAAAGCGGTTTACACTCATACAAACGGCCGCATCAGCATAGCGCTCCCAGCCATTCGCAGCATATGGCTCGATTACCACAGCGGGTGTACCTGACCCTCGCTGAAGCGTGCTGCGTTTATACTCGAGTGACTGCTTCTCAAACAGCCGCTGTGACGGGAATGAGACAGTACGCACACGCAGACCTTGGTTTCGAAGCTCTGCGGCTACATCAACGGCCAAGCTTAACTCGGCGCCAACGCCAATCATGACCACTTCCGGATCAGCCTCCTCCTCAATGACGTATGCTCCTTTACTGACATTGTGCCGGTTTGTTTTTGGTGTCAGCTGACGCACAGCATGGCGGGATGTGGATATGATAGATGGTGTGCTCTTTGCTTTGATCGCAGCAAGCCAGGCGCCGGCGGTCTCCTCACTGTCACCGGGTCGGATGTAAAACAAGTTGGGCATCGCACGGTACAGTGCGGCAAGTTCGATAGGTTGATGTGTTGGGCCATCCTCACCCATTCCAATTGAGTCGTGCGTCGCTGCGTGGATGACTTGTAGATGTTGAAGAGCGCCCATACGGACTGCTGGCGCTGCGTAAAGGTAGAACATAAAGAAACTGGAATGTATCAGTCTGGATAAGCTCTGTCAGAGGAGATTGCACTTACGAAGATGTGACGGGAATGATTGTGTTGGGACCATATGCGGCCATGCCGTTTGCAATAGCAGCCATAGCATGCTCCCTGATACCATAGTGAATATATCTGCCCCTATAACTTCCATTGATGCCGCATTGACTGCGATGATCCGGATTCTGGAAGTCTTCCTTGTCCTTCCATATCATGTTTACAGACGGTGAGAGATCTGCGGTGCCGACCATGAATGACTTGACCTTTGCCGCAATCGGGTTGAAGACCAACCCCGAAGCCGCACGGGTAGCGGTGGCTTTCTCAGGAAATTGCGATGGTATTAGCGACTCCCAATCGTACGGCAACTCTCCTTTCCTTCTTCTCTCAAACTCAATAGCGAGGTCAGGGTGGCTCTCAGCATATGATTTCAGCCTATTCTCATAATCATCCACTGCCTGCTGACCTCTCGTCTTTGAGTCGGCGAAGAAGTCCCTGACAGTTTGAGGGATAACGAAATTTTGCTCGGGGTCGAATCCTGAAGCGCGTTTCATGTCCGCAACATCGTTGTCACCAAATGCAGCGCCGTGTGAAAGAGCGTCACCAGCTACGGCACTCCCTAGGCCGATGGTAGTTCTCACATTCACGAATGTAGGCTGTTGAGGTGAAGATCGTGCTTGACGCAATGCCCTAGTTATGCCGTCGATGTCGAAGCAACCATCGTGAATATCGATGACGTCCCATCCACAAGCCCTCATCTTAGCGTTGACGTCCTCGCTATTCGTCAAGTCCACAGATCCATCGCATGTGACCTGATTGTTGTCATACATGAGCGTAAGATTGTTCAATTTAAGGTGGCCGGCAAGTGATATGGCTTCGAGCGCAACGCCTTCCTGAAGGCACGCATCGCCAGTCATGCACCAAATGTGGTTGTTCACGACTTCATAGCCTGGTCGGTTGAAATCTGCTGCCAAGTGCTTCGATGCGATCGCCATCCCAACGGCATTAGCGACACCTTGTCCCAGCGGTCCTGTCGTGACCTCAATACCCTCGTGTTCGATCTCTGGGTGGCCCGGTGCAAAGGAGTCTTCTTGCTTTGAATGATATGATTTTAGCTGCTCGAAGGTCATCGCCGGATAACCAGTGAGGTACAGGAAGGTGTATTGAAAAAGACAGGTGTGCCCATTAGACAGCACGAAACGATCTCGATTGAAGAAGTCTGGTGCCTGGGGTGCGTATACCATAACATATTTCCAAAGAGCCACTCCGATGGCGGCCATACCGATCGCACCTCCAGGATGACCGCCTTTGAATTGCTGACACAAGTCGGCGATGAGCAAGCGAAACGTCTTCAGTACTAAATCTTGCTCCGCTGTGAGACTTTGTGCAGTCCATGACGTGCTATTTCCCTCTGACATCCTCTCCTTGCTGATGATCTTACCACTCTGACTTGACCCATCCTGTTGTATGAGGTCTTTCGTTGCAACGGGTGCCATGGTGAAAGATTGTCAAGGATCACTACTATAATAAGGTTCTCTGGGTTGCAGTTGAACAGTCGCTTATTGCGAAGAATGTATTCATCACTGCGGCTTGGAGATATATCTGTTCTCTCTGACATGCTTTGTTGGCTTCCACGTGTTCTGGACGGCAAAGTCCCCCGGAAGCATGACTCCATGCAGTATACCGAGCCATCATGGAAGGTGTGGCCATCTCGATAGCACACCTTTCGTAAAGAGTTTAGCCAATGACATGCCTGGCAATCAACAGGAGATGAGAGCTCATGAAACGGCTCTGCATGCTCCAGAGGACGGATGTTGGCTGAACACGTCGGATGAGGAAACGCCGACTAACTGTATCAGGCAGCTTTAACGCCAGCACTTGGCATGCGGAGTCCCATAGTGGCGGTAAATTTTTACCGTTCCAGCAGGCGCCCCGCCGCAAGATCCGGCAGTCACACGCTACTCGCCTGGACAAGTAGACGCACAAACACTTGCAGGGCAGTGCAAGCATAGCAGCATGAGCGGGTATTTTCAGAACCAGGCATGAAAGCAGCGAAACAGTCGAGTGTTCAAACAACCTCATGGATGTAGCCTGCATATGCTTGAGAGCGACATTTGAGGATGTGAGCGGACGTGTTACTGTCTGTCGAGGATGGAACCCTTCATTCACACTAACATATATTATGAATTCAGGTTAAGTCACCCCAGTGTGCCTGGAGGTCTTTCACTCTCCATGTAGCACCCCAACCAGTGTCCCGCTCGATACGTTCATACAGATTTATGATTGCACGATGCTCAACCGGACTACTCATCAGCTGGCCAGCCAGCCACACTGGCTGTATGCTGTTCGTCCAAGCGCCGTGGTGATCATTCGAAATTGTTATGGCACAGATCTGTCTTGCATGCCATAGGCGTGAGCGCGACTCAACGGAGACCTCTTTCGGTTTGACTGCTAGCATGAGAAGCATAGCGGTGTGATAGAGTTGATTTCCTGCCACAGCAGCACCGCTACTGAACATCAGAGTGTGGAATGGATTCGTCGTGCTCGTGGGATCTGTGGGAATTGATAGAATGGCCGTCATCTCTGTGGGCAACCCCCTATACCATGCTTCCAACTCATTGAACAGCCCATGCCACCCTTCAGGTTTCATGTTTCCTTGCAGGTCACTCCGTTGCACGCAGTTCCTTGTCGGCACTGACCTTGGACCGTTGATGAGACTAAGAACTTTCGCAAGTAAATGACACACATGACTCGCGTGATCTTCGAAGTCTACGATAGGAAATCTGGGTTGCCCGTGGATAGTGTCGCTGCTTGCAGACGTTATCCACCTGTCAATAGGAATCAGTGTGCGTTCAGAAGAAATGAGTGCGCCGCACACGTCCATGCGAGCAAAGCACCAGAAGAGTGATTGTTCGATTCCTCCTTGATCGCCTCGAATATCAAGCGCCATAATGAGGCTCGCGCAGCCATCGAGATGTCTGCGCCATGCTTTCGGAGAACAACTGGACATCTCGAAGACGCAGAGAATCACACAAGAGGCAAGAGTCAGTGTACTTCGTTTATGCAGAAGCGGCACCAGAAGGTGAATTGCCCACTGGTACAAGCTTAAGCTTGTCGACGTCGGCAGTGCCTTGCTCTTTCGTTCAAGCTGAAGAGCACTAAGAGCAAGCATAGAATACTTGAGGTGTGGGGTATTCTGTGCTAACGCGGGTATTGTATATCGAAAGTGTTGGTTATGGTCGAATTTGTCAAGCTATCCCTATCAGCACGGTGTTCATAAAAATAAGTAGTAACTCTACCCATGAAGCGATTTCATTGAGCCAATTATTCCACAGCATCACTTCTTGCGCTGTTGTCAGCTCAGGCGGCGTAGATGCGCCGGATGGAACCTTTTCTTGTTCAACTTCGGTAGCCGCGAGATGAGTGGGCGGCATAGTCCCAGAGTCTGGCTGATCAAGGTCATGATGGCTTGGCCGTCGAGTGTTTGGCTGTGATTGCGCGATCTGAAAGATCTCACTCCTCAAAGTCTTGTGCAGCTCTTGATATGTAGAGCCAGGTACGAAGATACCGTCATCAGTCAAAACATCTGGTGAACTCAACACTGGATTAACATCGTAACCATCTTGACTTAGGCCAAAGTCTGGTTCAACCCTCTCGACGGCGTCCTCAAGAGCGGCATGGCAAGTATACGAGTCTCGTGGAGAGGCAGATCGATGCCAGACAAGTGCATTGGGACAGTTCAAGCCTCGGGCGAGGGAAGTACAGGATCTGACAGTGTACCCATAGAGACTAGGATCTGACACTACAGCCAGAGGATGAGCATCGCCTTGTGTCAGACGTGTAAATGGGGCAGTTCCTGGTGATGGTATGTCAGTCAGACGATGGTGTTGTCCAGAAGTGCTGTAGTCTATAGACCTGGTATCGTAGCTGGAGGATGGGAGCGTGGAAACTGTGTCGATTGACGCCCTAGGGAAGGGTGTGGCGTCCGGTCTCGGATCTTCCTCAACAGTAACGCCTTCGCTGGCTTGATGTCCTGAGCTTGCACCGTAAGCTTCAGCAGAGACACCTGCTCCAGTCACTTTGTTTCTAGGTCGTTGTCCTTTTTTCTGGCGTGCACCAGTGTTACGACGCCTGAGGGGTGTGTGAGGAGTGGTTGTATTATGCTCGAAGCGGAATCTGATGTTATCCGCCAATTGGCAAGAGCTACCTGTGCGGATACATCTCTGACATCTGGGCTTCGTCTCGTCACCTTCTAACTGTAAGCAACGACAAATGGGATCAGCGAATCTAAGAAGCTCTACATTTCTTTCTCTTGTCTCGACAACTCTGACACCCCGTCTTGGAGCGCTTGTGTCCTGTGATCATGCTCTCAGATCCGGTTGAGAGGGTCATAACGCTGCGTTACACAAAGCAATGCTATCAGCCGGAAGGCCTTGATAGGTTGCGGGTACGATTAGCCTCGCACACGTGTGAGTGCCGTCGAGGGTATGTTGCTTGCAAACAGCTAAGCGCCACGTCGTGAGGTTGGCAGAATGACCATCGAAGCAGGAGCGGCTGCTGCGTCGGATAGCATGAGAGCTTTTGGGGAATTAACTTCGCGACTGCCCACGTGCGGTGCTGCTTAATAACATGTGGAACCTGCGCTTTTCCGCTTTCCTGAGGAGTGGATCAGTCCTTACAAAATAGGCCGGCGGTAACAATTGACAAAAGAGGTAGGCGTTAGCGCAGCTCATGGGAGTCCCCGAGACTCCGAGATACAACCAACTTAGCGCAGTGAGTGAAATTCCCCTCGTTTTGTCACTCCTATCTGCTTATACATATACAAATTGTGTCAAGGTAGGTCCCTATACTACGTGAAACCTAACCCGAATTGCGATTCTTCTGCTTCGCATCGACCTATTCCCGCACGAACGTCCTTACAGAACATCCTCTTCCGAGTATTTCTTGAAACCGTGTTGTCAATATGTCACCAGGAGTCTTAACAACAGGCGTGGTCAACGACACTACGCTACCAGAGCAGGTACCAGAATCGTTAGAAACATCCGCAAATCAGCCACAAGAACGGCTCTTCTCCTTGAGGAACCGTCTGACCGTGGTGACTGGCGGTGGTCGTGGTTTAGGCTTATGTCTTGCTTTCGCAATCATCGAAGCTGGTGGTCATGTCGCCTGTCTCGACGTCCTTCCCGAAGCGCAGCAGGACGAGTGGGCCCGACTGCAGAAGAAAGCCTCATCAAGTCACCTGACCGCTTCATACCATTGTTGCGATATCACCAATGAGCCGCAACTGCAGGAGACACTTGAAGCAATCGAAGGCACAGCTCAGTCATGTAATGCGACTTTCGCGGGCATGATTGCGTGTGCTGGGGTACAGCAGAAGATGCCGGCTCTAGACTATCCCATGGAAGACTTCGAGCGTATAATGCGCATCAACGTCACCGGGACATTCTTGACAGTGAAACATGCCGCAAAGATGATGGTGAAGAACAAGACTTCAGGTAGTATCGTTATGATTGCTTCGATGTCTGGACAGATCGCAAACCGAGTATGTGCATTGACCAAGGAACGACACCGTTGTCTGACGTTCTATAGGGCTTAACATGCACAGCGTATAACTCGAGCAAAGCGGCGTTGCAGCAGATGTGCAGATCACTGTCCCAGGAATGGGGACAACATGGTATTCGCGTGAACACTATCTCACCTGGTGTAAGTACGGTGCAAGCTAGGATATACCTTGACTAATGGCATGATAGTATATTAGGACGGCAATGACAGATCAGCTTCTTGCTGCCGAGCCGGAAGTAGAGAAGACTTGGATGGCTGGAGCATTGCTGGGAAGGTTAGGGGCCCCTGAAGATTTCAAAGCGCCAGCTGTCTTCTTGCTCGCCGATGGGAGCAGTTTCATGACGGGGGCTGACCTAAGAGTAGATGGAGGGCATTGTGCATCGGCATGAGGTTGGTAATTCGATTCTTAGAGCACTTGATCATGCCGGGCTTGTTGATCGAAGATATCTCGTCCATGTTTGGTAGTCGTAGCCAGTTTTGCCAATTGCGCAGCGCCACCTATGATTTGGACTAGTCACCGTGTTCCCCGGGCTGGCCCGTCTTGGCAGCGGTAGCGAGCTAGCGACAAACGGGCAAGCCGGTTGCCGCCCGACATTTGCCTTTCGAGTTGTTTTCGCAACCTGCCACCTTCCAATGGATTCGCCTACTTAACACTGACACCTTGGCCTGCGTGTCGATCTGCAGGGTGCGCAAAGGGAGCATTGAAGCAACTCCGCTTTCACGACAATATTGGGCAAAGCTTCTGGCCGCTAGATAGGCCGCGAGAACGTTCCCACCAGTCGCACGTTCCACAGCCCAAGCGATTGTCTCTGAGACGTTTCACAATACTTCCCTCCAAGACTATCAACGTCAGCTGCCAGGTCAACTTCAATGAGTTGTACAATCCAAGAGCGAGTACGAATGTAAGTGCCGACAAGCTATCAGTACCCCGGAAAGTTGGGGCGTCACGCCAGACTGCGGGCAAACACTACCCTGGCCCCAAGCTGTCTAACGGCACAGAGCGGCTAAGAGTCGGCTAAGTAGTCTTTTTCTGGAAGCATTGACGACAAGTCGTTGCTACAGGTCTTCTTGACTATCCTAGGCTTTCCGATGTGCCGAGCGTTGCGATGCGAAGGATACAACCCCCATGCTTACATCAAACACTCTAAACATTACTCCCATATTATGGGGTCTTTAGCCCTCTTTGGCCTATATAGCTTGTAGCCCAACCCGGGCTGTAACATGACTTCTCTCTTCTAGTATCATCCACACCTTGATCCACTGGACGACTACACTATATTGTTGACTTTCTTGTCTCCTTCTCAAAGGATTAGCCACAACCCCATGATGTCTGGCTTGACCGGCAAGCACCTCGATTGGGCCATTACAGCAGCTGCAGGCTCTGGCTTCCTCCTCTTCGGCTATGGTAGGTTTGGCAAGGTCATCTCCCAGTACCGAGACTGACTTGCACCCAGATCAAGGTGTTATGAGCGGTCTGCTCACCGGAAGAGCCTTCACGAGACAGTTTCCGGAGATTGATGTACAGAACGGAGGGAGCTCCTCTTTACAAGGAACGGTTGTCGCCATCTATGAAATCGGTTGCTTCTTCGGGGCTTTGCTTGCCTTCGGTTTCGCAGAAAAACTTGGGCGAAGACTTTCTATCATTTCCGGCTGCCTGATCTTGACAGTCGGCGCTGCCATCCAGTGCTCTTCATACGGCATCCCCCAGCTGATCGTCGGCCGCATCGTGGCAGGACTCGGAAATGGCATAAATACTGCCACGATTCGTGAGTAAGAACCTGATAACCATCCGGAAGATACTGACAACCGGTAGCTGTATGGCATGCAGAGCTTATGAAACCGACTGCACGAGGCAAAGGCTTGTCGATTGAGCTTGCAATTAATATCTTCGGAGTTATGCTTTCTTACTGGGTAGATTACGCTATGAGCTTCGTCAACAACCCTGCTCAGTATCGCTTCCCAATCGCCTTCCAGATATTGTTTGCTTTAGTCACCGCCGGTCTTGTATTCGTTCTTCCCGAATCCCCACGATGGGTAAGACCAATTGCAAGCTTTCAATCTGTACTACGACTAATGTCTGCCAGTTACTTGCTCACAATCACACCGAACAAGCGCGTCACATCCTCTGGAGATTGCAGAAGAACGCCGTTAGTATCGACAAAGACCACATCGTTGTCAATGCAGAAATGGCGGAGATCCAACACGCTCTTGACGAAGAGCGGAAGGCCGCGGGAGGCACGACTTTCCTGGCTCTGTTCAAGAAGAGTCCCCAACGCTTCAGACGACGAACTCTCCTCGGTATCGGCGGCCAATTCATGCAACAGCTATCGGGCATCAACTTGATTACTTATTACGCTCCCGTCATCTTCGAGGTTTCAGTTGGCATGCCCCATAATCTGGCTATGCTACTTGCTGGTTTCAACGGCATAGCATACTTTCTGTCCTCACTCATACCCATCTGGTGTCTGGACAGAGTTGGGCGACGAAACTTGATGCTCTTCGCCTGTGCAGGACAAGCCTGCTGCATGGCGATACTGGCTGGCACCGTCAGTGACGGCAGCACCTCTGCAGGCATCGTGGCTATAGTCATGCTCTTCCTCTTCAACTTCTTCTTCGCGGTGGGCTTGCTTGCCATCCATGGCTGTTGCCGGCCGAGTACGCCCCTCTCGCCATCCGAACCAAGGCTGCCGCTCTCGCAACCGCCAGTAACTGGATATTCACGTTCCTCGTGGTCGAGATCACACCAGTCTCGATCAACAGCATCGGATGGAAAACATACATCTACTTTGGGATCTTCAACGCGTGCTTCCTGCCGTTGATTTGGTTCTTCTACCCTGAAGTCAGGAACTTGTCTCTCGAACAGATCGACAAATTGTTCACAGGCGACAAAGTTCTGCTTCACTGGAGAGACAGCATGGGTGAGCGTCAAGGTTCATTTGCCATTGAAGCCACTACCACGAATGACCCCTTGACACACATCTCAGATAACGAAAAGAGCGCGAGCGTCGAAGGCAAGCATTACGAGTGATATTTTACCACGAATGTCAATGTCAAGCGCTGCGGAACATCAAGTAAATACGCTGGTGTCGAAACTTTGTACTGCGGAGCCGAGGGAAGGCTCAAGGCGGAATCGTAGCATGAATGCTATGCCTTTCTAGTATGAGCCAAGTGAAGTGAAAACACCTCGTGAGTGCACGCCACAGTCCCAAGACTATCCCATATGCACATGCGTTGACCCACCGAATACCTTGGTCGAGACCAGCAGCGCGATGTCGGAATATGGTCAAGCGCTTTCCTTTCCGTAGCTCTTCCGTCCCTCCCGTATGCACTCGACTAGGAGCGATTCCAGACGGAGCGGCTATAATGCCTCGATCCGGAAGTTTTAGTCGCCGGCTGATCGACCGTAAGCGGCGTCGATCTCCAAGCTAGCGGGCCTTTTCTTCGGTCTGCCTTATGCGCTCTGCCACCGATGCTTGCGGAGTTGCGCCCGGAGCCGGGATTTCGGCATGTCAGTAACTCGATCGATACGAAGATCTTCCGGTTTGCGAAGGATACGGTACAGCTTAAGGCCCTGTTCGTACTCTCAGCCAGTAGCAGCCAGTAGCGATTTCTTGCCCACGGCCACTGGGCTACTGGCTGGCTGCTGGGCTGCTGGCTGCTACTGCCCGATTGTTCGTACCAACACCTGCTAGTAGCGACATTTTCGTGCCTACAAGCAATGCTTGTGATATAGCGTGCTGTAGTGGCGTCGGAGGGCCAGAAGGTGTAGTAATTGGCTGTCGCAGCCCACCTACTGGCTGGAGGCTACCGATAGGCTTGGGTATCGGTAGGCCGCAGCCAGTAGACTCGAGATTTTGTACCTAGCTGACAAAAAATTCTATATCCACTACTCCCGCTGTTAGTACCAAGCTAATGTACAGCAAAGCCTATACCGAGATACTGGCTGTACTGGCTGGCAGCAAGTACGACCGGGGCCTAAGCGATGAGGGAGACAGGCACCTGCAGAGAGGACTTGACTCCGGACCGCCCACTGCCCAACGCCTAACGCCTAGTCTTGGCGCTAGCCTTACCGCCCTAGATGAGGCTGCTATAGTAGTTTATAGAAACGGATAATCAGAAGCGAGCAATATGGGATGAGGAAGCTTGGAACACTGTTAATTCAGTTGGAACACGGTCAAGACCGTTCCATTACCATTGATTATAGTGCAAATCATCGTAAGCCACGACCTCCTGGGGACCCTCAAGTGCTATCAGATATCCCTCTGAGCACGCATCGTAGCTCACCTTAGCTTGCTCTGCATAAAACTCATCGAACTTGGGTGACATAGCGCCCTTGAGGTCCTTCACAGCCCCGGATGGGTGCAGGGACTCCCAAGGGTGCGTACAAGTCCTACCTTTGCATGATTTCAGCACCATCATCAAAGCATCCAGACGTGACACGAGCAACTCCCTGTCGTACCCGCTGACCCTGTCGGGTTGAACGGTCATGAGATTGTCCATTTGTCCCGGATCATTCTGCCAAAGTCTAGGTTAGCCATGTCTTCGAACGTTGTTAATCGTGGGCACATCCTACCTTCATGTCATACAACTCGTGTTCATTCGTGCACCACACCATGTACGCCAGGTCGTAATCCTTAGCAATAACTCTCAACCCTTTGTACGTATTGTTCGGCGAAAGAGCTAATAGTCATATGTCAGTAAATACTCCGGGTCGCCTGCACTTCCATCAGGTACAACAATGAGCGACGCAACTTACTGGATCCCCTGAAATCACCCTCGCCAAGGTGCTGTGCCCAGAACTCAATGTTAATATGTTCGCTTTTCGCATCTTTCTTCATCTCCGGCTTCACAGGCATCGCTTGGCCATCGAAATCGGCACGCAATGGTAGACCGGCGAGTTCGAAGAGGGTTGGTACAATGTCAGTGTGCGACGTAGGTGAGTCTATAACGGCATTTTTGGAAACGCCTGGTCCACGGACGTAGAAAGGGATGTTGACGTCTTCCTCATAAGGACAACCCTTGCCTGGCGGAAGTCGGTGGTTACCAATGTGAAAGCCATTATCAGTCGTAAAGATGATATAGGTGTTCTCGAGCAGGTCCAGTTTTTCGAGGCGCCCAACAATTGCCTCCACCATCTCATCGATTGCTTGTAGCGACTGAATCCGGCAGCGATAGAAGTAATCGTTGTAATCCAGGACTGTCTGGTTCATCTTCGGTTTTGTCAGAACATAACTAGCTCCACTTTCCTTCGAAACGGTTAGCACGGATATACTCAACACATAGGAGACAATTTACGGACCTGGTCGGGGTTAAAGTTGTATGACCTGGGCGCTATTGCGTCGGGGAACAAGTCTTTGTGCCGATTCGCTGGAACTGGCGCATTAAAGATAGGAAGCGTATTTCCTTGTACACCCGGGAAAATGGTCTCTGAGTGTGGTCCAATAGGCATCGAGCCTATGAAGAAAGGTTGATCACTTTTGGCAGCCTCGTCGATGAAGCTGAGCGTCCTGTCGGAGATAAGATCTGTAGAATACTCGCCGGCGTAGTTTTGCGGTGGTTTCTCGTTCTGTTGCATTGTGGCGTTGTAGAAGTAGTATGTGTAGGGATCGAGGAGGACTAAAGCCACGATGAGCTCATGCATGTGCAACCAACGGGATTAGGTACTGACAGTCTGTGCCAGTCCATCCAGCAGGGTAAGGGTTGTTATAGGTTTCCAAACTATGACCATTCATGAGTTTACCCGTGTAGTAAGTGTTGTAACCTGCTGCCTGTAACCACACCGGTAGGTAATTTTCGTTGTGGCCCTCTGCGATGAACTTGGTATACCCGCCTGTATGTTGTCAGAAAATTATTCGACAGCATTGTGCAGCAAAGCATGGGCAGATACACACCATAAGGAGGCGCTACGTCTGTAACGTTGGTATTGTGCCCATGCTTTCCAGTCAGGAATGAAACCCGGGAAGGACAGCATTGGGCCATGGTGCAGTAATGCTTTTTGAAAAAGGTTCCCTGCTCCCCGATGTGTTTCACGGTCTTCGGCATGTAGTCCATCGACCCAAGATGCAAGTCTTGATCGTCAGTCATGATGAGCACGAAATTTGGCTTTGACTTTGGTGCTGCAGTGACTAGCCCAAGACACCCTAAAAGGGCTACGGCCGCAAACAAAGGTGCCATGATTCAGTATCGATCGTGGAACTAGGTGGTAGGGAGAGCTGGAGCTAAGCAACAGCCAGGATATTTGCTTCGAAGCATGTTTCATACTTATAGAATCAGAACCATGTCGGTCCCGGTCGAAACTTGGTACCTCTCCATCGTGGAGTACCCCAGACGTGGGTCGGATCTGGTAGCTTGAGTGCGATCAAGGTGGTCCCGAATCATCATCACGGATGCTCAAGATGGTAATGTGCACGGCATATTTGGGAAGCAGAAGTAAGTACTACATTTGGCCCAAGACGACGGTGACGCCAGGCTGTAAAAGGACGTTGGTGGTCCCGCTGTCGGTAACAGCAGTGATTTTATGCGGAGATCTGCGGGGAAGTACCGCCAAGGTCGGTCTAGTTGGTGCCAGCCTAGGGTGCCCAGTCACTTGGCGTCCTTGGCGCTCGGTCCAGGTCGACTACTGCACTTTTAAGCTGTCAGCGAGCCGTTAGCGTAGTATAGTCCATTGTTATTGAGTCCACTAATGTGAGGGCTAGAACCTGCCCAAGTGGATTCACTTTCTCCAAATCGGTCACCAGGCAGATGAAGGTATTTCTTCCAAGTACCACGTAACGCTAGCCGATCTAAACAACTTTGCGACCTGGAAGACAACAAGTTCATGGAGTTCGGGACCACATGCCCGACTTCCTACTAGAAATTTGCCTCGATATCTGCAAATTATGGACATGTATCGTAAGTGCACCGCTGGGCAGATTAGTTAGGTTCAATCGCACCCGCAGATCGATGGCAATCAAGATCTTTCGCACACAGAAGCTCAATCTTCGCCCAGAACCAAAGATTGAACAACACAACGATCCAAGCTGTTGTTGTGGATTGCGTCTGTCGATGCTTACTTGCGCTCTTGGGTAAGGCGTCTGGCGAGCGTGTCGGTTCGGGTCCGGGTGCCGCCTTCAGTGACCCCCGAGTTCTCCTCCCCCGGAGCACCCGAAGACACGAGGGTGACGGACAAGGTGAAAGCTGTTAGCCTGGCAGCCTGATCCTTATGACTCCGAAGATCGAGGCAATGTACAGAGCCTGTGACATCGATTAGAGGGTCGTCTCTAGGTCCGTTAGTAACACGTTGACAAGCTGATCTCGTATGAGCTCGGCATTCTGGGCACCGTCGCAGAAATCGAGAATGAAGGGTACTATCCTGAAGCTCGATCCTGTCCCCGTGTCTTGCACAACGTTAAAGCCCACTGCACAAAATGCTCGACGAATCTCTTTACAAAGTTGAGGACGTCTTGAAAGCGTTGCGTGTGTATGGCCAGCAGTGGTCGGCCAGACACGATCAGACAGCACCATAAAGGGTGCCGTAGGCGAAACGGTCCGAGCACTCGGTTCATTTGCCTCACCTAAAGCAGCAACTGCAAGAGACGTAGCATTGTCCTCGTCACGTTCATAGAGAGTTGACCGTCCAGATAGAAATAAGCTTCTGCGACGCAGCCGAGACTACAAGACATGATACATCTAGACCATCCGTGACTCATGAGTCCCACAAGTTTCTGAACCTGCTTTCCTTGTTCGCAAGCAGATCCTGAGGAGCGCCATCTTCCACAATCCGCCCCTGGTCCAAAACAAGGATCCTGTCATAATCGACCACAGTCTGTAGCCGGTGCGCCACCGTGACAACCGTGAAGTCCCTGAATTCTTCTCGGATGATGCGTTGCATGGTCTCATCCGTCTGTAGGTCCACGTTAGCTGTCGCCTCATCGAGAATCAAGATCCGCGAATGCGACCGGTTCACGATTGCCCGCGCCAGGCAAAAAAGCTGTCGTTGACCATGAGAGAGAAGCTTTTCAGGGTTGAGGCTGACATCCAGACCACCTGCAGAGGAAACAGTGTCCCCGAGACCAACTTTCTCAAGAATGGATGTAAGTTCACCGTCCGAGACGCTGCGAGAGAACGGGTCGAGATTTGCTCGGATCGATCCATGAATGAATAGAGGTTCTTGAGGAATGACAGTGAGACCTTGACGCCATTCTTCTCGCCTCATGGTGTTCATAGACTGGCTGTCGATCACGACAGTGCCGTTTCTGATGGTAAGCATGTGTAAAAGCGTCATCACCACTGTAGATTTGCCGGAGCCTGAGCGACCAACAATGCCAACCTTCTGGCATGGAGATATCGAGAAGTCAATCTCCTGAAGAACGAGAGGTCCCTCAGCCGCGTACGACACAGACACCTTCTGAAGAGCTATAGCACCCTGATCAGGCCAGCTCTCCGGAGGATGCTCGTGTTCTTGTGGCAGATGCTCGTACGGTGTGCTTTCGACAAAGCTTTTGACTCGTGCAACTGCGCCGAGTGACGTTTCCAGTGTCGTCCATTGTTTGATGACCTCTGTCAAGCTGAGGTTGAAATTCATGATATTCAATAGAGCGACACCGACCAGACTAGCATCAAGCTTCTGGCGCAGATTGACGATGAGAACCATGAGCAAGACTGCTAGACCGGCGACTGTAAGATCCAACACAAGGTTGAGCCATCTTTGAATACAGAAAAACGCGTACAAAGGACGCTGTGACCTGTCAAGAAGCTTCAGGTTTCGTTCTTGGAAATTTGAGGTCCAGCCAAATGCACGAATAGTTACCAGACCGTTGAGAGTCTCGATAAAGTTCGAATAAAGGGGTGATTTAGCTTCTAGGTCGATCAATCTGATCTGCTGCGACGTCCGCAGATAAAATTTCTGGAGAACATACATGATGGCGAGAACAGCGGGCATGATTGCTGCGAAGTATGCGGCAGAAAGGCAGATGAGGATGGCCTGCATCACCGCGATGCAGGACGAGGCGGTGAATTCGACAAGAGCCGACGGTAATTCGAAATCCACAATGTTCATGTCTTGGCTGAATCTGTTCACAATTGTCCCAGTCTCTGTCGAGGTAAAGAAGAACAATGGCGCATTTCTGACGGTACTGAGGAGGCGGTCATGAAGTTTGACAGCAGATCGTGGTACCATCCTCAGGTAAGCAAGAAAGACAAGGCAGGTGAGAGTTATCATTGCTGCTGCATTGAAAACCAGAAGGCCT
This sequence comes from Knufia petricola, assembly GCA_002319055.1. Classification (NCBI taxonomy): domain Eukaryota; kingdom Fungi; phylum Ascomycota; class Eurotiomycetes; order Chaetothyriales; family Trichomeriaceae; genus Knufia; species Knufia petricola. Next base: position 128,476 of record NMUC01000011.1, read on the forward strand.
CCAAGATACTCGCCATTGACGCGGTTACCCTGGGACGCGACCGCTCTAGTCCAGAACGTCAACCACAATGCTACAAGCCTGTCAGCGATCTCCATAGCCCAAAGGTTTGTGCAGAGTGCCCAACATACCTGGAAATTGCGCGAAGAACGCAAACGAAGCAGTCAAGGCGAAGAAGATGGCCACATAAGCATAGCTCGTTGTGGCAAAGTAGTATTGATAGACGCTCCAATCTCCGACGGGTCGATTGAGGTCGTTCTCTGCCACAGCACGTTCGTTACCCTCGGCTTCTATGATCTTGGTCAGCTCAGGCTTGTCTGTTTGTTTGGTATTGTCCTCGGTTATGTGCCGTGCGGCCAGTTTAGAAGTGTAGCCCTTGTTTGCCATAAGCTGGTCAAAAGACCCTTGCTCGGAAATTGACCCATGCCAATCTAGTGCAATGATATGATCAGCGTAGGATAATCGATGAGCAGCATGCGTGACCAAGATTATGATCATATCAAGGTCTTTCAGGAAGCCTCGCTTCCCCAGTAAGCGGGAGAAGATTAGATCCTCAGAGCCAGCATCCAGTCCACTGAACACATCGTCCAATATCAAGATCTGCTTTCGCGAGTAGATAGCCCTGGCAAGAGCCTGGACGAAGTCAGCCGCAGGTAAGTGGGAATGGATTGGTAGTACTTACCACGCGCAGCTTTTGTCCACCGGAAAGCCCACTGCCGGCAGACCCGACCTGCGTACTGTCCCCATATGCAAGTTTCTCGAAGTCATCATGCAGCGCACAAGCATCGATGACCTTGGAATAGAATCCATGCTCGAAGATGGACACACCTACGATGTTCTCGCGAAGAGTACCATGGTAGACCCAGGGAGACTGATCCACGAAGGCGATTTCCTTAGAGTCTAAGAATATATGACCTTTCCTAGACTGAATCTCACCGAGCAGTCCCTTTACCAAGCTTGTTTTACCACATCCCACTTTGCCTACTAGCATTGTAAGGCCAGCATATACTTCGAAAGAGACGTCGTTGATGACGGGTTGCGTGCTATTTCCCCACGCAAGTGTACAGTTCGCCACCCGGATGCTAGGGGTCCTAACAACTGTGCTTGTAGTTCGATGAGTGCGTGGCGATAAAGTCTTCAGCTCGACACCTCGCGTGTTTGCATCAATCCTGACCAAAGTAGCTTCTTCATCGCTTCCACAGTCCGCTTGGCTTACAGTAGGTGCAAGCAGGCGGTCATCACGACGAGATGTCGAAAGCAGGTAGTCCTGGATTCGGTCAAAACAACCAATAGATATCATCACCTGAGGAATGGCGAAATTGATCAGGATTTTTGTTGGGCTTGCCAATAGCGAGATCAGCGACAATATTGTGTAGGCGGAGCTTGCTGTGAGCTGTTGTCCATTGTGGTGGGACATCAGGACGTAAATTGCGAAAGCTGCACCCGGTGCAAAGATGTCCGCAACGTTGCCACATACGACACCATATGCCATCAGGCGCCTCGATCTGAGTGAGAGCTTGATCTCTAACTTCCGGAGACGTCCAATGGTAGAGTTCAGTACGGATACCAATCCGAGCATCTTGACACTTTTCATTGCCTGCAAAGATCTTGTGGTGACACTTACACGGGTTTGAATCTCTGCTAACCACTGTTTTTGTGCGGAAGCCATCTGAGAAGCTACTACAGAGACCAGGGACAATGCCAATGCCGACACAATGACAGGTCCTAACAAGGCCAGCCCTAGCTCATTTGCAAGAAGCCAGATGGCAAGACCGACCTCGACTGGACATGCCCAAAGCTCGTGGAGAATAGGCATGGCTTCCGATAGTCGCTGGACATCAGTTGACATCAATGTAACGGCAGCGGCTTCGTCTAAAGCACTAACATCTTGAGCTTACAGTAAGAGTGCTGAGGGTCTGGGATGAACTTACGTGACTGAGAGTGCCGTGGTTTTATTATAGATTGCTGCCACAAGTGCACCTCGGACCATGGCTGCCACTCTATAGGCCTGATAGTTATACATGGCCACCGATATCTAGACGAGAGTGTCAGCTCGGTATCCGGAAAAGAAGATTAGTCCACCAAATTCGCGTTTATACCTACAGCGATTCCCGTGTACACCAACCCATAAGCTGCAGTTAGGCCCCAGCCTTGGTTTGTAATAGACAGTGTGTCAGGCTGACCAACAAAGGTTGTGACTCTCCTTATAAGTAACGGTTGCATGAACCGGAAGAATATTTGGCATAGCCTTGGGATGACCGCAGCTGCGAGAGGTACAAACATACAGCGTGCCATGCTAGACAAGAGTTGGTGACGCTTTGCCATCTTGTTACCTTGGTGCGGTCAGCAGCGTGCCTGAATTGAGCCAGGATCGGTTAGAGCTTACGTCTTGCCCATCGTGTATGGAACCTTTCGCTCAATGAGTGTGCAGTCAGATTCTCATCTGTGTGGAAGAGGTCGTTTTCCTGCAAGACATTTCTGAACCCAGAAAGAAATAATGGATTCAACCACCAAAACACCGCACGCGCAAATAGACTGCTAGTGCTTTCAGGTGGATGGTGAGCGTAGGACGGCAATAAGAGTTTCCGCTTTTCCACAGCTTCGATAACGACGATCAGAAGCTTAATGGCTAAGGAAGTCGATGCAATACCGGAAAGAGCAGAAGTCCCCGCGCGTAGCCACAATGTCCTCACTTTGGCAGCATCCAGAGGCAAGGTGAAGAGAAGGTAGGCGTTAATGAGGAAGCTCGGATGAATGGATCGTGAGTGCTCGACAGTCGATAGACCACAGAGTCCAAATGCCACAGCCACTGACAATGAGGCGGCAGCAATGGAGGCAGGGGTCTGGTACGTGGGCTCAAGAGCCCAGGCTGACAAGTTCGCAATCTGTAGCGTCGTGAAGGCAACCAATAACATCTGGAGCAAGATTCGGTAAGTACAAAGCTTAGTGTCAGGAAGTCAATACACAGACCAGTTTTATCGTCCGCAGTTGCGAAACCCTGACTTTCCGCGACGCATGCCATAGGTGCAGAATACGGAAGGGCGCTGTCAGTAGTAGCAGTGAAGAAGGCAGGATGGATAGTATCGTGTCTTCGAAGAGAAGTGTGAAGTCGAATACACTCTCCCCGGGTATTTGGCAGAAGGGGCCGAAGCTGTTATCGGCGCACTCCATGTTCTTGTCAGTATGGTGTCGCTAGGATAGCTGGGATAATGCGTGTGCCCTTTGGTATGGAACACGTTGCTCTGTGTCTGATCAGTAGAAACAGAGAGGCACATATGGATAATTATCGCTCTGGCCATCTCCTCGACATGAACTCAGATGTTGAATTATCGATTAGGCAGCACGCAAAAGAGCTGTCCTGAGTGGTGATCTACATCGGCACCACAGTCCAATCTGAATGGGAAGCTTGGCTGATGTATCATTCTCCGCTATAGCTTTCTGTGTTGACCCTGAGCCTAACCATGTAGAAGGAACTACCTATGGTCGACCAGGTCCCAGCGATTGTGAGCGACAAACCTGGTTCTTGATGCGGCACAGCATAACTTCTCGATGCTATGTGCACCGATTCAGGACTAATGTCGCCCAAAAGCCCCACTAATAACTTCATTGGCATTCATGCTAACGTCGCTAGTGCAGAACAGTGGTAGTAATCGCATGCGACATGCCTGCTTGATGCAAGTAGACATCGAGCCACTCCGAAAGAAACTCCGAACTGCTGGAAAACACAGATGCAGTTGGACCCCGTAGACAGGTTACCCAAATAGAGGAAGTGTCTCTAATTTCAAGGATACAGGGGCTAAAAGCGAGCCCCGATTCATTTGCAACGATCATTTTGCGGTCCGCTTTTTTCTTAGAAGTGGCTCGGCGCTTGGCATCCCCACTCGATCGTCGTTGCCGCTCAACCTTCCTAACTAGATCTTCGACCTGCAATGATGACGGGGTCGAGCTGAGTACAGTGTCAAGTACTGCAGATTAGATCATCCGTAGCTCAACGAGTTCCGCTGGACCATCAGGCTTCTCTTAGAGCTGCCTATTCGTAGCATGGGTTTATTGTCTTCTGCTTCAGCGACAGCTCTCGAACATATGGCTACTGACCAGACTAAGCATATAACGTCGAGAAAAGTCCATGAGCTCGAAAACCCCTTGAGTCTAGTCTGACAATGACTAGCCCGTTCAGCTAAGCAATGTAGCAACTGCGGTTGTTATCACTGATGGACAAGGCAGTATTTACTCATTCCTCGAAGTACTCGCAACTCACATCAAGCACCATGATCCAATAGACTCTGCACGGTATCCGTGATCGTCTCCTCTGTACTCCTATACTTCATCCCCAACACCTCCTTCGATCTGCTATTGTCTATCCCGAACTTCATGGGCGCAGACTTCTCCTTCAAATTCTGCAGCAGGTCGTCGCTAATTCTCTCCTTAATGCTTGGGAACTTCTCCCGGATCAGCTCACCGACATACAAATCAGTGAACGGGCCAGCCGTCGTAAAGATTCTCTTCCCCTGCGCAGCGGGGTAGCCTGGCTCAACGGCGCGAACGTGCGCTTCGGCTAGGTCACGGACATCAACGTAGAGACTGCTGCCGATTGGACCTTCGTGCTTCTTACCCTCCATGATATTAAGGGCACGCTTGTTAGACGTGTTGATGTTGTCGAGCGATTTAAGCTCGTGGAGTATTGGCCCAAACACGAACGGTGGGTTAAGAACGGTGAGAGTGAAGGGCAGTGGTTGCTCCTTCTCCATGAAGTCCCAGGCGGCGGTTTCGGCGAATTTCTTGCTTCCGCGGTAGGTTAATTGTGGATTGGTCGTATTTACAGCCTCCTCCCAGGTCATTGGGTTCCAAGCATCTTCATTGTAGACGTCGGGAGGGTTTGAGGGATTGGTCATGGCGGCGAATGAAGATGTGATGACGACGCGCTTGACGGAGTCACCGCCGTACTGCTTGAGGGCGCGTAACACGGACGTCGTGCCGATGACGGCGGGATTGAGGAGATCCTTTTCATTGTCCTGGACGTTGTAGTGAAATGGAGAGGCTGTGTGGATTACTGCATCGAGAGGGGAGTGCTTCTTGATCACATCGTCAAAGGAAGAAGGCTGTGAGATGTCCTCGACTACCGCAATGGAGATGCGTGCCGATGGATACTTTGAGGTGACGAAGGATCCTTTGGCTGCAGATCGAACGGTGGTCACAATCTCGTAACCTCGCGAGACAAGGCGTTCGATAACGTGTGAGGCTATGAAGCCAGAGCCGCCTGTGAGGAGAACTTTCATCTTGAGTGTCAACGTCTAGCCTTCCTGTTAGTCGTCCTGGTCATTAAGGCACTGGTAGGGTGGCGCAACCCTTATCTATGTGCCTAAGCGAAAGCAGCAGGTGGGAATAAAGGTCAGCAACAGCTTGATCAAGCAATTACGTTGGATTTTGAAAGGACCGATGGCGAGCGGGAGGTCTTAGAGAAGTGCTCCAAGAGCATTCGGGATTTGGCCGAGGCTAGTTGGATCTCCGACAGTGGGAGGCACTCCTTCTCCAAGATAGTCTATAACGTGAGTAAGCAAAATGGCGTTGGTATCGAAATGCACTCATACACCTAAAACAAACACTCTTTGATCTGCCCGAGGCCACTTGAACGATCTTTGCCATCTGTTATTGATAAACCTCACACAGCACTCCCACCCTTCATTGCCGCTTCCCATACAAAGCACTTCCGGTCGAATCCACCACTAACAAGTATCTCTTTCTTGTCTTCACCATTACCTATATGCCCAGCCCAGAGCGTTCTCACTTTAGATCCAACTTCATGACCTCTTAGCAAAGCCACAACCTTCCCAGTCTTAGCCTCCACACCCCTGATGACACCGTCGTCTCCATTGACCCACAGTCCACTCCCATCAGGTCGCCACGCAATCTGTGGTGTGCTATATGGTGTCTGTGGTGCTTGTGTGGAGACTTGCAACGTGATGGCTGCGTCTTCGCGATCTTGGAGCGCTAATTCCGCGCGTCCAACGGCAGCGACGGTCTGTGGAGGAGCCGGTTCGGTGAAGCCTTGTGTCGAAGGGGTGTCTGGGAAAAGTAGGCGTACGATGATAACTTTGAGATGTGGGAGATGAGAGGTCGCAATGGCGAGGAGAGTGGGGTCAGATGGGTGGAGGGCAAGGGCGGAAGGGGTGAATGCTACCCAGGCATTGGAATGTGGCGCTAGATTTTGTCGGCCTGCTGCTGCAACAGAAATGCCGCTTTGTGACGAGGTGTCCTCAAGGTCAATGCCATGATAATATAGGAAGCTGGAATCTCTTCGAGAGACGACAAGGTAGAGCTTCTTCGTGTCTGGGTTCGTTACAAACACCATTGACTCAGGATTGCTTGGTAGGGTAATGGTGTGTACAGGAGGCGGCAGGGAAGTCGCTCCACCTGCTTCTATGTCTTCAGCCCGGACACTGTAGATGTGGACCTTTTGATCCCACCCCGCAGTTGCGACGAGCAAAGGTTGAGCAGGTGATGACATCCAGCTGGCTACGTGGACAGCCCACTTGCTGTGGTCCCGACGCTCTGCGAGTAGTTCTCCGGTCAGATGATCATGGACCATCAACTTGCCGGACATGGTTGCTGACGCGGTGCGTGTTCCTCTCAAGAAGAAGGTGGTTGATAGGATTGGCGAATCTGCTTTCAAGCCTCGATCAGAAAGTACTGAGTAAGGTGCTTTGGCTGTGATGGAGGAGCAAGTGTTATTCGCCGTGGAGATAGAGAGGGAGTCACCCTCTGTGTTTCCCGCTACGCACAGCACGTTGGTGTTGATGGCTAACTCTGGCTCGATCGGAGTCGTCGGTGCTGGCTGAGTCCAGCCGCGGCTTTCGCCATCGTCTTTCCTTTCGAAGTTGAGACTGGTGTCGAACTGCACCTTCTCCTCGAGGATTTTCTCGAGTGTCCAGTCGCCTTTGTTCGTAGTGGCGGCTTGCTCAGGCAGATTTGTCTCCTTCAAGAATGCCTCGAGTGTTCTGTTATGATGATTTGCCTTCAGGAACCGAGCGACCAAGATGGCCAGGGTTTGGTCGCTTCCCATAGTAGATTGCAGGAACGCAAGCGGTGTGGAACAGAAAGAACTTGAAGGTGGGACTACGACAATAGACTTGTCCTCTGATAGAATCAGTAATGCGATCAAGCTCGTACGCGGCGAGGTTCATTATTCGTGGTGATCATGGTGGCAGGGAAACATCGTTGATATCCGGCCAATCGCGGCGTTGGCCCTGCTTCGTTCTTGCCTAGAGCTCTGCCCATGTCCACATGCGTCAACTGCTTTGGAGCCAGTAGAGGCACTGCAACGGATTGAAGAGCTGCCGGTCTGTGGGACAGAACATACGAACATCGGTCATCGGTGAGAGCGAGAATTTGATAAGAGGTACCTATGAAGCAAAGCTGGCATGGCGGTGCACGCGCCTGCCCAGACATGGGAGCTCAAAGAAGGCGCCGGGCAAGAAGATGGAGATGGCCGCTGGCGACACTTCTCCGCAATGGCGTAGCCTAGCCTAGCCTAGGTAGTAATAAGGACAATTAGCATTGAGGTTGAACGTGCCTCTAGGTACCGACTAGTCCGCGTTCTTCGTCCTTCAGGCTGCACCGATACCCAAACTTGGAGGACTGCAACAGCACTACCGCTCCCTCTCAACAGTACCTACAATGTCTGCACAGGTACCGGCATCGCTCAAGTCAGCAGACGTCGCGCGCTTTGCGCTTCGAGCTGGGCAGCTTGAGCAGGCCAAGCCGGTCATCGCATACTGGGCCAACTATTGGATTGCACAGCAGATCTTGCACAAGGGCCTGCACAGCGCCGATGAAGAAGCCTTGACATACACTACCACGCTCATGGACAAGCTGGAGAAGGTGGGCACAAGGTAAACGAGAACGAGGTTGCAGCTGACGCGAGGATAGTTCAAGACAGACCATTCGAACGACGAGACGGTGACAGACGACGTTGCTGGAAAAGCCTACGTCGAGCAGTTCGGGCTGGAGACCTTCACAAGAGCAGACAACGCTGTCAGGGCGAACAAGGCCTCGAAGCAGACGGCAGAGACCTTCCAAGCTTCCTCTACCTTTCTGGAGCTGCTGCAAGTATGGGGTCCTTTGGAGCCTGACATCCAGCAAAAGATCAAGTTCGCAAAGTTCCACGCTCTGAGGATAGTCAAGGCATTGAAGGCAGGCGAAGATCCCAACCTGTCCAACCCCAAGCAAGAGCCTGAGGAGGAAGCTTCGGCACCCGATTCTAACGACCCGGAGGTGCAGGCTCTGAATGGAGATTCAATGAAGGACAGACAGCCCTCAGTTGCAGATGCGCCCGACGAGGCAGACAAGGCGCAGGCAAGACTTGCACGCCAATCGTCCTTGAATGAGTCGATACATCCCTCTCGAGCACCCTCTGCTCCGCCACCAAACGCGGCCATTCCACAAGCAGCGAGCGCAGGGGTATCTCCATTGCCCAAGGACGCTGCCAGCTTCTACACTAACAATCCAAACGAAGTCTCGCCCATCAGCCCAGATCGGAAGTCCTCACTTGGTGGCAACTATTTCCCTCAGATGCCACCACCCACATCCGCGCAAACTCAACCAAACCTGCCACCAACGCTCCCGTCGGCGCCCAACGACCTGGTCGATTCTGGACCAGCACTCGACCTGCCTTCAGCACCGCCAGACGAGGCAGGGGGCATAGATCTCCCCGATGCACCATCGGAACCAGGACTACCATCTGCACCTACCACATTTGCCGAGCCTCAACCCACCGCTCCACGCACGCCTCTTGACTCCTTTCAGGCCCCCCCTACGCCTGGCCAGCCACCAATTGCCTCCATACCTCCGAACTTACCACAAGCACCTCCTCAGCCGGCGCCTTCGATACCCACACCATCGAGTGCTACGCAAAAGCCGTTCTTCGCGCCTCCACCGACTGCACCGTCACAGCCAGCATATACTCCTGCACCACAGACTGTAGTCAATACGAGTGTCGAAGTTGATGAAGAGTCGATGATGAAGGCACAAAAACATGCTCGATGGGCCATCAGTGCGCTCAACTTTGAGGATGTCCCTACTGCCATCAAGGAGTTTCAGCTTGCTCTACAACAATTAGGAGCACGATGATGACAGTAATGTGTAGATCTTGTCGCACGATACCCAATGATACATGCTTGCTTGACTGATTGATTGAACGATTGATTGATGGAGATGTCAGCCACCCCACGTTTGTCCCACTGCACCTGCATCACCGTCGGTGCCACTGCATGCAGAAGGGGCTAGGTGTGACGGGTGCTAGTGTAGTCGCGAATTATGTAAGCCATGACGCGCAACTAAGCTGAAGTGAGCATGATCTCAGCGGAGTCGGGCGCCCTCCAGGCCTGCCAGTGCAGGCTCTCCAAACACCGTGACCCCAAAGCCGCAAGTCAGAAATCCTTCAGCAAGCACGACTCTTCTGAGACCCGTCCCATCACATTTGCTTCACATCGATCGATCGCATTCTAATCACTCGCAGCAACAGAGACATCAGCTGTACCAACAACGACCATCCATCTTTTCGCATCACAACCACCGTCTGTCGTGGAAAGTAGCCGATCAACCACAATTGGGAGCTCTACGGCACAGTCCACGGCTGTAATCCCCCCCAGACGACCCTCCACGGCTCACGCATGGCTCTAGCCATGACGCCGGTTACGCTGCCGGCGACACACGACGACATCATGGACATAGACATAGACATGGACGTTGACGACACGCTGCCAATCGCTGGCGAGGACGAGATACTCGAAGTATGACCGCAATGCGCACCTACAAGAAGTAGCCTGACGAGAGTGAATAGGAAGGAGAAGAACCAGAATTCATACCGACAGGGCACCAAGTGAGCACGGGAGAGGTCGCTGCCATCTATCTGGAAGACCCAGCACAAGAACCACAATGGGAAAAGGTACATATCAGAGGTGTCGATGACCTGTCCACGGACAACATTCGGACGTTCGCCAGCGACTACTACGCCGACGCAGATCCTTATGTGCAGTGGATAGACGACACAAGCGCGAACCTGGTCTACAAGGACAAGTCGATGGCGAAGAAAGCCCTGCTGGAATTCGTCATGCATCCAGTCTCCGAAGAGGACATCATCAACCACCCATTCGAGCTGCGGACCGCAAAACCACTCGTCATCAACCCTGGTTCCATGCTCACCGTCCGCATTGCAATGGCCGGCGACAGGAAAAGGAAAGGTGCCAAAGATGCAAGCAGATACTACCTCATGCACCCCGAAGTAGATCCCACCGAACGAGCACGAAGGGTCGGCAGAGCTGAGAACGGCGACTACAAGAGGCGGAGGTTCGACGACAAAGAGCACAGAAGAAGGCGACACCAAGACGACAATGCAGACACCACGAACGACTTCGAGGCGAGCATGTACGACGACGCTCCGGCTGCCAAATCAACCACAGACAGAGGCCGAGATCGAGATCTCTTCTCGCGCATTAGTAAGAGGCATCGGTCTGCTAGCCCTGTTGCCAATGGCGACGCAATACCCGTGTCGGACTCCGATTCCGACTCTGCTCCTCCACGGCGGCGGCGCAACGGCTATAGAAACCGAGATAGCCCCCCACCGCGGAGACGAAACAACGCCGGTCGCGAGCTCTTCGACTCATCATCGCACTCCATTTCGCGTGGCAGTGGCATGAGAAGCGATGATCCATCCATCTTCACTCGCATCTCAAAATCCTTACAGTCAGAGTCTAAAGACAAGACAATGACGACCAGCTACGAGACGAATCAGGGTGTAGCCCGCCAACTCCGAGCCGATCTGAAAGCAGCGCAGAGCAGCTCTCCGGCTAGGAGCCATAGAAGAGCTCGCGCCATCGACTCACGAGTGGAGGAGGATCTAGCAGAACGCTTCGGCAGGAAGAGCATATCTCTTGATAGTACCAAGAGTGTCCGCGAGCAGACTGTGAATTCTGGAAAGGAGTTGTTTGACAGAGACGCGAACAGCGGTTTCACGATCAAAGGCTCAGCCAATCAAGGCATGAGCATCAAGGGAAGAGCAGGCGACGTGAAAGAGCTATTCCCAGACAGATTCTCCACGGGGAACGGTGGCAGAGGCGGCAATGCTGGCAAAGAGCTCTTTGACCAGCCTGTCCGGGCTAGAGGACCGAGGCAGAGAGCTGGTGATCTGTTCGACTAGAAGTCGAACACAGGATTTGTGGCAGGTGCTAACGATGATACACTCTCAGGCGCTTCTGGCGCGCGACTGACCCGAAGCGAGAAGAAGGTATTATCACTCCAGAGCTAGAAGCATTGGGCATTGGAAAGATGGATGAGAAGGCAGATTAGCGTAAGGGTTCCCACGGTGCACATGCAGATGCATCAAGATACGCAGCAGAAGCTCTATATGCTTGAGCTGATTTCTCCCAGCGAGATCTCGAGCGTTACTGAGACAGCAGTAGAATGACCTAGTAATGGATTACGTGCGGACCTGCCTCGTCTCAAAATGGAGACTTGCCTGCCTATGAACCGTCCAAGACATGCTCTCGATTCGTGATGAAGACGTGCTATCAATTCAAAAAGTTTGAAAATGTCTTCTAACAAAATGCAACACCTTGTTTAGTGCAGCTGCATTGTGACCTAGGAGTATGGCAGTCTTCATGCTCAAGGTCACGTGATCGGTCACGCGCGCAGACCATCGGCCGGAATATCGAGCTGGCCGAACATGATACCGTAGTATCGGAGAGCTCTCTCTCGAAGAAGATCAACAATACAACGCGCAGCAACAGCAGGACAGAACCCGATCCGAGAGCTGTAACGCTTCCTCTGAATCCCTTGTTCTGTCATTCGGGGCAAGTTAGTGCTTCGATCAACGTTAATTAAATTTCGATCACATTGGTTCGCGTAAGCGATTCCGAACATCGGCAAGAACGCGAGTTTGCCGTCGCCGTCGCCGAAAGCTCTTCAGTTCCGCGGCACGCGATCCCTTGAAGGCGAACAACGCCCCTGCCATGGCTGACAACGACGATACGGAAGGCGCATCACATAAGCGAAAGATATCTGAAACGGATTTTGGCTCCCCTGCTCTCGATAAGCCACGGAAAAAGCCAATAGCCTGTCGGCCATGCCATGCCCGAAAGATCAAGTGCTCTTTCGGTAATCCATGTGAGCCATGTCAGCAAGCTAAGCGTGAGCATGAATGCGACTATCCAAAGCGTGACCAGAAGATCACGGTCAACTCTAGCTACGTGGAGAAGCTGCTTGCAGAAAACCGACGTCTGCGCGAGCAAAGTGAGAATCTAGACGGCCATGTTGAGCCTCCAGCCACGATTGCCAGTATCAATGTCCCATCAAGCCCGGTGGAAAGTGGCGATGCTCGCAACCCCTTGCTCCATGACAGGTCATGGTTCTTCCCGCTCGGTAGTACGGGACCAATTCACATCAGCGAAGCTGCAGATGCTGCTTTTGCTACACGGTTTCGTGAGACTCTTGCCGAGGATGGAAAGGCAGAGCATATTCCTCGGACAGATTACATGACAGATGGTAAATTGATGGGCCTCGCGGACAAGGAGATGCCATGGCCACCACTTGCACGAGCACGTCTTCTAGTCAAGGCCGCCTTCGATACCGTGGGCTCATGCTATCACTGTTGTCGAAAGAGCGAGGTATACAACGGCCTCAAGCGACACTATCGGGATCCCACAGCTCCAAGGACGATATTCACATGTAAACTTGAGGCGCTTTTCGCACTCGGCGAAGCTTATTCGTGTCGCACCCAGTCCGTATCAGAGGACACTTTCCCCGGTCTTGGGTATTTTGCGAGAGCCAGCAGGACTTTGCGCGGCACTCGAGAGAGACCGCAGATTGACCACATTGAGGTGTTGCTGTTACTCTCACTGTACTCACTCTTGCTCAACAGGAGACATGGTGCATATTATCTGGCAAGTTCTGCCGTCAGATCAAGCATCATCATGGGCTTACACCAGAATGTGCCTGAGTTGCAGGTGCCGGATCGTGCAGCACGGGAGCATCGCATTCGCATCTGGTGGACTGCATACACCTTGGAGCGCCTGTGGGCTTCGAAGATGGGCCATCCAATATCTGTTCAGGACGATGATATTGGAGTTGACCTTCCATCGGACACCGGTCTGTCAGATGTTGAAGCCGCCGACTTCCTTGACGTGGAATACGCCAATGCCAGCATTCGGTTAGCACAACTATCCCGACACATTATCAGTTCCATCTACAATCGTAAATCAGTACACGGGGCGTTCTCTCAACGTGTCCAACTAGCATTGAAGGACCTGAGAAGCTGGGTTGAAAGTCTGCCAAAACATCTCCAAATCCCGGCAGGAGGTCTCACACACCCATTACAACGCCCCCAGAAGTGGTTGCATCTGTCCTTCAACCAGTATGTCATCTTGTCCACGCGACCAATCCTCTTGCATGTACTTCGAGCACACAAGCAGCTCTGGAATGACGCCTCGCGCACGAAAGACCTTAAAAAGGAGATTGGAGAGACACCGCTCGCGCTGGCCGAAGCATGCATTCGATGCGCACGGCATTCTCACAGACTACTGACAGATACCTGGATCGATGGCTCGTTCGCAATTTATGACTATACATATACACAATACCTGTTCTCAGCAGCTACCATTCTCGCGATTTCTAGCATCTCCATTGGACAGAACGACGACTCTGACAAGGACGGTTTCGATTCAGCATCCCAGTTCCTCGATCAGCTGAAGCAGAATGGCAACTATGCTGCAAGGGAGTTTTGCCAGCATCTTCAAGCCATCAAGCTCAGTCTGAATACATTCCGGAACCCAACAAATGCGGATACTTTCAACGCGTTCGCTCTGCCCTTCCCACAGCCACCGTTCACTCCATCAAATACCACGCCAGGAAGCACTTTTCAGCCGACGATGACTGCGGAAATGGCGTTGGCAGAACCATCGCTGCAAGACTTCCTGACACATTCTGATTTTGATCCTGGCTTTCTTGATACGCAGATTCAGGGTGATCAATTTCAGGGCTTCTATTACCCTATGCTGCAGGATGAAGCATGGTTTGCCGGCTGAGTGGTTTTGCATCCGTTCACGAGGACTTCGGGCTGTTCACCTGGTCGATCAGACCACCAATGTTCATTTTTCGTGACACTGACAGAGTATCTGCACTTAGGTGAAGCTCTCTCGCATTAGCTTTCAGCCTGCAAACTTGGGTATCCTTGGCGTTGACAGCAGACCTATCACGAACAACGTTAATGAGCTGACGAGGCGTGCCAGATGATCATTGCGCCCTGTGCACTCTCGATTCGGTCGGATCTTGGCACAACTGGATAGTGCTTGACTATGTACTAGCTTGGCAGGAAGGCTTTGGCAAAAAGTCGGTCCGCACTGCGACTCAATTCGTGTATGACTGCTTCAACACGACTCCGGGAGAGCATCTCATTTTGCAATATCGGAACTCGAATTATATTGTTGCTGCTTGTAACTAATTGTATATTGTTCGCCTCTCCACGATCTACGATTCATGCTTTGAAAGTGAGGCACAGGAACCGGGGTTCAAGGACAAATAGGAGACCACCAACGTGATTGATGTGTTCCTTTTCCCATTTGGATTTGCTTTCCTACAAATCAACCGTGCTTCTGCTGAGGAGCATACTGATCATTAGCCAGTCGTCGGGTACTGTCTGTAGACTGCATTCTTCAAGCGACTCGACATTACTCGATCATATTCACTTCATGCGGGCCGATTTGCATCCCAACCGTTCGTCATAGTGGCTTTTCAGGCATCAATTAGGACGACCTGCATTCAGCTGCAGGAACTTTCAGCTGGTTTCATACAGCTTCACCCTGGAGATGCGAACTCTCACGCTGTCAGGTACTTTTGCATCTAGCATGCCACAGAACGCTTGCAACAATCAGGAAGCCCGAATGTCAGAAGAGTCTTAGAGGCTGGGTTGCACTGCTCAATGACACACTGTGTAACATTGGAGACGTAAGACTGCTGTCGTCTGTACTATAGCAAGCAAAGTAAAGGCTAGATATCCTTTCTCAATAGAGGCTCCCCTCTTGATCCTCGTCTATACCTGTGTGTTGGGTGCTTCGTTGTTGGTGCAAAGAAACAAAAGCTAGGACAAACAGAAGTACTAGCCCGACGCCCATCATCCATTCGAGTTACTGCTCGAAACCGCAGCCTGTTCACGATTGCAAGTCGTACCTACCGCTTCTCGGTAGCCAAACGTGGACGAACAAACCCCTTCCCGCCATGACCGATCACCACATTCTACAGCACCTGAAATCTGACGAACTCTAGCCATCAAGTCCACAAGCTTTGGAGCTTCAGCTATTCTCTAGTTCCTTTCACGATATCCCACTCGTCTTCGTCGAGCTTACTGGTTATGGCAGGTGTTTGCACACTATTGGACAGGACTCTCTGAGCCTCAATGCTCAGCTGTGCGTCTTTGCTGTTCGCGTTCGTTTTTGCATATCCTGAGACAACAAGCGTACCTCCTGATCTCGCGGCGCCTGCATCTTGCCTTGATTGATCAGCAGCTGCGTGCATCGCACCTATAGCTCAAGTCAGACGACTGATCTAGATAATCTGCTCAGGCTTACTCGGAATACCTTCTCTCGCATCGCGACTTCGTCGAGAAGTACTAGTACCAAGCCTATCAGGCCGTCCATCCGCACCACAGACACTCTCTGCCGATGGTCCTGGTGTATAATGAAAGCACTTGACCGGTATGCCGGACACTTGAGGTCTTTCTGAGCGGCGCCCACGGCAAAACAGCGCCCCTACTCCCGCGAGATCTTGTCGTAAGTCTGGCGGCCATGGAAAGGAAGGCAGAGGACGGGTCGTTGATATAAAGCTCGGATCTTGGGACATGTCAGCTAATGGAACGAAACTCCAGGAGCAAGCAAAAGATCAGACAGGCTGACCAGTTTCCGAGCGGCCTCATTTATACTCGCGATGCCTCGTGCTTGGTTGGCCAACGCTATGTTGCTGTCTCATACGGTACGACACAACAATCTTATGTGACAAGACTAAGCACCGAAGAAGATAAGGTAACGAGTGGTCTGATAGAACACTCTGTTGGCTGTGAGAAAGTCCTTACCACGCAAGAGGCGGTCAGAGTCGATAACCGATCCGTCCGGATGGCAGTGGGAGCTGTATACGAGGAAGATCAAACCTCCAGCGATACAGCCATTCAAACAGCAAGATATCCCAACTACTACTGCTGTGTGACAGTTGGTATGAATTCTTCACTCCAATCACGCAACCCTTGTGGCCCATATCCTCGAACCATAGCAGCAGGCATTACTAAGGTTAGCCAACCGTTGATGAGCAGGCCCCTTGGGTATGGTAACGACCACATTGTAAGACAGACATGGGAGTTAGTCGCGCGAAGCAACTAGTTTCTATGCGATCCTCGGAGCATGCGAAACTCATTCTGGGAGACTTTCTGGTCCGAACAAACTATGCTTTTTGCCTTTAGGCAGCAGCAGCTCGAAGAAACCTTTCACTGATGCGATTTCTCTAACAACTGCAGCTTTAAGCACCAATCAAGGCTTAAGAGACCCGGTTCGAGGCCAAGATTTAAGCTAAGAAAGTATCCGCCTCACCCGCGCACGCCGGCTCAGAGACTTGAGATACTACTTTGGGTAATCACAGGCAGTGATGCCGCGTCCGGTCTCACCGCCAGACGCCCAGCATAGCGCAGTCTTCGGATATGAATGTGTCTTCTGTTGTGTAACATAACATGGAAGCACTTCTCCTGAGAGGAGTGGACAGGAAGCATCGCGATCGCTCTGCCGCGCTCAGAAAAGTGATCGGCGTGCAACGCTTGAGACAATTACGCGGCCAGAGGGCGTGTCATGACTACAATACACGCAAGGTTCAGGTATGATACGAGCTGCTGGCAGCACAGGGAGTGGATTTGCTTCACTAAATTGTGGTCGACCATTGGATCATGCTCACGTTCACGGTGACTGCGTGCGTCTCGCAGGGTTACCAGCCCCCTGCTCTGCAGATGCCATCACGCATCATCACACGAACAAGAAGAAAGCGGCATCTTGTCGATGCGAGCACGTCGAAGGAGACGAGCCACGAAAAACGAGTCAATGAGACGATGTTCTAAGATCGCCGGGGCGACAACTCTAAACCTCACATATATCCAACCCTCGGTCGTACTTGCCTAGGTGGCTAGTTCAATATTTTGAAGCTCGGCAATACGGGACGCTGGAACTGACGTGCTAGGAAGCTAGTTTGGGGTTTGTCCGTGGAACACTTACAGCTATGGATGGGCGGTGTTGAACGCATCACCCCTATCAGGACTGCCTGAGAAGTATGATTGCGCCAAGTGTCCCACTGTTGAAAGCCAGGGCGAAGCATGAGTCATGAGCCGGAGACTAGTTGCGGGCGCTTGTATCGAGGGACGTAACCAACGTGACAGCTGCGCAGTGTCAGGCAAGTGAAGCATGGTTGAATATTAGAAAATCCTACGCCAAGTGATCCGATCATATGACCGCTCACCGGTCGATGAAGGTGGACATTCCCCGCAGACAAGATCAATGGGGCAGTTGCAAGCTGCTGCTATCTCGCAAATCTCGGTCTTCGGAGACAATGTCTCATCAGAGCATACGTTCATAGTGCTATGTGATCCAGCGAAGTCATTGGATTGTATCTGCACGCTTCTGACCCCCGGACACTAGCTGAGCAGGTAATGAGGCGAGCAGATTGTCAGAGACATACAACTGGCGCCAAATCACCGTGTCACCTTCTAGGAGGCAGTCCACTGCCACTCTCAATGTCAACATAAATACCCGAAGGCTAGATACCTAAGCTGACGAATCCAGCATCCGATCGGTGAAGGCTACAGTCGCTGGACGGCGAAGGCGATCAGCTGTAGCAAAGTGCATGGCTAGTATCAGGGATCGAGATCCGCTCACCACGCGCCACCAAACACGGCATACTGGTCAAAGCCTTGCTCTTACTCACACCGAGTCTTTCGCTCGGAGCTTTCAACGCCCACCCTTTTGCAGGGCTTGCGAGCTCAACCCGTCTGTCTCCAAAGTGCAACGAATCATGCTACTTCCGAAGCGTGCTTGAGACGGTGTGCATGAGCAGTTGTGCAAAATGCCACGCACCTACTGCGGCAGTGCAAAGAGGAAGACTGTTCTGCAAGCTTTGCAACTCCCGCAATTTGAGATTTTGCACACCTTGTCCACTTCTGATGCTCTGTGCGGGTGGGGTGTTGCTTCGTACAGCTACGTCGTCTCCCGAAGGGGAGAATCGTGTGTCTATGCTGATCAAGGAGCACAGCGTTGGCTGGAGCATCGCACGAGCTGCTGTTGAAGCTCACGGTGTCAGTGACGAGCTCTACTAACCCCTACGCTAAGTCTTGAAGCTAGAACTTGAAAGGGAAGCCATGAGCCACTTTGATGTTCACCGTAGCGCAAAAATCTCTCAGACCCCTAGAATATTGCAATGTCGGATAGTATTTGCTACTGGCTATGCCTTGAAGGCGACAAAGCTTCACCGCAAGACCTGGAGCTGTCCAGTTCAGGGGAAATGTTGTCTTTCATGGTTGGACCGATTCTCCGACCAACCACGAGCAAGTTTTAAAGGCTGCAACAATGCAGTCTTTGACCATAAGTAATTGCTCAAAACTCAAGCCATGCCTTTTCTCATCTGTTCCTCTCTCTCATGTCTTAGCTGAGCACCCATGACCTCGTCATGCTCCGGTCTTACACTCGGGTACTTCTTGAAGAGGAACGCGAAGCCGACCGTGCACACGCACAACGCACCCATCCACGCAGTCGTGACAGCGAAGCCCATGGTGTAGCGTGGCAGGTCGTCCTTGGGCCACAGCCAGCTGCCGTAGATTGAGGCACCATTGCCCAACGCGTTGATGAGCGCAATGGCAATCGCCCGCTTTTCCGCCGGGAAGGGCAGAACATGCGAGATCCACGTCTTGACGAGCGGCGAGCAGCCGTAGATGGAGCCGAACGCGAAGACGGAAAGTGCGTAGCGAGTCATGCCGTGGTCGACACAGATGACAGCGATGAAGAAGATGAAGCCGAAGCCGGCTAGACCGGCTAGAACCGGCCAGATGCTTTTGATGCGGTCGGCTAGGAAGCAGCCTACCAGGATCGTGACGGTGGCGAAGCCGTATGCAGGGATCGTGTAGTCTGGGAGATCAGCTATTAGCATCAAAGCATGGGAGGAGGGAGCGGGGAGAAGCCGTCGCGACTTACATTGAGCCTCGACCGAGCTGAAGCCGAAGCTTTTGACAAGACTCGGGATGAAGTAATGGATGGTCTGTGAGCCGGTGACGAGCACGAAAAGCAGGCAGAGACACCAAGTGCGCCAGTCTCGGACGGTCATCTGGATGGCATCCCATCCTTTCGTCTTGCCGTGTGCGCCTTGCGTGAGACCGATGCCGTCCATGGCCAACCGGTTGCAAGCGATGATCCGTTCGTCCTCGGTGAGGAATTTCGAACTCGTGGTGGTGGGGTAATCGGGCATGATGAAGATGTTGAGGACCCCGAAGCCGACAGTGATAAGGCCTTCGATGATCTGGAGGTGGATGAGTTAGTGATTTGTCACAAGGGTGTTTTCTTGAGATGCGGGACTTACGAAGAGCCATCGCCAGCCGGCTACGCCGCCGAGACCGTCCATGTTGTCAATGATGACTCCAGCAAGCAAGCCGGAGAGGGCGCCGGCCATGCCGACTGACGCGTATAGCCAAGAGTAGCGCGTAGTCAGCTCGTACCTTCGGTACCAGGAGCTGAGGTAGAAGGCGCATCCGGGTGCTAAGCCCGCCTCGGCAAGACCGAGCAAGAACCTCATCGCCACGAGATCCTTCCAATTTTGCGCAGCGCCCATGCACGTCGCGATGATGCCCCACGTGATGCCAAGGCCGGAGATGTAGCGTGACGGTCTGACCCTGCTTAGGATCATGTTCGAGGGCACCTCGCCAATGAGATAGGAGATGAAGAAAACGAGCACGATGATCGAATATCGCGTGGAGGTGAGGTTGAAGTCATCTCCTAGACCACCGACTCTGGCGTTACCAATATTCGACCGGTCGACGTGAGCCATCAGATAAAGTGTCCAACAGCATGGCTATGGTTTGTTAGCACTTGTGTGCGGTTGAGGAGAAAGTCACATGGGAAAGACTCACTACTAAGCGCCAATCAAGCTTGCGACGGAGCGCTTTCCCCTCTGGAGAATTAGGGTCGTACGAGGCTGCAAGCTGCCGTGCTTGTTCTTGGTCAAGTGTGCTTTTGCCGTCTTCGAAGTTGTGTTGGTCGACATGGGCAATGTGCTCAACGGCCCCAGCGATTGTTTTCGCTTCCGTGGCTGCCATTGTGTGTCTGATAAACTGATAATGCAAGGATGCGAGGCTGTGATTCCTGCTGCCTTGACGATATCGACTCCTGTGAGGGCTGGTGGACTTTTATGGTCATGAGTGACTCGCTGGCTCAACGCTCAAGCTCGGTGGCTTGCCGGTTGCTCTGCTTGGTCGACGGAAACCCGTGTTGTGAGAGACACCAGATCACCAGGTAGGGCATGGGATGCCAGCATCGCTTGACAATAGCTTACTTGGCGAATGTGTATGCACGGCGTTTGCCAGAGCACCGCCGAGATGTTCCAAGCAACTCTTTGTCACATCGTGCGGACGGTGATGGACCCGTGGCGGGGGACCCCAGAGGCTGCAGATACTTTCCAGTGGTCATGGGGAAGGTTTGAAGCTCGCGAGTCTACCGATATGATGTTCGTCGGCAGGTCTCCTTGTCTTTGATGTTCTGCTACTATAGGTGGAAGTCGGCATTCTCGCGAACGATGGAAGTCCGGGACACACGGCCCGTTCGGTGCAATGAGGGACGTCGCCAAGAGTCTCAAGCTTCGCGGCCAAGTAGCTTCGTCATTAAGCGGTGCTAAGGTTCACCTGACCTGCCTGATTCGATAGAGGTTGACCACGGCACTCCCCCGACCGTTCTAGTCTTAGCTTAGTCTCGTCGGTGGCTTACCGGCCCGTGTCTTTCGTCTGTCCGCTTCTCGTTGGATGCTCAAAGCCCGGCTGCAACTCCAGCAATGCTCGACATGCGGCGTTATACCGCATCATGATGGATCTTTAGGCTCTTCAGGCTGTCTCCGACCGTCTACCTGTCCATGAAGCACATACATTTAGTAGCTCCAGAAATGAAAGCTCGAGGTATGCTGAAAGATCTTAACATCGTGTGTCCTCCTGTGTCAACTCTTTCATAGTACCACCAACGTCTCCCAAGACTTGACCAAGTAACAGCTCGATTACGTACACACCAGCATCATGGCTATCAAACAGACACAACAATCTAGAAGACCACGAATTGGCGTAACTTTAGGCGACACAGCTGGCATTGGCCCAGAACTGGCAGCAAAGCTTCTTAGTAACTCAGCCAACGTCCAGAATGCGGAGGTACTTCTCTTCGCCGACCACTCAGAAGTCGAGCAAGCATGCGCCGATGCAGGAGGAGTCACCATTGACCCTTCGGTGAAGGTCATGCATGATGGCACAGCTTCTAATCAAGCCATTGTAAGACAGCAAGCAAGTCAGGCGGGCGGCGAGCGCTGTCTTTACCAGTTCAAGCGATGTTTGAAGATGGCGAAAGCCGGCGACCTCGATGCTATCGTCTTCGCACCACTCAACAAATCCTCACTCAAGAAAGCCGGTATGACCGAGGAGGACGAACTCCGATGGTTCGCCAAACAACTCAACTACGCTGGAACGACCAGTGAGATCAACGTTGCGGGACAGCTTTGGACTGGACGTGTCACAAGTCACATCGGAATAGAGAAGGTGGCAAGCATGATCAACAAAGACTCGGTCCTCAAGGCTATCCAACTTGTTCATCGTCTACGGTAAGACCCCCATGTAAACAATCGCCGCTCCTTGTCTACCCTCATTCTCTCCTTAAACAGCCCTTGTCAAAACGTGGCACTGACAATATCTCCAGCCAGGAATCCGGCATAGCTTCCCCACGCCTCGGGGTGTGCGCCCTGAACCCCCACAATGGTGAATCAGGATCTTTCGGCCGCCAAGAAATCGACGCCATCGCTCCTGCTGTCGAAGTTGCACGCAAGTCCTACAACATCGACGTGCAAGGCCCCTTCCCCTCCGACACAGTGTTCCTCAAACGCGACCACTTCGATGCCATCGTAACGATGTACCACGACCAGGGCCAAATCGCGCTCAAACTCCTCAATTTCGAGGGCGGCGTCACGGTGCAGGGTGGTCTGCCAATTGTTATTGCGACCCCGGCCCATGGCACCGCGTTCGACATTGTGGGGCAAAATTTGGCGAGTGTGGTAAGTACGCAAAACGCGTTCGACATTGCAGTGGAGATGGCGATGAGAAGGATTGCCAAGGAGGAAGATGGCAACGCAACCTTTGAGGCAGAGCCTGTGGGTTCAAATGGTCAGGCGAGTAATGGAGTGCAGAGCTGGAATGAGAAATCGGATCTGAGGGTCGGATCCGCCGACATCAGGGTGCCTGCATGTTGCTAGATGTAGCGCTGGAATGGCTAGAGCTTAAGGTGGCTGCTGTTCCCAGTGGCTGGCGTTTAGGGTCATGGTAGATTAGTTTGGCGGCAATACATGTCGGATTCTTAGTGCACATATCTATGCTCCCAAGGTTTAGTGAAAGAAGTGCTCCATACTAACGCATCGTTATCGTACATGGACTGTTGTGGAGCCCTTGCATGTCGCAAGGCTCACATTAGCTTTGATGAAGTCCCTTGGGTGATACGTCTGGGTCTGTCTATCTACGGTCGGATGCTCAGCTATACCGTACCCGCAGATCGTCAGACACTGTAGACTACAGGGTAGCACAAAACCAAAATATCACAAATCAGTGGTAGTAAACAATTATCTTTCCCTTTTCTGCTACAGAGAGTAGAACTGCATATTGTTATCCAAGCCACCCATGCCATACCCGCCTGGTTGTAACAAGTCGTAGCCCATGCCCATAGACCAGTAATCTTCATCCTGGTCACCCCAATTGCCGTGCGAGAATGCCGAGTCGATAGTAAGAGGCGACTGCATATCTGTGTGCATTTGCATGCTAGGCTCTAGAATTGGGGCTGCGCCAAACCCATAGCCACCAACATTCTCAGACTGTATGTCACTCGTGTACTGCCCACTCACGGCAGTCGAAGGTGATTGCTGGCTCAACCACGGCATGGGCTGTTCCGTCGCCCTGAAACTTGACCCCATCGCCGTGTTATCTCTAGCATGTTGCCGCCTGAGGTGCTGAAGCATGCGTGCAAACCCTTTTGCCATACTGAACACCATGTGATCGGCACCAGCCTTGCAACTCCGCAGCAACTTGATAATGTCTTCTACCAGTGGAATCGTCTTTGTAGTCGGATCGATCGTAACACCAATGACATGCCATCTATAGCTCGTTTTCATCAGAAACACAACCGCAAAGGCGATCATGCTGTGCAGATACAGCGGCATGCCTACTATCTCGCTTCGGTAGCTGGGCTCATCGAGAAAGTGCTGAAGGATTGCGTGTGCCGCTTCAATTGCCTTGAGCGCCAGCGGCCGGAGTGAGGCTGGGAGATCTGCCAGCGCATCCAGGGATCGTCCTCGAAGGACCAAGGAATTCAATACCAGGCCGGAAAAGTGATGCTGAAGCTCCACCGCGCGACAAAGACGAAAGTTCGAAGGGTCACAGTGGAGCCATCTGTCTTTCCAGGTTTGCAAGCTTTCCGAAAAGCGTAGATGATTTAGTATTGAGGCGTCGTCGCCACCCATTGTACGCTTCGGCTCCAGGCCAAAGTATTTGAACGCTCTGCTAATGCTCACCAAGCCTGTCACGTGCGCTATGAGACCCTGGTCCGAGGGCTGACAGTACTGAGAGTTGACAAAGGTTTCGAAATCTTTTATTGGCCGAAGCTCGTCGGACATCACAGGAGGGCGGCCATAGGTAACACTTGATTGGTGATCCAGGATATAGAGTAAGTACCATAATCGTGCTTCCTCGAGACGTCCCTTACGTGCTTCGCTGCTTATATTCGGCTCGTTAAACGCTTCGTAGAAGGCGTGATGGAGGTTTAGCTCAGTCGCCATGCGGATGCTTAGACCTGAGAGCTTCCAGCTCAGATGTGGTTCCCAAAATGCAGCGATACAAAGCCCACGGATGTCGTCGAGCGTGTGGAAACGGTCGAACATGACTTGTGCAACAAGACCAGAAAAGCGGCTATGACACATCTCGTGGAGAACTTCTTTCCCAGGAATGTGAAGGACGGTGACAAGTATGAGAGCAGTGAAGAGGACTGTGGAAGAAGCGCATATGGCTTCTAGCGTCGCGTCGGCGGCGATACCTGCGGAGTAAAGATGGTGTGATTGCGTCTGCTTGAAGCTATGTTACTGTGAGTCAACGTGTTGTGAGGACAAGGATAGAGTAATCTTACAGCACCAGCATTTCTTCGGCCTCTTGGAGCGTGATCACTTTCTCAGAGACCAGGTCATGGTCCATTCGTCGCATCCCTCCTTTCCTTCTCTGCTTGGATGACCGAAGTTGGCTGCGCAGCCCGCCCAACTGTGTGGCCTCGATGAGGCTGTTCATCGGATCTGGCGAGACATCTCGTTCCTTGTGCTGTGGTTCTTCCGAGTTACTTCGTGTCAGCTGGCCTTGATGCTGCTGATCTTTGATGGCTGGCGAGACGTATAGGTCCAAAGCAGGCATTGAGAGTCTCTCGAGAACATCTTCAAGAGCTCTCTCAAGCTTGGTCATGTTCAATTGAGTTTGCCTGACAGAACCTTGAGCACAGGAACACCTCCAGGCCAGATGCGACTTACCATTTAAAATCGTCGCCGAGAGAGTCCGCATTCGCCTGTGTCCAGGCCTTTGTCTCCCTCAGACATGTCAAGTCAAGTCGCGCACACCTCGAGCACGCACTTCCCTCGTTATCAGCCGCGTTGCATTTCACCTTCAGCTTTCGACAATTCGAACAGGCTTTGCTCTGTCGAATAGTACCGATCTCACTCTGGTCGTCATCCACGGTGGATGACACTCTGTAGCGCTTTCGTGGGTGGTTTGCATCTCGCGATGCAGTCTTGCGGCTTGCCGTTCCATCATCAGAGGCCATAAAGCTGTAGACTTAACTCGTGGTGATAAGCTGAGTTGTAGCGACGGCAGAATGCCGAAGCTTGAATGTCGGCTTTGGGCGGTCGGCAAAGCTCCTGCTCCGGCGCCGGCCCCACCCCAGCTGGGGAAGTGCTATTTAGCGTGAACTCGGCCCTCGGTAGGAAGTGTTAGGTACTAGCAGCTTCAAAATCATCTGGCTCATGGTATACTGTATTATTTTCTTACCTAGTAGTAGTGGGATACCTTCGGTAGTGGTAAGCACTGTTGTATATTATATTTTACTATGTCAACCCATTTGTCGCATCCTCCTGTAAACCATGAACCCCTTTATTTTTTTTGATCGGCTTCATATGCTCGGGATTGCCTCTGTGCTGCCTAGACCAACCTCTTCTTCTTACCACACCCAATGTATGATGTCAATCAGTATGAAGGGCCCAAGGTCTCCAGGGGCCACTAAGTGGTAACCTCAAAGGCTCGACCACTTCGCTCGTGGTGTGGTGAAGCAGGGACAGTGTTCATTGGCCCCAAAGTGCATCAGGCCAGTCCACCGAGGGCCTATACGCACATTGGTGAAATGTGTAAAGTCTTCCGTCGCGGCTTTGATTGTGACGGACGGAGCTATTCGAAGTATCTACTGGACCACGTAAGGGCCTATAAGGTCATCTTAAAAGCGAATCTATGGCTTCCACCCGAAGCACGAATCAGAGACATCCACTACGGCGGAAGACCTCTTTGGCTGAAGCAGAACCTGGCATCCGTTACTCGATAGGCGTCGCCAGTATTCTACGAATGTTATGCGAAGGCTTCATGCCATCAGACAGGTCATTCTCTTCACGTCGCCGGTGTT
This sequence comes from Knufia petricola, assembly GCA_002319055.1. Lineage (NCBI taxonomy): Eukaryota > Fungi > Ascomycota > Eurotiomycetes > Chaetothyriales > Trichomeriaceae > Knufia > Knufia petricola. The sequence continues at coordinate 154,461 of NMUC01000011.1, forward strand.
GAGGAACGTTTTTGCATAGCGCACGAGCCGTCTGAGGCCAGATCGGGCCTGTCACATGTGTAAGCCGTTCCCAAGAACACTTTGGCCGCAGGGATCGCAAGGTCCTGCCAACGCACGACTCGCGCTCCCTCTTTTACACGGCTATGGCCGCCACCTTCGCTGTCGCCTTAATTCAACCCCCGTTCCACCGTTGACGAGGGATTGGGCCCAGCTTTTGTGGGCTTAGCGGGACGCGCTCAATTTAACAGTCATCAGGAAAATGTTCCTCGAATCATCTAGCGAACATGCATACTTGCGCTCGACAATACATCGCCGAGTCGCGATGCTGTCTCTCGCGTCTCCGCGTGGCTCGTTTGGTCAGTCAGTTGAGCTAGCAATAGGCTCCATCTCTCGCTAGTGACTGCCGAACCGGTGTGCTGCAGATCGAGGCAACGAGACAATTAGGTTGCATCCATAGCAAGTTGTCTTTTGGAAGAACAAGTGAGTAGGCAGATCGTGACTAGGTATGCACTAGCGGATCTGGATGCAGCTCTTCGTGATTTGGCGTGCGACAATTTCTACGGAACCTACAAAGCCCTGCGACACTTCCTAACGGCGAGGTCCCAGTGCCGGCTCGATATGTTTCCCACCAGACCAAGACCCTTTCCATGAGTACAATTCACTCCTCAAGCAGGTAAGGTCAACAATGGCCGTTGACGACTTGTCTCGTATACCCTTATCTCAAGCCCGGGCCTACAATGACCTTGATCCCGGTATGTCGAGGATCTTTCCCTGATGTTCTGTTCATGTGCATTTAATGTGGAGAAATGTTGACCGAACATTTGTACCATTGAAATTAAGGCCAAAGCGTTAGTCTAGCAGGTATACGTTTCTCGTACGTTGATCTCAGACCACCCCAGAGATGATAATCTACCTACTACCAGAAAGAGTGTCTGCGATGGAGCCCCCTACCTTTAGCCTGTGGTAAGTGAAGACCAGCTTAGACCGTCACGTGCAACGATTGCAGCTGAACTGCCCAGAATAAAAGAAGCTTAGTCTGAATCTGGCCATTCTGTCACACGACGGAGCGCGGCTGAAAGCACGGCCCTGATACTAGTACTAACTGCGGATGGGAAGGCTCAAATACTACAGAGTGCTCTGTTCGGCGTACTGTCTTCAACCAGAGGCACAAGGCCTATAGTTTTCCAATCTCGACCATTCAGCTCTTCTCAACATGGCTGATTGAAAGTCTCTTCTCGCCCATGTCGCGGAACCGTTGTTCTTCATCATTCTTGCTCTGATGGATAACACGTGTAGCATCAGGGTTAAGACCCATCAGGGCGCGCGGCTTGTCAAAGAACTATCATACATGTCAGTACTGCTCTCGAATCTGTCAAGTGGAGACTACTCACCAGATGGTCAATCTGCTCAAGACTGCGGCCCGAGGATTCAACACCAAAGAAGTATGTCAATGGGACGAATGAAGCGCACACGATGGCCCAGATCCAGAAGTAGTTGCCGCCAATGTTGTTGAGACCAATAGGAGTTACCATGACCACCACGAAATTGCTCATCCAGTGGGAAAAGACACCCACAGCGGTGGACTTGTTGCGAACGCGGAGGGGCTGGATCTCGGCGGAATACAACCAGGAGACTGGCAATATTCCCAATGTGAAACAGTCGAGGTAGATGAACATAAAGGCCACTGCAGCTGCAGCCATAGAGAAGTCTTCTTTCAGAAGACAGCCTGCAATTATGGCCATGCAGATGGCACAGCCGGCAGAAGAGAGCATGACACACCATCTTCGGCCGATTCTATCGATGTAGAAGTATGGTGGCCACGAGAAAATGGCATATTGAGTGAAAGCCACTGATGCTAGTATCAGAGACATAGCCTGAGAGTAGCCGAGATACTCTTGAAGGATGTACGCAAGGTAGTAACAAAGAGCGTTAATGCCCTGTGTAAGGATTAGTAGGGTTACAATGGCAGTGGTGAGCAGTGCCTGGGTAAAGCCTAAACGTATGCTAGGGGAGTTGACTTACCGACCACTGGTTCATCATGTACGGAGCCATGCCAAGGAGCACCCGCTGGAGGTTACGAGTCTTGGTGCGGTTGCTGAAAACCTCGCTCCAGCTTGGCTCTTCCTCAGTATGTTCGGCTGCGATATTGTCCAAGATTTCTGCAAGCTGACCTTCGGTTTCCTGATCATCATCTGGCATGTCGAGTAGTCGACCAATGACGTGGCGGGCCTCTTCCTTGCGTCCGTGCTTTGCAAGCCATCGAGGAGTTTCGGGGAGGAAGAAGCTGAGACTGAGGACGAGCAAGCTGAAGAGAATCTGGCATGCCACCGGGAATCGCCACTGTAGGGAGTTGTTGGAGTACAATGTTGCGAAGCAAAGCCAGGAGGCGATGGCGACACCGATGATGATCAAAGCTGTCTGGATGACCATGAGAGCACCCCGGTTGTGTGCTGGAAGAGTCTCGGATTGCATGATAGGCACGGCAACTGTTGCAAGACCGACGCCGACACCGCAGATGATCCGCGACACGAACATCTGCCAGTACTCAAAGGAAGCTGTCTGAATTGCGGCGCCGACGACGACAATGAAGTTGGCGACGATGATTGAATTCTTGCGACCAATCTTCTCACCCCAGATGAAGGCGGCAACAGCGCCTAAGGCGCAACCAATGTCATAGATTGCTGTGACGAGACCAGTCATGGTCGGCCCAGGGTTGCCGAGCATGTCTTGAAACCGTTCGCCGGCCAAGATGCCGCCGAAAAGACCTTGATCATAGCCCACCAGAATGAAATTGATGCCCGATGTGAGGATGATGAGGATGATGAGGGCCTTGCCCCGAAGTTCTGGACCCATTCTGAGTGCCGTACAATAGGAGTACCTTCAGCTGCTAATGAAAATGCTGAGGTTGTTGCTTCTGCAGTAACTACGATGTGTGCAGTGACGATGTTGGAAATATGTATGTCGCGCAGCAAAGGAGCACGTGTGATCGGCGTTCCCCATACCCCAGTCCCCGTACTTAACGGGTCCGTCCCCAGCCGTCTTCTGTACCTGGTAGGCCAACATTCGACTTGGCTAGGGTCTTACCGCCACCTCCAATGCAGGACGCCGGACTTGAGCTAGTATTTATTAGGCAGTCCAAGAGGCCGATCGCATTGACCACATGTCCGCATAACCATATCCAGTATGCCGCTGATGGAGTGGCACCGGTTCTAGCTTCCTGCACGGAGGTCACAACGTTACCTAAACCTTTTGCCAGCCTCTAGGATATCAATTGTTCCCACTCGGCGTTTGGATCTGCAGACCGCCTGGAAGTCCCGTTTAGGTATGCCGGACGATCACGTTGGATGACCGTCGCGACCGGCAAGGAAGCCGGTACCTCCTCAGCGAAGCCTCAGTCTTGCGGTCGGGGGTAGACGGCAAGTTCTTTATTTCCACAATCGCGGCCCACATTACCTGCATGTCTGAAATCCAGTTATCTGTGCAGCACCTCTGTTCTCGAGCTCGTCATGTGCTACTCACCTGAAGCTTGAACGACACAAAGTAAGTGGTTTCTTACTTCTGCTATTGTGATGCTCGTCAATCATTTTTCCCGCACTATATAGCAACCGGTGGTGAATGAGTTGCCTTGTCTCGACCGCATTCGACCGAGTGGCTTGTGAACCAGGATCAAGCAGCATCACCACTCCGCGTTCATCACCAACAGGCTCGAGCGGGAAGCATGCTTTCTTGGCCTCTGATGGGCGCAAACGCATTTCAGAAGATCTGCTTTCTCACTGATGTCCTTCAAGCACTGACAAAACAATTCTGACAGCCCCCTGTGTAACTTTTAGTAGTTCTCGAGGGTCAGAATGACTTTTTCGTGCGAGGCACAGGAGATCGACTTGAAGATTGGGATTGATTGCGGGAAGCTGTGGCTTGTCGATAACCTTGTTAGGCGAACCTATGGTAGGCGCAAATGTCAGCCGCGTTGAAGACTGAGACTTTCGTGGCTATCACAATGGCAGGCGAGGTCAGGTCGTAGAGTCTATATAGTGACATGCTCAGCCCTCCTCCTCATTAATTACTCAAGGGTCGAACAATCAAAGCGACGTTCGGCCGCGGTAAGCAGTGGACGTTGTCGCGCGACTGCACATGCTTCCCACCTGCCTGGGCTTGACGAAATGGTGAAGTGAAGCATTTTCTTCCATTGCACACTCGAAATATTGCGACATTCACTTATACCACACAGACTTCTCTTGATTAAGAGATCATTTTCCCTTTCGACACCGTCCTTGCTTCGACAGCGAATCTGGGAACATGCATATACACGGGATGAGGTTCGCTCCTCTAAGTGCACGTACACATTGACTTGCACAACTGGCGACGCAGAGAGACGAGCAAAGTTCGTTGTCCGAAACTATGCCATGACTGTACCTAACGCTACCAGTCACATTAAAAAAGGTCAGCATGCGCGGGAAGCTATGTACCCAAGTCAAAAGTGTGTTGGATCAAGGTTTAGAGTCGCCTTCTGCAGCCGCAATGCTCATAGACAAAGAGTCCTTTGTTCAAAGTCTTCAACGGGAGATTTTTGTGGTACTTCACACAGCCCGCAGCAGACTCTCGCTACGGAGCTGGGTGTCATCACGAGTCCACAACGGAATCGACGATAAGGAGAGGCGCGAAGCAGGGAAGCAACCACCAAACTCGCAGAGCAAGGCTTGACCAAACACAGAACGCAATCCAGGAAGTGTTATTTGCTTCGATACATTGAGCCTTTGGCAGGGTCAGTGATAAATACCGGGGCAATCATTGGTTCTGAAACTCTCCTTCACCACTACACCATCTAACCGGATAGAACGAACAGGATGTCGCTCAACAGCCTGAACGTGACCCCAAACCGCTCACCAGCTGGAAGCGGAGAGACAGCGGCCCTAACCTACGCAATAGCAGAGCTAAACCAAGAACGCTCCGATGCCGCGAAAACCGATCCTCAAAGTGACACAACACCAACAGAACCGCCATCTCTTCTCGCCTACATCGAAGGCCGCCTCGACCCGAACCTCCACGATACCAAAACCAGGCTCAACGCTATTGGCACACACCTCCTAACCATCTGTGCGCAATCTATCCTCCCCCATCCGCCTACCATTAACGGCACTGAACACATCAACGACTACTTCGAATGGCAATGCAAGCTCAAAGCAAAACTCACGACTTTCGAGCACCTAGCGATGCCTACGAAGATGTATTTCGTCGCAAGCCGAACCACAGGCGCAGCATTCCATATTATCCAGAATGATCTGCCTCGGCCGACGGCTGATTCGATGCAGGAAACGGAGCAGAACGTCGACGTGCTGTTTGCCAAGCTTGATAAATGGTTTTATGTGCCCAAGGAGCGGCGATTGCCGGCGGATCTGAATCGTCGGGGGCAGGATTCCGACTTCCCATGGCGGGAATGAAATCGTGGACAGAAAGAAGATTGAGCTGATGGGACTAAACTGGCCAAAGTGACAGGCGGAAGTGTCGAATGTGAGGAACGAGGGAAGGAAGAACGTGTAGATGCGGACTTCATGTTGCTTGTTTTGGGTAGGACTTTGAGCTGCAACGGACGATATTTGCGTCGATCGAACGCTTCTGCGACTGGACGTATCGTTCGTCGGCGAGGCCTGTAGACCAGCACAGCAATCAAGATGAATCATGACAAGCTTTGCTGAAACATGGTATGGCAAGCAGCCATACTTGCCCAGTCGTGACAGCCAACACCATGAATAGATTATCATGGCCGGTACATCCTGTGTAAACCTCTCCTTCGATCCCTCCTTCGCCCCTGAAACTTGGGTCAACAGCAGATTTGCGACTAGCAGCACGCTGGCGTCCGATCATGACGACTCACTTCAACAACATGAAGGTTCAGGTTCGTTATTCTCAGCACATTCCTTGCGTCAATGAGGTGCTGCTCCTGCTCGACACGTGGTGTGAAACGTGGCGCGGCCCGAAAGTTAGTTCAATTCTCGCGGAACCAGGGTCGCCTGCTCAAGAAGAAAGCGTATGTGGTTCTTGATCATACAGCATATGCAGCAGGGTTGATACCTTTCGTACCGAACAAGCACGATAAGCTTAGTCACCCTGCCGATGAAACTCGCGCCCCTGGAATAATCTGTGATGGCTATTGCGTTGAGCTTCTCCTTCATGCATCCGGCGATGACGATAACAGACTCAGGTCCAATTTTTCTTTTCCCACCACTCTACCTTCAACAATCTGCAATCTCGGTACGCCGCTCTGTGAATTGAAGTAATTCAAGTTCGAGTCACGCTCCGGCCGCGCTTTCGGTGTTCTTTGCTTCGTCATGTCGTACTCCTGGGGGCTCGACATGCCGCTGAAAGGACAGACACCGTGAGCGGCGCCCATCTTAACTTCTTCTTCGGTGCGTCCTAGGCTTGTACGACCGCTATTGGAACTGTGTATTGAGCCATGTGCCGATAGTATGTCCTCATCCAGGCCAGCATCCTGCGAGTTGAGTGGCGTTGGCTCAGACTCGGCGTCCGCATCTTGGTACTCCGCCCCATCTTTCATATGCCATCGCGCCATCAGATCGTTCTGGATCCAGATCACCTTGGCGATAGCTCTCGTAATAGCGATCTTCCTGCTCAATTCAAGCCGAGGATGTGACAAGATAGCTTCGAAGAATGCGTCCTGGATGTATCCCAGACACACTCCAAGAAACATGTAGTCGACAAACAACGGGCGTCGACGACCTTTGCAAACATGCATTGCCCTATACATCCCATCTAGTCAGCGAACAAGTCCTCAGGCGCCTGTTTGGGTATGCTACTAGCACCACGTACCCGACCTTATCTAAATACTCCCAGTACTCCATACTCGTGGGATCGGTGTTCAACTTGGTCAAATACCACCTTAAGAACATCTTGCGGTTCCTGATCTGGGGGCCTTCCTCCGTCACCCACTCTTCGGGATCGACTTCGGATCTGCTGTCCCTGGTGCTGAAGACCCGTGCGGTGATGTCGTGGCGTAGGAGCTTCTTGTAGACCATGTTCACTACGGCTGGCACGACCATCTTGATATACTTCTGGCCATCGATCAAGGCGGCCACGTCATCTGGACCGAACTCGAGGAAGGCGTGGAGGTATGCGATTCTTGCTGGTAGTGATGTGAATAGCTCGCGTCTGTCGACGTGTCCCATATTCTTGGGGAGGTGCTGCATGGTGAGTATTGGGCTGATATCAACGGATAGAAGCGCTGCTAACTTGAAGTCGACATCAATGCAGATACTGCCTCGTAAGGCGGCTAGCAAGGTATATGACCGATGTAGTCGGGACTCGGCGAAGACCCACCAGTGTACGCATGAAGAAGAGAAAATTGTCTCGTGGCGTGACACTGGTTGAGGGTAAAGTTGGCCTCAGTAGTTGACGTCAAACGCACGCTGTAGTCAGTGAGAGGGTATCGCGTTAGCGGAAAGATTCAAGGCGCTCGACTGTGGTAAGCTCATCCTGTATCAGCCCAGGTGTTAGTCAGCTCAGAAAGAAGGGTATGGCTGGGACGAATTGAACGAGGGTTTTGCATCTCGATGGGTACTGGGAAGACGGTCAGCAAGCATCGTGCAGCTAAGCATGGTTAGACTCGATAGCGTGCGAATCAGATGCTTCTGGCAGGGAAAAACGTTGTTGGTGGACCAAGCCAAATATGCACAGGGTCCGTGACATTATCATTCGGAGAGCGTCTCGTCCCGCATGCGCGTAACGACACTGATGCTTGGTATGAGCAGTGTGAAAAAGGGTTGAAGAGGTATCAGGTGAGACGAAATCTCAGATGTCAGGAGATATTTACTGTAAGGCTGAGACCCACAACGGAAAATAAACGAGATTGGAACGCCTTGCTAACTCAACTTCAGGTCACACTCGCTGTAGCCAAGCTTGACATCTTGCGCCAATTGGCAGGAATGATTGTCGATTGCACACAGCCACGGCATCGACGTCGAGTAAAGACTTGTGACCTGCCAAGTAGGCGAATTGCTACGATCCGTTCCCACAGCTTTGAAGTGCGAAGCGAATTGAAGTGCGACGCCATCTACGCGCATCGACTTCGGCTTTACGTGCTTGTCGTGTGAGGAGACGATGTACTTGACCAACAAAAAAAGGTTTCTGAATACGTAGAAGAAACGCAGACTCACTGGGAAACCACTCGTGTCTCTATGCTAGTATAGGACCCTCATCACTATAACTTTGTGAATCTAGCCCAGTGCAAGTCACATACGACAATGGGGAAAGATCTCCATCGCTGCGTTCTCAATAAAGATCGAGCATGCAACTTTTGACTTGTGCTGATCCTTACGATCTCAGTCGTATAAATCCTCGTCATCCCCGGTATCATCTATGAAATCATCGACTGGGACCCTGCTTTTACCCTTATTTGTTCCATTCATGAAGGGCCCACCCGCGGAACCATTCATATGCATTGTTGAGTGCGCTGGGAACCCGTAGTCGTTTTCCGAATCAGCTTCAGACTCATTTGTGGCGACAGCCTTGCCTTTGCCTATCTTCTGCTTGCCGGCCGCATGTCTTGATGGGGCTGCAGGTGTTCCGTTGTTCAAGTGTATGGCTGTGTCGCTCCTTGATATCGTACGACTAGGCTGTTCAATCTGTCCATTGGGCTGAGACTTGGCCGCCGTTGTTCCTGCGCTGATGTCTTGATCTTCGAACATCATCCTGATGCGCTCGAAATGCTCAAGCTCTTTTGCACTGACGCTGCCAACGAGCTCTTTCTGTGCAAGTTCGAAATCGTCTTCGTTGACCACGACTTCAACATCTTCCGGTGTTGCTGCATGGTCGAAGAACCAGCCTGTGCTGACCGGCTCACCCTTCTGCGTGCTGATCTCTGCAACACGGTCGTCAACTGCTTTGGTCTTCCTTGTGATGGCCTTGAGCATCGCATCACTGCACAGAGCGTACAGGTCTGCACCAGTGTAGGTGAAGGGCAACTTCTGAGCCACTCGCCTGAGGCTGACTTCTCGTGCCAGCGTGAATTTCCTAGTCAGTGCTTCCATGATTGTCACCTGTGCGTCATGGCTGTCGGCCACGCCGAGGTAAAGCATCTTGTCGAATCGACCGGGTCGCAGCAGCGCAGGATCAAGCAGGTCAGGCCGGTTTGTAGCGCCAATCACGAAAACGCCTCCAGCATTATTCGACTGGCCATCCTCACTTGACCCTCCACCAGACATGCCATCGAGCTCCGCCAACAGCTGACTGACTATACGGTCCATAACGCCACCGCTATCACCTTGGTTGCCACGTTTCGGTGCTACACTGTCCAGTTCGTCGAAGAAAACGACACAAGGCCGCGCATCTCTTGCTTTCTGGAATACTCTTCGCACGTTGGCCTCAGATTCACCAATATACATGTTCAGCAGCTCAGGACCTTTAACACTGAAGAAGTTCAGGCTGAATTCTGTCGCAATAGCTTTGGCAAGTAGGGTCTTTCCGGTACCTGGTGGGCCATAGAACAAGATACCTGAGCGTTTACGTACACCGTTAGCGAATAGCTCTGGATGCGTCAACGGCAAGGATATTGTCTCAATAATAGCATCTTTCTGTGACGCTAAGCCACCGACATCTTGCCATGTAACGCTAGGTATCTTGGGCGCGCCGATTGCGTCGGAGAAAGTCGACCTCGCAGCGGAGATTGCAGAGGCGAAGTCGACTGGCATCAGGTGCGACGTTGCTTGGCCACCAGATAGAATCAGATCAGAGACGCTGCAGTCTTTGTTCTCAGCCAAAGCGGTGAGTCGATTCGATCTTGCTAGATTTGCACGCTGCACAACATCGACAAGGTCGCCTGCTACTAATGCTGCTGTCTGTAGTGCCACGTTTTTCAGATTGATGGTCGGTGATAGTGAAATGGCCATGGACGCGCAGACATTGCGCAAGATGAGCTCCCTAGCAACTTCGTCAGGGGCAGTCACTTCGAGCTCGTGAGTGAACAGGCTTCGCAGACCTGCTGGCACATCGTCAATCTTGGACGTGGTTGCAATCACAATCCTTGCGGTCTTGATAATGTCTCTGATAGTCGGCACCATCCGGTCAGCGGTCAGGACCTCGACATGCTGCAAGAGAAGGGCTGTTCGCTCCACACCACAAGAAAGTGCACGTTCCGCACGAACTCTAAGCAGCCCCTCGGTCTTGACGTCTCCACCACCAGTCGTGGATGCATTTTCAGATAGCAGATCGTGAGCAGATATCGGGAATGTATGGATGCCAACAGAAGCACAGGCGTTCGTTGCTATATGACTTTTGCCAACTTGCCGCTGTGAAGAGTGCAAGAGGACGACAAGGGGAGGCAAGCCTAAGCTGGTCGCTCTTGGACTGGTCGCAGCAGTTGCAAGATCTGCAAGTCTGCTTTCGAGTGGGAGTTTCGTCGAAGCAGGTAGGGAACTGGTTGTGCTCAAAGGAATCTGAGCCGTCGGTGATAACCCGACCGTCCGGAGGCCGAGCCAGAATCTCGACCACGTGGCTATGGAATCTGAAACTTTGTGGTGGCTCGTCCCTGACACGCCAAGCTTGGTCTGGGAGGTATCCAAAATTGCAGTACCACCCCAGTTTTCAGAGTCATCGAGCGTGCTGCCATTGTCTGATGGCGCATCGAGATCGAGAGATTGTACCACAAACCAGGCAACCTGCAAACGTTTCCGATCTGAAGCGGACGTGATGTTGAGTTTGGAGAGCAATTGACTGTCTTCATAGGCCGTGTCTGCCGCTCCGGTCGAGGAGGTGGCGCGAGCTAGATCTTCATCTACTGGGACTGCAACAACGTCACCAACTTTGATAAGGCGTCGTCGGTTCTCAAAATGTGCTTTCAAGGCAGTGAATAGGATGGACTGAGTGGCCGGATCTTGAGTCAGTGGCGAGAGGACTTTCGCCAGAGATACTTCCCTTGCCAGTGGAGGGCCTCGGGTTGAAGGTGGTCGCGCAATATGTGTAGATCGATTGGCCGGCTTCAAAGACTTTGGCATGGCTCCCAACTTGACAAATTGCGCATTTGACAAATTTGCCAGCAAGACAGGGGACAGATATAGAGCCGGGCTGGATGGCATGAAGGAATGAGTCGGTGTGAAACTCGAGCGTCGATCACCAGTCTTGTCAACAGCGTAGCGAGCTTTTTGCTGCAGCAGTCCTGGCAGGCCGTAAATGCGCACAACTCGGAAATCGGACTCTTCTTCTCCATTTAGAGCAGCAAAAGTTGACGAAGCAAAACCGAAGCTGCTCACATTTCTTGCAACCTCGAGACGTGCCCAATCACCCGAGAAACAGCCAAGCTTAGCGAGGGTGGTTGTGTCAACAAAAACAAAGGAATCATCATCCTCTTGCGGCGATGGCCTTGGGTGAAGCATTTCTGCCGGGACTTTCCTGAGAAGGGCTTCAGTACGAAAGACCTTGCCAGGGCGGGTGCCTGCCCTGGCGGTGGTTTGTGTAAAGCTTGAATAGACGGAGCCGGGGGTGTGTGTGCCAGTCATTCTGCTATATTGTCCTGGCTTGGGAGTTGCAGCAGTCATGGCAGACAGGGTTCCAGCTTGCTGTGGGGGCAGACCAGGAGCACTGAGCGATATTATGTCGTCCATCGAGTCGGAGTCTTCGTCGCTTTCATTAAACTCGGAACCCTCGGTCTGTGAGTCACCGTCGTCGTCGGTAGCGTCGACTTCTGAGGCTGTTGTGAGATTGCGATCCTCGGCAGCGGAGAAAAACTGATCAGTGGTAGTATCGTCTTCTGGGGTGTCTTCTAGCGACTCTTCTATGATAGCTGTTGGGGCAGCAAGCTTCTTCACAGCCTTCTCTTGCGAGCCGCCGGCATGTACAACGATGACCTTGGTGGTGGATGAGATCAAACCTTGCGAGACGGGCTCGCTGTCGGCGATAATGGCAGGCGCAGCTCGTACATGAGTGATGGGATGGGGAGGCAAGGGGAGGGGGAAGACGTCGCCGGTGTGCACGAGCTTGGCGTTGGATAGACCAGCCCTGACGAGTTCAGTGAGGCGCTCCTCGGCAGAGATGGATGTGCTTGTGAAAGCGTTTGGCATCTGCTCTTGCTGGCCGGTCCTCCTGTTCCTCATGTGCTGAAAGCCGCCGCCGAATCTGTTTTGTATCTCGTCCACCTTCTCAATGAGGCCTTTCTCGATCGTGACGTAGACCGAGTCGAGGACAACGGGAGTGGTGAGGACGACTCGCACGTCGAAAGACTTGGGGAGGTGGCTGCCATGGCGGTTGTAGTCCTGCGCAGCGAAGGCACGCAGGAAGGCCGACGAGGCCTGCGATGCGGGAGACAGCCTGATTTGTGACAATCCCTCGCTCTCTGAGTCGGTGTCTGACGGGGAGTCGAGGGCAGAGAAGGTCCATGTTGAGTCGTGCAGGTCGAGGTGGAGCGGGGAGGAGGGAGCAATAGCTATACAGTGCTGATGGCGGGTGTCAGTGAGACTGTCTACTCGTTGCTGTTAGCACGTGGATCGTATATCGGCCTGACTTGCGTAGCACATACTCAGTCCAAGTGTAGCAGCAAGGCCTCTCGACACCACTGCGCCGTCAGCCTTGACCTGGTCGTCGAACACCAGGCGTGCGTGGACGGGGCGGGGAGGCACCTCTCGCCGCCGCCGTTTCTTGCGATGTTCTGAATCGCCGAAGTCGCTCATGGTGCCACCTTGTGACCTGGGGATCTCGCAAGGTATGGCAGCTGTTCAGACACTCATGAATGGTATTGCATCGAACTGTTGGCCCTCGAGCACGCGCTCACAAAGCTGAAACCTTAGCTGCGATTGACTTCTGGGCGTCGGGTCTCTACTTGCCGAGGTTCATCTGCGAAAGGCCAGAATCTACACTAAAGAACCATTTGTGTACTCGTGACTATCCAAGTCCACAACTGCAAGCCAGGAAGACTGCTTTCGCCTCTGTTTTGCCTCTTATCTGGTGCTGCATTGCTTAGGTGCAAAGATGGTTGATGCTCCTCATTTGGGCGGGATACATCCGCTCCAGGCTGGGAGGGGAACCGCCCGACCGTCAGCCTTAGCAGCCGGTAATTGGCGTGGGCCTCCAGGGGCTGCGTGCTTAGCCCGTAAGGACAGCTGACAAGTGAGCACCAAACGGACACACCGCCCAATGATTTGAAGGCGCAGTGTCTTGTCATAATGACCCCGCCGTCGGATCAATGTCCGAGTCCGGTCTCATACTCATGCTGTGAGAGTGGGCGGGAGGGGGCTTGCACAAGTGTTCTACGAAGACCGTGGACTTCGATGTGATGCTCTGCCGCGAGTGCCTCGACTCGAGAGCTCGATGCTGTCAACAAAGATCATCTTCCAGGCCAAACGCGATCAATGTTACCAATTTTTTTAGGTCTGTCGCGGCAGCCGCAGTCCTACCTCGTTGCTGTTCGCGTAGTCGATAGGTCATTCCTACGAAACAAATTCAGCTGTACCTACACTGTTCGAGTAGTGGGAATACTGCGCACAGGACAGGGCGGCGAATGACTTATAGCAGGCCGCTCATACAGTTCGCCCAGGCTCTAGATCATTATCGATTGGCCTCAAACGCCCTCTAACCTGACAGCCGTTCTGTTATTGCTGCTTCCCACCCCGTCATAATCAAATCTAAACGGCGAATCTTGCTCCTGGCACCCACCTCTTCACAGAGCACATGTTGGCTGTGGCATCAGTGACCCGCTGCATACGCGTGGGCCCAGCATTGCGTCTGATCGTCCGCGACTGAGTGTTCTACCCAAGCTTCACCTGCTCAGAAGCACAAGTCCGCCATTGTATGTGATGCAATCTCCGCTGTGCTGTACTTCTCCTTGAGCGGCATCCGGGGCCAAATTTGACGACCAGCAATACCGAGAGAGGCTGAACCCCTTGCAACAGGAGCGGTTACGTTAAGAGCAATAAGAAAGGCAGCTACTGATAGATGTCAAAGGGTGTTGACCGACGGCATTCTGAAACGCGCCGTGATAGACAGAATTTGCTTCACCCTGCGTTGCTTGCTTGCGTGAAGGGAAATAACTCAAGTCAGCCATTTTACGTGTGAACAGGTCCGGCGGTTAACACGACAGCGCAAGAGCCGAGACCGTGCTGAGAGAGCCACCTCCCTCCATCTGTTGTGGAGTTTCGAAGCAAGAAACAACCATTCTCGTGTCGATCATAGATGAGGCTTGAAGGATCTGCGACGTGCATCCTAACGACAGGAGGACCGATGTCGGCGGATGCTCCGCTGTCGTCTAGCGGCTGGGCTGGCATGAAAATCCAATCTAATCTGATCCGCGCCTCAGCACCTTTCGAGTAAGGCGCATCACCAGCGGAACGCAAATGACGGCTTCATGCAGGTCAGCTGGCGCGGCTTTTGCTTTCGATTTGCACAACCCAGTCTATCATGACTTCGTTCATGTTCCTTTCTGCGTGCACATGGCAGTCCCTGCTGGTGTCGAGCTCAAGAAAAGGTGTATTGTGACGTGCTCTATCCGGCAAACCCCGATGGAAACGCGCTAGTCCTGTCTGCTTCCACGGTTTGTAGAATCCGTTGCGCTTGCCGTCCGCTGTTAATCTTTGACACTATGAGCCTCAACATCGGGATGTGGGAGAAAACCAACATTACGTGTGCTCTTTGCCATTAAAGCAAACTAATTCGGTTGTAGGATCTACGGCTGCGGTCTGGCCAATTTGGACGCACCTATTCAGCACCTCGTCGCCGTCCATGCCCCTCCACCAAACATGAATCTCTTCCATCTGCCTTATTCATCGACCTGCCACAGGGTAAATCACTCGGGCTAAGGCTCGAACCAAAGCCTGATCCGACTAGCCTCCCTTCAATACACATATTGCCAAATGGCTTCATCCAGGGAACGGCCATCGACACAGCCTTGCCTGGCAATTGCCAATCCTAATCGGCGAACTTTACCGGGGCCAGAATACCTAGACCGTCTGGTCTCGTCTGCTGTAGGCGACGACGATGCCATCGAGTTCCTGAGTCACGACGGTGACACCTCAACCATTACATACAGCCAACTCGATCAGCTTAGTTCAAAGCTAGCCCATCAGATACGACAGCATCTGAAAGACATCACTACCCACACTGAGGTCGTGCCTGTGATACTACCTCAACACCCAGCGCTCTATGTAGCGTATCTTGCCGTCCTGAAGTGTGGCGCAGCTTTCTGTCCTATTACACCTGATACCCCGGAGGAGAGACTCTCTTTCATCATTGGGGATGTAGACGCGAAACTCGTTCTCTGCTTCGCAGATCGAGCACAGGACCTGAAGAGAGCTTTGCAGTCGGTCGCATGCCTATCTGTTGATCTGTCGACCCTGTCATACGAGATCATCCCCAGCCTCGAGCCACCGTGCGAGCAGCGCAGCTCTTCAGACATCGCGTACGTGATGTATACCTCAGGCTCAACTGGAAAGCCTAAGGGAGTACCAGTCTCGCACTTTGCAGTCACACAATCATTGCTTGCTCACGATGAACACGTCCCGTCCTTCAGCCGCTTCTTACAATTTGCGGCCCCAACCTTTGACGTGTCCTTATTCGAGATATTCTTTCCGTGGTATCGGGGTTCGACACTGATTTGCTGCGAAAGAGAGAGACTACTCTCCGACTTGCCTGGAACGATCAATCGATTGAACATTGATGCGGTCGAATTGACACCTACTGTTGCTACCGTGCTCCTACGAGAAAGATCCGCAGTGCCAGGGCTGCGCAGCTTGCTCACGATAGGGGAAATGCTGACTTCACAAGTGGTCAGAGAGTTTGGAGGAGGTGAGGACCGCGAGAGCATATTGTTTGGGATGTACGGCCCCACTGAAGCTGCAATACATTGCACGATAGAGCCAAAGATGAGTGCTTCAAGCACTGTTCGCAATATAGGTCGGCCTCTCTCAACAGTCACCGCATTCATCCTCGAAGAGCAAGGGCAGTCGCCCACACCAAAGCTTTTGACTGTTGGTGATACAGGTGAGCTCGCTATTGCTGGACAATTAGCCAGTGGGTACTTGCATCGAGAAGAACAGACAGAAACAGTTTTCGTAGAGCTTCCGGGACATGGAATTGTGTATCGGACTGGGGATCGAGCTGTGATGACTTCAGAAGGAAATCTTCATATCCTGGGACGGATCTCCGGCGGCCAAGTCAAGCTTCGTGGACAGAGAGTGGAGCTGGGAGAGGTCGAGGAAGCCGCCTCGCAAGCACAAGGAGTTGATGTTGCAGTGGCTGTTGTGGTTCACGACACACTCGTATTATTTTGCTCGGGTGGCGCTGCTTTAAGGTCCGCAGAAGTTGAACAGAGGTGTAAAGCATGGTTACCTCGCCACATGAGACCAGGGGATATCGTCATTATTCCAGAAGGATTGCCTCGACTGCCGTCGGGCAAGGTTGACCGCAAACGCTTGGAGACACAATATCAAGAGTGTCAGGGTGAGAACAAGAACCTCGCCTTTTCATACGACTCAGAAGCTGCATCCGACCTAGCTGCTATCATATCAGATGAACTGCACACCAAGATTGACATGCACAGCTCGTTAAGGTCCTGTGGGCTTGACTCGTTAAAGGCGATACGCCTGGCGTCAAGGTTGCGTGGCACCTATCCCAACGCCTCGACGTCTATGTTACTCCAGGCTCAAACAGTCGGTGATCTTGTCAGTGTTTTAGACACCGAGAAGTCTTCCGTTCAAACAACATCCGAGCTTACTAGTATTCCACTTGACAGCCCAAGATGGCAGACGCTTGTCGAAAGCATCGTCCAGCAAATCCAAGGTCAGATAGACCCACAACAGGTCGAGGATGTTTTACCTTGCACTCCTATCCAGATCGCCATGCTGTCCGAGTCTTCTAGAAAACCTGGACAGAACGTAAATGAGATTGCCATCCAAATCGATCCCTCAGTATCACTGTTAAGATTGACGGAAGCGTTCGAAACCTTAGCACATGGTAATGCAATTCTGAGGGCCGGCTTTGTGGCTACTGTTGATCCTCATATGCCATTTGTGCAGGTGGTCAAGCGCAGATCGACCTTCAAAGAACCTCACAGCCTACTGTTTCCGCTCAAGCTCACCCCGAACGCGGACCAACATGTTGTAGACGTGGTTATTCATCATGCTCTCTACGACGGCTGGTCATGGGACCTCATCTTACGAGATGTTAACACTCTCCTGAAGGGTGGCGACTTGCGACCACGACCTTCTTTCCAGAACTTCTCACTTGCGAGGCAGGCACATGCCAGTCTACACAACGGACCTGACCTGATGGCTTGGACAGGCTTACTTGAACACGCGGAACCTTCTGCATTTCCAGTCCTACAATCGAGAATGCCCGCCGGTGGCGATACCGCTCTGCACACTAGCACTTTGTCCATCCGCCTTTCAACACTCTCGGATGTGGCTACACAAATGAACATCAGCAAGCCTTCAATATTACATGCTGCTTTATCGCTTTTGCTGGGCACCCTACTCGACAATTCTTGTGTGATTAGTGGGCTTGTTGTGGCTGGTCGGGACGCAGTCATGCCTGGGGTTGAGGAGGTCATCGGACCTTGCTTCTCTACACTGCCCTTGCAGCTGCAGCTGCACGAATGCAATACAGCACGTGATATCATGCTCCACACATATCGGGAGCACATGCGTTGCTTGCGACACTCGAGCGTCTCTCTCGCACAGATCAAATCTGCTCTTCATATGACTAGCGACGACAAGCTTTTCGATGTAGTCTTTGTGTGGCAAGAGTCGCTGTATTCTCACGTCAGCGCTAGTGACCTTGCCCTTACCAGAGAGAGCCACGACCACTTGGAGTACACATTGGTGGTAGAGATCGAACCCACAGACACCTCCTTGCGCATCAAGACTACCTACAACCAATCGAGAATATCCAAAGCACAGATTGTGAACATCCATGCCCAGTTAGATTACCTTGCGTACACTCTCGTTAGCCATCCTAAGCAGCAGTTAGCTGAGATCTGGCGGGATGCACCAGCTAGCCTACTCTCAGTATCGAACACGAAACCAAGCCGGCTTGTCGACAAAGATCTTACGGCTACGATCGCTCGAATAGCACACACACACCCTGACCGCACCGCCGTCGATTTCATCACAAAGTTTGACAGCACAACCCGCTCCATCCAGCGGCAAACATTGAGCTACCGAGACCTCCACAAGCGAGCACGAATGACTGCGCAAACCCTTGCGCGTGAGTCAGGATTGGTAGAGGATGACATAGTACTGATCTGCTGTGCAAGGTCTGTCAACGTCTACGTATTGATCTGTGCTATCATTATGGCTGGTAGTGCATTTCTGTGCGTCGACCCAGGGACCCCAGACAACCGGCTTCAAGAGATTATCCAACAGGCAAAGCCTAAGCTTCTTGTGATCGAAGGCGCACGAAATTTGAGATACTGCAATGTGGTACACGCGCCAGTGAAGATTCTGGAAAGTGTCGTTGAGCATCAGAGTACCTCTGACGGTAGGCTACCGATCAACACGTCCGGTTCAGATCTCGCGTACGCCGTGTTCACATCTGGTAGCACAGGAGTCCCGAAGGGCGTGCTTGTCACAAGGGAGAGCTTGATGAGCAATATCGAACACCTGTCAAACGTGTACCCGCATAGCGCATCCTCTCGCCTTCTCCAGTCTTGTTCGATGTCTTTTGACGTTTCTGTCTTCGACATGTTCTGGACTTGGCACTGTGGAATGACCTTGTGCTCCGCAAATAATGATATACTGTTTAGCGACGTCGAGAAGCTCATCGACAGTATCGATGTAACACACCTGAGCATGACTCCATCAGTAGCTGCTCTTATTGATCCCAGTAAAGTGCCTAAAGTTCAGGTCCTGGTCTGCAGTGGTGAGCCGATGTCCGCCAGGGTCTATGGAAAATGGGCCGGTCACGGTCTCTATCAAGGCTATGGACCCAGCGAGACTACGAATATCTGCAACGTTCGTTCCTATACCGATGGCAAAGTTCCCATCAACAACGTTGGACCACCTCTCGCAAACACGACAATATTCATTTGCTCGCGGCTTTCGGCTGGGCAACGTATGGTCCCGCTGAAAGTGGCTCACTTCAACGTCTTGCCGCAAGGCGCTGTTGGTGAGATATGGATCAGCGGAGCACAACTTGGTAGAGGTTACACCGACCAAGAGCTCACATGCAGAAGCTGGCTCGAACACCCCCAGCATGGAAGACTATATAAGTCTGGTGACTTCGGGAGACTGCTTGCAGACGGTAATCTTGTCATTCTGGGACGTGAAGACGATCAAGCCAAAATTCGTGGTCAGCGCATCGAGTTGAATGAGATCAACTCCAAGCTCATGCAATCAGATCTTGCTACGGACGCCTTCACCCTCATTCTGTCTGACACATCGGCCAGAGACAAGCTTGTGTCGTTCTGGGTGAGCAGTACGCAGCATGGACGGGGAGAAAGCCATGCTGTTGCTACGCTCTTTGAATGGCTCCGTGAAAATTTACCTGCATACATGGTTCCCGAATGCCTGATACCAGTACAAGCTCTGCCCTTGACTGAGCAGGGTAAAGTGGATAAAGGTGAACTAGTATCCATCCACCAGAGGTTGACTCATATTCAGCTCGCAGCATATTCAGGACCGCTCTTGTCTGAAAAGGATCATCACGATACTATGACAGACGAAGAAGCTCAAATTGTCGAGATTGTCTCCGAGATAAGTGGTGTACCAGCATCAGACATCAACATCTATGCTTCGTTTTTCATCTATGGCATTGACTCGATTCGAGCTATTCCCTTGGCTCAACGGCTTCGACAATCAGGTTTCCATGCAATCCAAGTATCTGATATCATGAGATACTCTTCCATCAAGAGACTACTTGCCCACGTCTCGCTAGAGAAACCCGAGAAGGGCAGTACCGTCAATACTGATGTAGCTATGAACAGTATCCCAGCTCGATTGAAACAGTCCCTACAGGCTCGTTATGAGGATGGCACATACAAGGTTCAGACCGTTCTTCCTTGTACTCCGTTACAAGAAGCAATGCTTTCGTCCGGGTCCACAAACAGCGGTGCCTACGCGAATCACCTCAAATACCGGCTCGTGTTCGATTCAGAAAGAGTTCGTGCGGCATGGTCCAGGATGGTCGATAGGCAGGGACTATTACGTACTGTGTTCGCTTTGACTGAAGAGCCCGAATGTCCGTATGTCCAGATTGTGCTAGAGCATTTCGATCTTCCATGGACCGAGGTCAGGGAGCCCTCGCTTGACAAGGTCGCAAATCCCTTTCATAAACCTCCATACAGTTTGCAGATTATGAAGGCTACGGGGCGTGACGCCGAGCTTCACCTGTTTATGCACCATGCACTTTACGATGCCGAAGCTCTGAATAACCTCCACAAAGAGGTCGAATCATTATGTGTGGGTAAACAGCTGCCGCCGGCTGTACCGTTCTCAAGGTATCTAGACTTTAGATTCAATTCGTTGTCGGAGAGGAGCGACAGCTTCTGGGAGCGCCGTCTGAAGCACACGAAACCTTGCCGTCTGTCAACAGTAGTCCAGGAAAAGGACTCCAACACCAGGTCTACGATAACGTTACGTGAGACTGACTTCTTGTCTTGTGAAGCACTGAGCTCATGCGCCAAGTCGACCTCGACGACCATGCTTGCTATCCTGCAAACATCGCTAGCACGCCTTTTGCATGTATATCTAAGAACCTCCGACGTTTGCTTCGGGACAGTCTTCAGCGGTCGCAACATTGATGTTCCAGGCATTGATAGTTGTATTGGGCCATGTTTCAACACTTTGCCTGTTCGCTGCCACATTACGGACAATGCCACCATTAGTGATCTGTGCCAGAAGTTGCAGCAATACGATATTGACATTCTGCCCTTCCAAGCGACGGCGTTGCGACGATTGCAGAAGCAATATAGTCCAGACGGTAGGTCACTGTTCGATGTCTTACTACTCCTTCAATCTTCTAGTCTGAGCCTTGACAACGAGATCTGGCAGCTGATCGACGAGGAGGGTCAGATGGATTTTCCATTCATCATTGAAGTACTTCCGGAGCTACGGAGCGATCAAATAAACATTGAGCTTCATACTACTCAGAGTAGCGACAAAGCGTTTGCCCAGAAACTACTTTCAGACTTCTGTATTACGTTGGAGGATACAGTCAATCATCCACAGAATCTTGCATCAAGTCTCGAGCAAGTCAGCTCGCTGATAGCTGAGAACGAAAATAATGGCTACATCACACCACAAGTAAATGGCGAAGCGTCAAGGCAAGCCAAAAAAGCATCAATCAAGCAGACCTTGGTAGCTCAAGCTGTCTTAGCCGCCTTAGCAAGCTTGACAAATCGCGATACGAGCATGGTCAATGGACAAACAAACATTTTCCAGCTGGGGATGGACAGTATCAATGCCGTGCAGCTTGCTTCCTTGTTGAGATCAGACGGCTATCAGGTGACCGCTAGTGACATTCTTGAAGAGCCTCAAATTCACGCGATTATTGGCTTATGCGAGAAGCGACACAGTACACAACGTACGTTGGCAGCATCTGAACAGGGTTACGACCTGGTAGCATTCGACAGAAAGCACAGGCAGCCCATAGTACAGTCCTTGAACCTCCGCGGTGATCACATCGAGGCCATATATCCTTGTACAGCTACGCAGGCGGGTATCCTGTCAGAGTTCCTCAGGTCAGAGGGCCGTCTATACCACAATAGTCTGCGGCTCCGTCTCACCACTGACGTCGACCACGAACAGTTGCATAGGGCATGGGACGAGACTGTCAAGCGGCATGCACTACTGAGAACAGGCTTTGCGGAGATTGCCGATGCCCGTCATCCTTTCGCTATGATCGTTTACAAGGGGCAAGGTTCAGACGGGTCGCGGTTATCAATGGCGAACGAGATGCAGCCTCCGCGTCCGAGGACTCTTGACGATATCATACATCCACCGTGGAGTATTCACGTCCACAAAGCGGATACATCTTTTGTGGAGTTGCACATCCTCCACGCTCTTTATGATGCTCAATCACTACAGCAGGTACTACGTGACGCCGAGGCCTTGTACAATGGCAAAAGTCTTCCTAACCCTCCTTCAACTGTCAAGGCACTCAGCACTATCGTCTCACTTAATCAGTCTGCCCTCAACAACGACTTTTGGCAATGTGTAAAAGAGAATGCGCAACCAACAAAGTTCCCGGATCTCAATATCATGCGAGAAGTTGCATCGAAAATACATACTTGCTCACATGTCATCTCACATCCATCCAGCAAGCTTCAAAGGGGGTGTGAGAAGCAAGCTTGCAGCCTATTAGCCGCTTGTCAGGTGGCATGGGCCAGGCTGCTTGCAGCATATACCGGTCAGCGTACTGTCGTATTCGGCAACATTCTATCTGGCCGTGTCTTTGAGGAGGACGAGTTGAACAATGTAGCATTGCCATGCATAAACACTTTGCCTATCCTTGTCGATCTGTCGGCTGACCCCGACCAGATACTCAAAGATGTCCAGCGGTACAATTCGCAGCTGCAGAGGAACCCACATGTTCCGCTTTCGAAGATCAAGAATATGCTGGAAGTTCAAGGCGACTTGTTTGACACTGTCCTAGTGCTACAAAAGTATTCACACAGAACTTGGTCCTCTGAGCTCTGGGATATAGCGTCCGATGAGGCCACTGCAGAATACGCTGTATCACTTGAGATCGTACCAGACGGTGACAGTGACAGTGTCGAGCTAAAGCTGACATATGACCAGAAACTCTTACCTGTTGGGCATAGTGAAATATTGCTTAAGCAGTATGAACAGATGCTCTACGAGACACTAAACTTAGAGCACAAGTACGCAAGCAACGATGTCTTATACGCCAGCTTAGCACCCAAGTTGCCTACGATTGAGACAGTGCACACGTGTCTGCACGACCTCGCACTCGCATCGGCTGCTCGAAATCCGAACCAGATTGCGCTTGAGTTCGTCAACAACATTGAAGATGGAAAAACCACCAAACAAACACACACATATTTGGAACTCGTGTCTAAAGCGGCGCAAGTTGCGCATATGCTTATCGAACAAGACGTTGGAGTGGGTGATTTTGTGGCTGTCTGTTTTGAGAAATGCGCAGAGGCATCGTTCACGATCCTTGGAGTCTTGATGGCTGGCTGTGCCTACGTTGCGATCGATCCAGGGGCGCCTACCGCGCGGAAACACTTTATTCTCAAGGACTCAGAGTGCAACGTAGTTCTGACAACCTCTGAAACATCAAACTCATTTGGTGAGGCAACAGCACGGATAGTCTGCATGGATGATCCTGAAATGTGGCAGCAATACAGCTCAGAGCCACCGAAGCTGTCGAGGCCTGTAACCGGCAACGACACATGCTATTGTCTCTACACCTCGGGAACGACCGGCACGCCGAAGGGATGCTTAATCAGCCACCAATCGATAGTCCAAGCGATGCTATGTTTCTCCAGGATATTTGACGGTCATTGGACTTCGAGTTCGCGCTGGCTTCAATTTGCAGGCTATCATTTCGACGTCAGTGTGTTGGAGCATTTCTGGACTTGGAAAGAAGGTTTATGTGTTACAGTAGCGCCACGAGACCTCCTCTTTGAGGACTTGCCAGGGACCATCAACAAGCTTGGGATCACACACCTGGACCTCACACCCAGTCTTGCACGGCTGTTGACGCCAGAATCTGTGCCTTCTCTATGTAAAGGCGTGTTCATCATTGGTGGTGAGCAAGTTCGACAGGACATAATTGACACATGGGGAGACGCTGGCTGCCTATACAATTTCTACGGACCGAGTGAAGTAACTCCAGGCTGTACCGTTCATCCTCGCGTGAAGAAGTTTGTCAAGCCAACAAATGTTGGCCAGCAGTGGGACAACGTCGGCTCATATGTACTTGAGCCTGGATCCGAGAAGCCGGTTCCGATTGGTGCTGTAGGGGAACTATGTCTCAGAGGTATGCTTGTTGGCGACGGCTACCTCAACAGGCCAGAATTGACTGCAGAGAAGTTTGTGATTCTAAAGTCGACTGGCCAACGAATCTACAGAACGGGAGATCTCGTCCGAATGCTTCACGACCATAGCTTCGAATACATAAGCAGAATCGACGATCAAGTCAAGCTACGAGGTCAGCGTCTTGAGATTGGTGAGATCAACCATGTGCTATCACAGTGCTCGCCAGATTTCGCTGATGCGGCTACCATTGTGGCGGTTCACCCAGAGCAGGAGAAAGAGCAGCTTGTGGCATTCTTGGCGCGATCCAAGGAGACTAAAGCGCGGCACAAGAAGCCCAACCTCATACGCGATGCAGCAGTTAATCCTCAGCTCTCTTATGTGCGCAGGCTGGCATCCGATAGCCTACCAGCGTATATGGTACCGACATATTTTATCGCTGTGGATTTTCTGCCACTTACAGTTAATAACAAGGTCGATGCAAAATTGCTCAGATCCTTGTATCAATCGACAGACCTACAGGACGTCAGACATCAACAGGAATCAGCTGTGGCTATCTCGCCGAGAACACAAGTGCAAGTGCACAGGCTCACTGAGCTGATCGCCAACTACCTCGAAATAAGTTCAGCTGCAATCGAGCCAACAGCTTCTTTATTGCAGCTGGGTATTGATTCCATCTCCGCGATTGGTCTTTCCAGAGTCTTGAGGACAGCAGGATATTCTACTGCTTCAGTTGCGTTGGTAATGAGGCGACCCATACTCATGGACCTGGCTGAGGCAGTCTCCGAAGAAAAGAGTCCTGGTGAGCAGTATGATGTGCAGAGAGCGCGTGACCATATTCAAGCCTTTGCACTTAAGCACAAGTCCGCAATTTGCGACAGTCTTAGGACCAGCGACCAAAATGTCCAACATATTGCCCCTTGCACACCGCTACAAGAAGGGATGATCTCGAAGTTGGTGTCAAGTGATACCGAGCAGCCGCCATATCTTACTCGCTTCGTCTACGAGTTGGACGGTTCGATCGATTTGGCTCGACTCTCTGCTGCCTGGGACTTACTGCAAGCTCAATTGGACAGCTTGAGGACACGGTTTGTCTCGACTGAGGATGGCTATGCACAAGTTGTGCTCGCTCAGAACCCCAGTGCAGTAAATCCAGACATTAGGGCTGACTTTGTCAAAGTTGACCCATCAACGGCCATCGACGACTGTTTCGACAGGTGGAGGCAGGATGCAAGACAGCTAGGTCCAAACATGCCATGGCAAGTCTGGCTGAGCCAACGAGAAAATGGGCAGGAAAAGATCATGTCCCTGTTTATCTTTCACGGTATTTACGACGGCATTAGTATACCGTTGCTGCTGGATGCGCTCTACGAACTCTACGATCACCCAAAGCAATTCGTGTTCAATGCGCCAACGTTTTATGAAGCGCTTCCTTACGGACCATTACTTTGCAAGGACGATGCTCCTGGCTTCTGGCGTGGCTATCTGCGGCACATCAGGCTGCTCAATCTCACAGAACAACCGGTTGCGACTACAGCAAGGGTAAGCACAGTGCATCGTAAACTTCGTCTGGACAACAGTCGACAAATGTGCTCAGCTCTGGCTGTGACAGCTCAAGCTCTGTTCCATGCAGCTTGGCTGTTCACACTGGCAGAGCATCTTCACATCAATCCTACTATAGGCATTGTGCTCTCTGGGCGTTCTATCGAGCTCGACAACGCGGACCGGGTTATTGGACCCATGTTCAATACTCTCCCTTTTGCCATTGACGGTTTGCCGGTCAATGCGACGCTAACCGATCTAGTGAAGGCGTGTCATCAGAGTAATGTCGATGCATTGCCGTACCAGCACACAGCACTGAGCAGCATCAAGAAGTGGATCAAGCTAAAGGCCGACCAAGAGCTGTTCGACAGTCTGTTCGTTTATCAAGGTCTGACTGAGATGCGCGAGCGAGAATCGAGATTGCCATGGATTGAGCAGCAGTCTTCGAGTATCGCCGACTACCCTTTGAACGTCGAGGTAACAGAGACGACAAAAGACAAATACAGCATGACTATCATGACCACCGACTCCGTAGGAGAAGACTTTGCTGAGAAGCTTGCACAGTCAATGCAAGATATCTTGGACAATATACAAGGCAGTGATGGAATCTCCCTACCTTCCGCCTTCTTCACTGATAGCCTCCTTGACGTGCCTCAGAACACGAGATATCCGACGGCCAGTGACATTGATGCCGAGAAGTTTGTGTGGACCGAACAGGCTAGAGTCATCAGGAGGGAAGTTGCTGTGCTTGCTGAGGTCGAAGAGGATAGTATCGATCATGACCATCCAACAATCTTCGAGCTCGGGCTAGACAGTGTCGAAGCCTTGAAACTCGCTGCTAGACTGAGGAACAAAGACATTAGGCTACCAGTGAGCAAGATCTTGCAAAAGCCTACCGTTGCGGGTTTGACTCAAGCATGGACCGCCCAGTGTGGTACTAATTCTCCCACTGACACTGACTCGAAAGATCCTGGAGCTACAGACAGAGATTGGAAGGCGACCTTGGCTGATCAAGGCGTGAATGTCCTCCATCTCGAGGCTGTGTTCCCTGTAACGCCGATACAGGAAGGTCTTCTACTCGATTTCGAGAAGTACTTCCATGTTCTCGTCTACGAGCTCCGAAGTGGTGTCGATGTTGACCGTTTTGCTGCTGCCATTCACCAGAGTACTCAGAGTATACCGACTTTGCGAACTAACTTTGCCATGCTCGATGAGCCTGTGGAGGGCGTCACATTTCTGCAAGCAATTACGATAGCGCCTACAGGCAGTAAGATGCCTCACGTATCTTACGGTTTCGAAGACATGAGCAAACTGAAGGTGCACCTCAGCAGTATCAAAGAGAACGCTTCTCTGGATGACTCGATGCCATATCAGCAGATAGCGGTCTTGGACAACAACAAGGCCTATTACGTTCTGGCCATGTCTCATGCGCATTATGATGCGTGGTCCCTGGAATACCTGCTCGATCATGTCACACAAAGCTATCATACAGGGGCCATGGCAGCTGTCAGCATACAGCCGATTGTTGAGTACGAACATGATATACGGCAAGCTGCAACAGCAAGCTCTGCAGAAAACTTCTGGCTACAACGACTTGAGAACGTCACGCCCACTCTGATTGCTTCCAAGCAGCTTGAAAGCGCCCTGCCATCGACATCGACGGCAAGTAGTTCCGACGAATCCAACATACTCGAATCTGGGCTGATGCGAATCACATCGCGCGTGAAGCTAGATCAAATTCATCAAGCTTGCAGAACGTATGGTGTGACCATGCAGTCTATTGGGTTGACTACATGGGGTTTGACTTTGATGTACATCACACGGCAACTCGACGTCAATTTTGGGCTCGTGGTATCTGGACGAATGTCTGAAGAAACGGAGCGACTCGTCTTTCCGACATTCAACACCGTGGTATTCAGACCAGGAATGGATATGGAGTCCAGCCTTGGCAAACTTCTCAGAGACGTACATGACCTTGCAGTAAGGGTCTTCGAGCATCAACATTTTCCGTTGTCCAATGCATTGCGTTTGGCCCAATCCTCAGGTTCCGAGCTCTTCAACACACTCTTCACTTTTCAGCGAAGTCCACAAACGAGCTCGGACGCACCATCCATCCTTAGAGAGCTCGAGCTGGAAGAGGAACATATCTCACCGCCATATGCAGTCAACATTGAAATGGAAGAGAACGAAGAAGGCCTCTGCTTGACGGTTGCGCTGCAGGATGGAATCATGAACCTCAACCAAGCCAAGGATATGCTTCAAATAGTTGATCACGTTCTCGAGTTTCTTGTTACGCGTAGCGAGAATCAAGTGCTCGCAAATATGGATGGGAAATCCGTTTCGATCTGTGCTTTGCCGGCAATTGAAATGGTCGAAGGCCAGCATTTGCAAGATGGAGTCGGGGTCAGGCAGCATGATGAGCCGCCTGTCCAGGTCGAGCTCCTCTCTGACACAGAAAAGAAGATTGCAGGAGCATTCTCAAAGGCTTCAGGGGTTGATGCATCCCAGATATCGAAACAGACCAACCTGTTTCACCTCGGCCTCGACAGTGTCAGCGCCATCAGGGTATCGAAGCTGCTACGCGAAGCAGGACTGAGAGTACCGGTCAGTGTTATCATCAGGCATCAGACTGTGGAGAGAGTTGCTGCAAATGCTCAGCAAGCAGTGGTGCAGGACACTGCAAACCAGCGAGCTGGTACCGAACAATCTGTCACAGCCACCACTTTACTCAAGCAATTGGAGCAGCCGCTGCTGAAAGCTAACATTACGATCGACGTGGTGGAAGTCGTGCTGCCTGCCACAGCTGGTCAAGCCTACATGCTCGATATGTGGAACGCAAGTGAAGGTCGCCTGTCCTATGCTGCATTCTGGCTCGAGATTTTGCGATGCAGCCGTGACACATTCGAGACTGCATTCGAAAAGTTGGTCAAAGAAATACCTGCATTGAGGACAAGATTCATGTCTCATGATGGTAAGCTGTTTCAAGTCGTGTTCAAGCCTGGAAATCAGAAGATTGGACCGTTGCAGTACAAGGTCATCAAGCACAACAATCGACTGCTGGTAGCTCTTCACTTCCACCACGCCTTGTACGATGCCGTCAGTCTCGACCTGACTCTACAAGAGCTGCGAAACCTCTGCCAGAGAGTAGAAGCCCGTCCATCACTCAACACCAATCTTGGTCCCTATCTTGATTTAGTCAACAGCGACAGAGCGCAAACCAGCAGGTTCTGGAGAGACTATCTCAAAGACAGTGTTTCTCCCCATGTACAAGGAGCGCACGGCACGTTCAAAGCCGAGAGAACAGAACTTTTCATCCCTGATCTGCTGCAGACTGCGGACCTCGAAAGCCTCGCCAGGCGAGAAGGCATCAGCATACAAGCGATATTCTTCGCTGTCACTGGAAGAATATACGGCAGAGCCAGATCAACATCGCAGAAATCGACCAAGAGCACAGAACTCGTCACACTGGGGATCTACCTGGCTGATCGCTCTCTCGACCTCGATGGAATCACAGATCTGATTGCACCAACGTTCAATGTCGTACCACTGAAAGTGTCTGTCTCTGGGTCACATCCAGAAGATATACTGAGATCGGC
The DNA here is from genome assembly GCA_002319055.1 of Knufia petricola. Classification (NCBI taxonomy): domain Eukaryota; kingdom Fungi; phylum Ascomycota; class Eurotiomycetes; order Chaetothyriales; family Trichomeriaceae; genus Knufia; species Knufia petricola. The sequence continues at coordinate 183,529 of NMUC01000011.1, forward strand.
GAAAGAAGTCCAGAGAGATCTAGAGGAGATCGGGCGACCGGAAAATTGCGGTGTCAGTCTCCGGGAGGTCCATGCTTGGACGGGCGTGACCTTGGATTGCTACATGAACTTTCTCAAGTTGCCAGGGCAAGACGATCAGACCGTCGAGCATGATGGCGATGATAAGACATCCATCGACGAGGAAGTGGTAGTCAGACATGCAGAGGGTGCAATGAGGGACCGAGCCAAGGAGCTTGCGAACGACAAAGACGAGGCTGGGCCGATCTCGCCGTTCATCGAGGGAAATATGGAAGTTGCGCGGGCTGAGGATTGGTGCCTGCCAGCACTGGATGTGGAAGCCAAATTGGACGGGATGGGACATTTGGGAGTGGGCATGTTCGTGCCGGAAGATATGTTCAGTGCTGAAGATGTGCAGGGGATGATGGATGACGTGAAGGCGATGTTGGAAAGCCTTACAGCCGGTAATAGATGAACACACTGGAGGCGCAAGGGTTCGTGGAATTCCGTATGGCGCATGCTCGTCGGTCCAGGGGCATACGGCGTTCGGGGTACTAGAATAGAACGAAATCGATTGTCTTTCCTGACTGACCTTGTTCCGGGGGCCTAAGTTAGGCCTGCCTGCCTGCCTGCCTGCACAAACACCTCCCCACCAAACCACCCTCGCCTTCTGCTGCGAGCGAGTCCAGCAAGACCATGACTACATACTATGGCCTAGACTCTGCTTGAAGCCCTACCTTAGCCAGCATCACCCGCGCAAACTCCTCCTCCTCGTCGAGCACATACACGCTCTCCAGAGCCGTGCTCTCTCTCCGACCCGCGTCAATGGCCAGTGAGCGACAGACATCAGACCATGCTAACTCACAGTACAGCACAGCACAGCACAGCACAGTACAGTACATCCCAGATCTACCACGCGCAGCTTACCTGTACACAGCCATCCAACGCCTCTGCCTCCCAGCCATACAGTGCTGGTACCATACCGTGATCCCGTCCGCCCGTATCACGCCCTACCTCACTCGGGCTCCCTGGGGAATGAGTATACGCCGACACCGACGCCGACGCCGGTCCTCCTCGTGCACGCGTCCGCCTTCAGATCAGATCAGATCGGACACGAACACGCAGGCGCGGAGAGACGTACCGCGCGTTCCGGCTCGCGGTCACGACGGGATAAGCGCGACGCTCGGGTCCGCGAACGAAGGCCTTACAGCGACGTGATCGGCGCGCGTTGTTCTCGTGCGCACGATGCTATCTACCACCAGTAGGTATAGTCAGTCGGTGTTCTTGCCTGGCGCAGCCCGATCGCGTGTTGAGGCGGGCGGTCGGTCGAGCAGCGTCGTGAGCATGGGGTGCTTGGCGCTGGTGGACCGACACGTTCTTACGATACGAGGATGTGTGCATGCAAGCAAGCAAGCAAGCAGAAGCGTCTGGGGGAGGCAATGTTGATCCTGTGCCCGTGGTGGGGTGCAGGCTTCGCATAAACACGCTGCCAATATCTAACAGATTCAGAGTTCGTATCAAAGACATATACCATATGCAGTCACGAGCGCTACACTCGGAACGCTATGCTTCCGACGTGGGCTGCGACCGGCTAGTCATTGCTACAAAACTACTTGACTTCAAGTCCCGACTCTGCTCGCTTCGTGATAAACAGGGTATCAAAGTGTATCCGCACGTACACACACACACACACATCAAGACAAGATCGTTTCCTTACAGATTACTCTTCTCGCCTTGCAAGCTCCTCGTATGCGCCAGATCCTTGGCCAGACTCTCGAGCTCATCCTCAATGCTCTCGATCGCCCGGTGCGGATCGTACATCTTTTCTTTGATCCATTGCTCCAGCTCCTCGTCCGACATGTCTCTTAGATGGTGCAGTCTATCGACGTTGTCCTTCTGCGCAGCGCGGATGACGTATAGCGCAACACGCGCCGAGACATCCCTGATGCGTGTGATTTGTGGGTACAGCAAGGCGATGTCCTTCTCTTCCTCTGTGATCATGGTTGGCAGCGCCTCGCCAGACGCGTAGATCATGCCCGAGGTGACTTTTACGGCCTTGCAGAGGATGGTGCCGAGACCGATACCGGGGAAGACATACATATTGTTGCCCTGACCGGGGTGGTAGGTCTTGCCCTTGTACTCGTATGGGTAGAAGGGCGAACCCGATGCGAAGAGGGCACGACCGTCGGTGTTGACGATGGCTTCCTCGAAGGTACATTCTGACTTGCTCACCGGGTTGGAGAGTGGGAAGATGATGGGCCGGTTGTTCATCTTGCCCACCTTCTGAAGGATCTCGGGGGTGAATGCACCACCAATCGTGCTCAGACCCATCAGGATAGTTGGCTTGACGTAGTCGACGACTTGATCGAGGGACTTGTATTGCTTGCCCTCGTTGTCGTCCCTTGCAAAGTAGACCTTGTGCTCGGCTAGCTTGTCACCTCTGTCATGTGTGACAAGACCTTTGCTGTCGACGAGCCAGAAGCACTTCTTTGCATCGTCCTCAGTCATGCCCTCATGCACGAAGTAGTCGACGATCTGCTGGGCGACGCCGACACCGGCTGAGCCAGCACCGAGAAAGACGGCTCTGTGGTCTTTGGCGGCAACGCCGGACTGCTGGACGGCGCCAATGATACCACCCATGATGACGGAACCAGTGCCCTGGATGTCATCGTTGAACATGGCGTAGTGGTCTTTGTAGCGTTGGAGTGAGGGGAAAGGGTTCTTCCAGTCCTCAAATTGTATGACAATATCTGGCCATCTCTCCTTCAGTGCCTCCATGAGCTCGTCTAGGAAGTCTGCTTCTTCCTCGGCCGTGACCTTGTCTCTTCTGCTGCCCAAGTACAGGGGGTCTTCCCTGAACGCCTTGTTGCTGGTTCCAAGATCGATCATGAGGGGGAGGGTGCCTTCGGGTCTGATACCAGCGCAGCCGGTGTATAGAGCGAGCTTTCCGATCGGGATGCCCATGCCGTTGACGCCGAGATCTCCCAGACCCAGGATCCTCGAGCCGTCTGTGACGACGGTAATCTCCACGTGCTCCTGACGCCAGTTCTTGAGGACATTGGCGATGTTTCCCTTGTCGAGATAACTCAAGTACATGCCTTCTGGGAACATGTAGATCTCCGACCATCTCTGACACGCCTCCCCCACGACTGGAGTGTAGACTAGAGGGGTGATCTCAGTGAAGTGGTCAGTGAGAATCCTGTAGAACAGGTGCATGTTGGCATGCCTCAGCTGAGACAGGTATATGAACTTTCCAATGTTGGTCTGTTTCGAGCGGAGCTGAGCGAGACATCTCTTCTTCTGCACCTCGTATGTGTCTGGCTCCGGTGGGAAGAGACCATACGTGCCCAGGTACTTTCGAACGGGTTTGGGGATGGTGGTGTCGTAGTGTGCTTCGGCGCCAGACTGTGGACGGTTGTGAGGCTTCTGCTTCTTAGTATGGTGAGTAACGATGCTGCCTGAGTTGGCCTTGGACTGGGGAATGCCGTCCTGAGTAGCTGTAGTGCTGGCCATGTTTGCACGTGAGACAGTAGATGGAAGATGCAGAGACGACCTTAAAGCAGGCAGGCGGACTAGGCTTTTGTAGAACATGTAGGCAATAGCAAGCACGATGCGGCAAGCTACCAAGCTGCCTCACTGGACGGCCCAGGTAGCTGAAGCGGGGATGCAATGCTAGTCCAGGGCAACCTGTCACGACGGAACAACTCGGGACGCAGAGTGAAGCAGGATGGCAAAAGGAGAGTGGGTAAGAGAAGCGATATATGACACTCAGGAGAAGCTTTTGGCAATGCTTTGATCTGTATCTGTACACACGACGGCCGCGCTGATATCCATTGCTAACCAGCTCAGCTCAACTTTTTTTGGAGCGCGCAGTCAGAAACGACCTAACGAAGGCCCCTGTCTCCTCAATCGGAAGCTTTAGGGTCGCATCAATCATAGTTGGTGGGCAACGATAACTGACCGTAGGGCTGGTCGGCTACGCTTCCACCGACACTCCACCAGTTGGAGAAAAGCCGTATCAAAACGGCCTGCACCATGGCTGTATGATGTTGGTTCGTCTCCGCGCATTGCGCCGAACACAAGTGCGAGTACGGCAGAGACCAAACCCAGTCAGAGCAATGAGGACGAAAAAACACGTCCGCATGTCATAAGGCGTTCCTGTCCGACAACACCGACTTCGGCGGTGTGGCACCTATGAGAAAGTGGCCCGGGAGCTAGACCTGAGGGCCGCTTCCGCCCCGGATCCTGAAAAAGGCCTAGCCCGGCCAGTCCGCTAATTAATTGCCCAGTGCTTTGCGCAACGGCTAATGAAACATTCTGCCCTGCCCGGCTAAGAAACGTCACCGCTTCGAAATCCCTTCTCGTATTTCGTACTCCTTGCCCAAGCATCGGCCAGAAGAACAGACGCTCTAAGCAATAATGTGTTCCTTGTCCCTATCGTGTACATATTCAACCGTCCCATGGGGAAACCAGCACGTGCCAAGCATTATACCAGGCCGACCTGGTGGCATGGAGCATTCGAAAGCCGGCCGTTGAGTTTTTAGGGCTATCATGCCGAAGGAAATGTCACCTACCCGACTGGGCCTAAGATGCCTAAGTTTACAGCCTAGATAATCAGGCTTGATGCTCGCGTTAGGCGTCTCAGGCCTAAACACGTAGGTGACGTCCCCTAACTACAGCCTGACAAGACCTGCAGGCCGGCTGTCGAATGGCCCGTGCCATACGGCTTGTATTTTAGACGCCATGAACGGCCACGTTTCATTCGCCGATGACATACGAGCATCCAGCGCCGCCCATCCAGACCTCATGTACCTTTCCAGCCGGAACGTCAAGCCTAGCACCGACGCCGTACGTCTCCTTCTTTTCGCGCTTCGGATCCTCGTCTGGATACGATATCGTCAATTCACCCCGGCGGATGAGGTGTGTTGTCAGACCAGAATGCGAATGTGGTTGATAGTGGGCGTTCCTGTCCGACGTGTAAAGTCAGTCACCTACTGTGCTCGACCTGTCGTAGTGTCTGTGTGTGTGACCCGTGTGATGTGCCATGCTGGGGGGAGATTGATACCAGGGGTCTACGCTGGACTTACGGCCCGTCAGACCAAGTGAAGACATGGGGGAAGCCCCAGCTCTTTACAGCCTTCTCGTCTTCTCGTGCTGAGGCATTGATTTTGTACGACCCCGTTGGGGCGATGACTACTTCCTTCTCAGGCATTTTGGTGATTAGGATGTGTGTGAGCAGAGATTGACCAAGTCCTGGGCTAGGTAATCATTTAAAGTTCGTGCATGAAGAGGCAAACCATGAGGACGTCTGCATCTCATAGCTGACGTCACCGGCTGGTCACGAATAAAATGTGTAGGTACGCTCATCAAGTCGTGACAAGGGACAATCAACGTACAAGCACTGGAGTAGAAAACTACGAATTGATTTGCAAATAGAATAAGTTTTCGTGACACACGTAACATATACACAATCATTGTAACAGGCAAAACCAAGCCTCAAAGCCAACATGCAGCCGTAGCAGGCGCTCCTTCGCCTGGCGCCTGAGAGCGCTGAAAAGTGTCGAACCAGTTAGCTGGTCGAGTGAAAAGACTGCAGCTGCTTTGGACGACCTGCACCATCTGCCTAGCAGTTGTCGCTGAGTAGACGGCCTAGTACGTTCTCTTGAAAGGTGGGACAGCCTTGCACTCCGACTCGTCCAACGTGTGTGGGATGACCTGTCTGTAGCCCAGTTCCACCTTGCCGTGTGGCTGCTTCTGCCACGACAATGTGTGCTTCATCCATTCATCGTCGTTCCGTTCTGGGTAGTCTTCACGTGCGTGAGCTCCTCTTGACTCCTTTCGGTTAGCGGCGGAGGCGGCGGTTTGTGTAGCACATGTAAGCAAGTTTCGGAGCTCAAGAGATTCCACCAAGTCGGAGTTCCAGATCATGGATCGGTCCTTCAGGGAGAGGTCGGAGAACATCTGGTCGACATCGTTGATCTTCTTGACACCTTGGTCGAGAGACTCTTGGGTTCGGAAGACCGAGACATCCGTCTGCATGACCTTCTGCATCTGTGCCCGGATTTCTGCGGTAGACTTGCTGCCATCGGCAGTTCGGATCTTGTCGAGGGTGTCGATGGCATCGGCACCGGCATCGGCAGGGATTTCGGGATGAGGTTGGTTGGGCGAGAAGTTGTCTCGGATGGTGTGTGATACAGCACGGCCGAAGACGATCAAGTCGAGCAAGGAGTTGGCGCCGAGGCGGTTGGCACCGTGGACCGACACGCAAGCAGCTTCACCACATGCGAACAGACCTGGCACAACCTCGTCTTGACCCTTGTCGTTGACTCGAAGGACTTCACCGGTGTACTTGGTCGGGATACCGCCCATGTTGTAGTGCACGGTTGGCAAGACGGGGATTGGCTGTTTGGTGACGTCGACACCAGCGAAGATGGAGGCCGTCTCGGAGATACCTGGCAGTCGTTCGTGAAGGATCTCCGGAGGCAAATGGCTGAGCTGAAGGTAGATGTGGTCCTTGTCTGGACCTACGCCACGACCTTCTCTGATCTCCATGGTCATGGAGCGCGACACGACGTCACGCGAGGCAAGATCCTTGGCGGTTGGAGCGTATCTTTCCATGAACCGTTCACCCTCGGAGTTGAGCAGATAACCACCTTCACCTCGAGAGCCTTCGGTAATCAAGCAACCAGCACCGTAGATACCTGTGGGGTGGAATTGGACGAACTCGAGATCCTGGTTGGGCAAGCCGGCACGAGCGACCATGGCCATACCGTCACCGGTACATGTGTGGGCGGAAGTGCAGGAGAAGTAGGCTCGGCCGTAGCCGCCAGTGGCGAGAACGGTGTTGTGAGATCGGAACCTGTGCAGTGTGCCGTCTTCCTGGTTGTAGGCCACCACACCCTTACACTTTCCGTCCTCCATGATCAAGTCGAGGGCGAAGTATTCGATGAAGTAGTTGGTGTTGTGAGCGAGCGACTGGCCGTAGAGAGTGTGAAGGAGGGCGTGGCCGGTTCGGTCGGCGGCTGCGCAACATCTGTATGCCTGGCCGCCTTTGCCGTACTTCTGCGACTGGCCACCGAAGGCTCGTTGGTAGATCTTGCCGTCTTCGGTTCGCGAGAAGGGGCAGCCGTAGCTTTCCAGTTCGATGACGGATTGTGGGGCTTCTCGGGTCATGTAGTGAATGGCGTCCTGGTCACCGAGCCAGTCGGAACCTTTGACTGTGTCGTACATATGCCATCTCCAGTCATCCTCGTGCATGCTAGAAGATTGTCAGCACATTTGGGGGTATTTGGCTGGGGGTTACTGACTTTCCGAGCGCGGCATTGATGCCACCCTGGGCTGCGACCGTGTGACTTCTGGTGGGGAAGAGTTTCGATATACATGCTGTGTTGAATCCTGCTTCTGCCAGACCGAAAGCTGCTCTTAGACCGGCCCCACCTGCACCGACGACCAGAGCTATTCTCGTCAGTATGTTGCACGTCGTAACGGGGCCAATATGCTTACCATCGTATTCATGGTCAATGACCGGGTACCTAAACATGTCAACGCCACTTCTTGCCACAGACTAGCTGCACATACTTGTTGCTGATGAAGCCCTGAGCCTCCTTAGCACGCAGAGGATTCGTCCCGTTCGTTATTATCCTCGATGTGGCCCCCGTCGAGGAGAAGAGTCGTCTCGGTGGTGTGAACTGCACCTTGTCAGTGTCATGGGAAGCAGGCTGGTCGACGCAATCCGTACCTTGCACGAAGGCCTTAAGCTGCGCAAGAGGCGGGAGGAGCTCATCTTGAACGCGCGCTGCAGGAAGACGAGGGTTTGATGTGAAGAGAGGAGAGTGGTGAAGTGGTGGCCACGATATAACTCGTGAACATGAATCGATGATGGTCACTGGAAGGCGATTTAGCGTCCAGATGGAGCTTGAGCCGCGGTGGTGCGGATCGACCAATCACGTCGAAGCTAAGGTAATCCAAGGCAGGAACGATCCGGAGAGGTCCTTCTCTCACGTCTCTTCACTAGGTAGATTTGGAGGATACAAGTTCTATGCGTACGTGATGTGTCTACCACATCTAGGTAGAATTCTACTGCCTACGATGTCATGTCGCGTTTCTTCCTACCACCGCCTGCTCGGAAGGCCGCAGCACGCTTGGTCCCGCGACCGGCGGGCTTGACAGTGGGCCTCTTTTTCAGCTTCTTCAGTCCCTTGGGCAGTGAGTTGCTGTTCGCTCGGTGACCTTCGAACACGACCTTGTTACCGTTGTCGCTGGTGGCCGATGACTTGCCTCTCGCCTGCTCAGGCGCTCCACCAGGCCTGCCTCTCGGCGTAGCATCTCGGCGCTGTCCATTGCGGCCAGCATCCACGTTTCTCCTCTCTTTCTTCATCTCTCTCTTGGCTCTACTGACCCTCAACGGCCTCGGCAGCATGGGCGGGAATTTCTTGCCGTCCATCAGGAGAGCGCTCTCGACGGCATTCTCATCGAGAAACTGCACATACGCGAAACCCTTGCTTATCCGAGTTTCCTTGTCGCGGACCACCCGGACACTTTCGACCTTGCCGCATTTCTCGAACGATCTCCACAGACCTTCCTCGACATCGGCCGGCTCTTTGGCTCGTTTTCGTTTCTTCTCACCCTCCTCGGTCTCGTCGGTTGCAGTGGCCTCGTCGACGAAGCTCAAGTTGCCCACGAAGACGCAGCGCTTGTGGTCTTGTCGGGACGGGTTGCCAAGGTGGTCGACGCGCAGATGTCGATCGAGGACGAGGGTGCCATTCAATCGGGCCACCTTGCGTGCAGCGGCGGGGGTGTTGAGGACGACGTAGGCATTGGTGCTCTTCATGGTCTCGTCCATCAGCTCTTTCTTGGCGTAGGCGGCGCGTTTGGGACCCGCATCGCTCACGAAGGCCGTGCTTCGGAAGCGCAATGACTCGACCTTTTCGTGGTGTTTCTCGGCGAGAGCAGAGCGTAGGTGTAGAATGAGCGTCTTCTTTGCAGACTTGGACTTGATGACAGCGGTGGCGACGTTGCCGAGGAAGCAAGTGCGGTTGGTCTTTTCGGCTTCGAGCTCGTGGGCGGTGGATGAGAGAGATTCGTGTTTGGGCAGTGTATCGTCAGCTCGACCTTTCTTCTTCTTCTTTGCCTTTTCGGCTTCTTCGTCGGACAGGTCTGCGAGGTCACTGTTGAGGTCGGAGTCACTGGCATCGTCGTCGTCTTCTTGTTCTTCTGCGTCCTCTGTGGCATCCCCTGTGGCATCCCCGCTCCGTTGTCTCTGCTCTTGCTCTTCTTCTCGAACCAGCTTGTCCATGTACTTGCTCTCGAGATCGTCATTGGCATCGACCCTCCTCCTCTTGCGCGGCCTCTCATTGCTCTGTTCGAGGGCGACGGCACTCTCGCTTCCTGACTCTGAAGTGGCCTCTTCTTCACCAGCAGACGACAGCTCACTCTCGGCGTCGCTGCCGGCCTCTTCCTCTACCGCATCTGACTCTGTGGCTTGGTCTGTATTCGCGACAGCCTTGGCTGGCTTTTCGTAGCTTCTGACAGGCCTTGGAGGCAGGGTGACAGGGCCTGAGCTGGAAGCGAACAGAGCCGCAAGCGTCGGGTCGAAGGTGCTCGGTGCTGATGCTGAAGCTGAAGCTGCGGTGGAAGCAGTTTTGGCAGGTGTGTCACCACCTTTCACTTTAGTCTTCGTCTTCGCCATGGTCGATCGATATCTAGTGACAGTTTGTAGATTGCTGGTCCAAATGGCTCTAGAGCTGGTCGTAGAAGGTGTCGCGCACTGTCCATAATCTGCAGCAAAAGTTCATCGCGTGGCAGAAATTAAAGTGGGGCCGCCGATCGCCCACCGGCATCATGCACTGGCAGGCACGACAGACAGTACAGGTACGACAGGCACGGCAGGCACATACCAACCTACACACTCGGGCCTTCCACATCCACATTCCACTCCACCACAGCAAGCCAAACACACCAGGCTCCTCCCGTACCTACAAGACCCCATTCGCAAGCCTACTTGCTCCTCGAAACACACACACACACACACTCTCTCTCTCTCTCTCTCTCGCTCCTCTCTCTCTCCTCAAGGCCGAACCACCGGCAACCCACGATGCTCTTCTTCTCCTTCTTCAAGACGCTCACCAACCAAACCATCACCCTCGAACTCAAGAACGACATCTCCATCCGCGGCACCCTCAAGTCCGTCGACCAGTACCTCAACATCAAGCTCGACGACATCCAGGTCCTCAACGAAGACAAGTACCCGCACCTGAGCAGCGTCAAGAACGTCTTCATCCGCGGCAGTGTCGTGCGCTACGTGCATCTTCCCGCCGCCGAGGTCGACCGCGGCCTGTTGGAGGATGCGTGTCGGCGCGAGGCCGCGCAGGGGAAGCAAGGCCAGGGCCAGGGCGCGAGGTAGGAGCATGTCCAAGGTACCATGAGATGATCATGTGTGTGGCTGCCAATGCTGGATGAGCATCTCGCGTGGACAAGGTGCAGCGCTGCAATTTCAACGCAAGGGGTCGGGGAAGTGCTGCGTTGATGGGGGATGCTCTTGATCCTGCTCAATAGCTGCAAGGAAGTCTTCGAACTGCGACTGGCCGCGTCCAGCTCGAATACGAGCATTCATATCGCGAAAGCGCACACCTCCTGCTGCGTCAGGTACCGTGACATTCTATCATAGGAGAAGGAGGAAGTACTCTGTCTAGGGCTTCCCTAGCTGCTGTCTGGTGATGGGAATCAGTTGGGCACGGCAGAGGCACAGCACAGCACAGCATGGCACAGCATGGCACAGCATGGCACAGTAGCAGAGACACCAACAAGTAGGCTAGGCCGTCTATGCAATTCGTTGCATCGACAAGGCTTCCCAAGATGAGAATGCCGCTCACCAACACTCAATCCTACTCAAACACCATACCTCAACATCCCATCCCCGCTCCCCCACCCCTCTGCAATATCCTCCACCCTGAACAGCCCATTCTTCCTCCTCTCCACCTCCCACTTGTCGATCCACCCCTTCATCTTCTCCCGGCTCTTCGCACTGCCCACGTTCACCGTCGGAATCACCCGTCCAATCCTCAGCGCGCAGCAAAACATGGTCAGCTCGCGGAAACTGCTGTGCTCGCTGTACGGCACCCCAAAGCAATGGCTGTCGCGTGTACTGCCCCGCTGCGGCGCCAGGTCGCGCATCGTGAACCGCGACTTCCACCCCTCGCTGTGCAGCACGCTCGACACGCTGGGGTTCTCCGTGAACCGGCTCGTGGGCGGCCGATACGACCAGCCCGTCGGCCGGAACCCCACCACCCGGCTGAAGTGCGGCTTGAACCCGACCAGGTAGTCGTAGAGCGTCTCGGCCCGGATCTCCATCAGCATCTGCATGTGCACCTGCGCCTCGAGCGGGTCCGACGTCAGCACGCCGTTCAGCTCCTCGTCCTCGAGCGCCTTGCAGATGCGCATCTTGGCCGCCGGCGCGTAGATCTTCGAGTTGAGCGCCCGCGCGATCCCCAGACACATTCTTTCTTTGCCGATGCTGTACGTCCCTATCACGACTAACAGCCGGCCGCGCCGTTTGGGCTTGACGTCTTCTTCGTCGCTGTCCGAGGACTTGGCGCCCGGGAGGGGCTCGGCAGCTGGGGCTGGGGCTGGGTCCTGTTCTGCGCCGGCTTCGAGGAACTTCTTCATCGATGAGCCGGCACGTTCCAGCTTGGCTTTCTCCCACGCGTCGCCTGTGTCGGGGATTTCCTTCGAGAGGCTGATGCACATCTGTGCGCAGGCATCGATCACGTCGTGTTGCGATGGGAACGAGTACTTGGGCGTCAGGTACGTGGTGTCGAGGTAGCATGTATCGATGGTCTGGTTCTTCGTCTGCCCCGTGACCGCGTCCATGACTTCTGGTTTCAGCAGCGGGTGGTGGATGTGTGCTGGACAGGCTCTGAAGTCGCCGCAGTGCAGGATACGGTTGAGCTTCGGGCTGCCATCTTTGTTCTTGCCAACGACTTTTTCGAAAAGGTACAGACTGGAGCCTGGGCAGTGGTTCGCAGGTATCATGGTCACATGGACGCCGTTGGTGTTGGGCACTTCGACCTTTTTCTCGAACTCAAGTGGGACGATCCATTTGGGGTTCACGCGTAGCTGTTGACGCATGAGGTTGCAGGTGATCTTGGATGCATATATCGGCCCGTGACACCATTGAGACGTCAGGCCGATATAGTGGTCGCTATGGAAATGACTTAAGAAGTATGCGTTCTGGCCCTCGACTTTCCCGTAGCGGAAAGCGTCAACGCATATCAATAGCCCCGGCATGATCTTGTAGAAGGGACAGGTGCGTTGATAAGCTGCTTTACCGCGGGACTGGACTTCGTTCTGTGCAGCTTCAGCCCAAGCCCTGTCTTCGGCGTGGCCGGACATAAGTTGACTGAAAGCAGATTTCGATTCTATCTTCTTGTCATGTGAGAAAGGATTGGCTTGGCCTGGACGAGCAATGGCTGCTCGCTGGAAGCGCTTCGAACCTGATTGAGGCGTCGTCGTTCTGGACTCGGGCTGCGGTGCTTTGACTGCAGATGCTTTGGGCAATGGATTTGCGGTTCCGTCCAAGCATGCATTTACATGGGCAGAGGCTTCCGACTCTGAGAGACCTTTCAGTGCGCCATTGCACATCGGACATTCAACCACTCCCTCTGCGTTGTCCTCAAGCTCATCTACCTCTTCTTTGGTGCCTGGTGTTCTTGGCCCGTCTGTGCCCGTCTCTGACCTCGAGTCGTCCTCGAACGCCCTTTCCATGGCCAATTGTTCTTCCATGTATTGTCTTTCCATGAATTCTTCACCTTCAGGAAAGAACTCATCATCGAAGTCTTCTGGCCCGAAGTCATCTACTTGACATCCACTGGTGCCCTGACGACTCAGACGTGGCCTGCGAGGTTCACCGCTTCCCTCGACTTCCTGCTCATCCGGTGGCATCAACGGCACCTTTCCTGTCTCCGTGACTTCTACATAGCTTGGCTGTCGACTCAGTTTCGGTGTTGTATGTTTCTCCTCATCCTGCACAACATCAGCCGGCTGCTCCTCCAGAGGTTCGCCCTTATACGGTATGTCCGGAAGTGTACCTTCGTCATCACTCGAATCGTCCAGAAAGCCTCCTCTGCGCTTGACTGGTTTTGCAGCCGGTGGGTCCTCTTTCTGCGCAGCTGTCTCTTCCGCTACAGAGGTTGATCTTCGTTCAGGAGATGGTGTCCGTATGAAGTTTCGGGAAGGAGTGTCTTCAGGTTCTAGCCTTCTTCTCTTGACCGGCGTGGTCGACTCGTTGAAGCGCGAAGGCATGGCCGTATCCTCCTGAGACCATCTGGCCCATACAGGCGACTCCTGGGACGGCACCGGCGGGCCTTCGTTTGCTGAAGTCTGCTTCTTGGGCGTGCCTTCGTCAAAAAACAGCGTCTCTCCCTTCGACGGTGACTCTTGGGGCACTTCCTTCTTTTCAGCCTTCGCGAAGAAACTCATTATGCTCTGGTTCGCTTTTCCAGCATGCTTCTTCGCAGTCGATATTTTGGTTTGAGGTATAGTGCCAAGGACAGGCATCTTCGATACGGGCGTCGAGGCTATCTTATTGCCAGCGGCTGGCTTCTCAGTGAAGAATGGCGATCGAGTCGTTGTCATGGAATCCTCTGACGGCGGCGTGGGAGCTCGACCAGTCGACGGCCGGACTTGCTCAGTGCCATTTCGCGACACATTCTCTCGTGGGTTACGGAACATGTTTGTCCCAACATGCTCCGCTGGAGGTTCGAAGTAAGCCTTTGTTCGAGGGAAGTCTACTCGCCTAAATGTAGCAAACAATGTCGAGGGTGGATCGTGGTCTCCGATCGATGACGCCCCCGACGCGTCAATCACGTGAAGCACTTTACGCGTGCTGCTCGATTTCTGAGACGTCCAATATTTATACAGCTACCTCACCCCGCCAGTAAGACAGGGTTCACTGCTAGTTGTTCGTCGACCACCCGTTGTGTTCGACTCCCGAGACTATCAGGGGCAGGATAACTAGCAGCTTAGAACATGATTGCGCTCTGGAAAGGCGAGAATGTTGTGCATCTCCTGCATCATCAGGCGGATCGCGACAAGGGAAGAAACAGGATGCTCTCGACTTGTGTCTTTCTTCCTGTAGGACGCTGGACCGTTTCGGCACAAACGTGTTACGGTGGATTGAGACCTGACCAGGACAGGAGGTGCTAGTGTAGAACGTCGACATGCGTCGTGCGACATTGTCACCTAGAGATCGATCAAGCAGGAACACCAGCGATGCGACGGATGGCCGTTCACCTGTGTGGCGCAACGACTGACTCCATGCTCTGATCGTGCCTGTTCTTCGAGAGATACAACCGACCACGAGAGAGACACGGCGGCTCACGTTACCGCTAGTGTTCAACCCATTGACTGGCCTGAGAGACGATAAACCGAGTCGATCTGCTGATGCTAATACAAAAGAACTCCGCACCGTTGCTCTGTGATCTAGAAGCCAAGCCCTTCTCAAGGGAACAGAGGGAGGATCAGACGAACAATGAGGGCCCGGCAGACGCGTGCGTTCCTGGAAAGACTGCAGGTAGAGCAATGCCACAAGCAAAGACCGCCCCGCGATGAGAGAGAGGGGGAGAAACAAGAGAATCACATGAGCATTACTGGCCTGGGACTGGACCGGTCATCAACTGTGAGAGTCGAAGATACAGGAACGTAGCTGCCGCTCGCCAGATAGCATACCATTAAACTCCTCGCAACTAAGGCACAGTGTGCTGCCCCTTTCACCACGGCCATACCAGCGAGGTACGGAGTTTGGAGCTCATCTCAGGGGGGGTTCCTTCACATTCGTCACAATGCTTTTCAAAACATGGTTTCACTCCTACTTTGCTAGCCGTACAACCAGCTTGCTCGTGTTATACTGTCCCAGCGCATAGCGATGAGGTCATGTGTTAGCAGTGTATTCTTCCAAGAAATACCTGAAGAGGACTTGTGCAGCAGTAGGAAACGCTCGAATGGTACAGCCGGAATTTTCCATTACCTTACTGTATTTCGTCATCAACTTCCGTGGGCATACCATATTCTTTACTATCTCCTGCTCATCAAAGACCAGACTCCTACCAAAGATCATTCTGGAGATGCCCAGGGAGACATTGGCGAGATGTACTTGTTGCGTGGCCTTTGACTGCACGAGCAGGACTGTTGAGTCTTTGACTGCAGCCAATAGAGTCACTGGTAGCCGTATACGCCAGTGCCGGCGGCCACCAGCGGGCTTTGTCCGTGGATCGGCTCATTGCAACCATGTCAATCAATAGTCTCTGTCTAGGAATAATGAGATGCGAAGATCGACATGGGGATCAGACGCGACTGGAACTGGACAAGAGAGAGCTGACATGGGTAATAGAAGAGAGACTATGGGGCAGACAGAGTTGAGTTTAGCACAATGAGAACCGATGTGATCTGTGGCTCTGCTCGCAACAATCTTGCGTTCCGACCCTAGACAGACAGACATATCCGTAGGTGTAGATCGATTCAAAGACGTTGTCCTGTCTCGGCAGTCAGCAGACACTCACATTAACGCGTAGCAGGCATCGACCGATACCCTTGCTACAACCCCGTCGTGACATGCTGCTGCTGCTCGAGTGAGAAGCAGTTTCCTTTTCAACAGCCTCGGTACAAGTATACTCTCTAATGACTACCATCATATCCTTGCAAAAGGACCTGCAAGTGGGATAGACGTTGACCAACCTCGAGATAGTCTATTTTAGCGCCTTGCTGTGTGAATAAGAAGTCTCTTGGTGAGGATGCCAGAGGGGACAAGAAGGCATAACGAAGAGCTAATGCCGATGGGGGAAGTGATGTGACGCCATTGCAGAAGCTGGGGAAAGCGGTCGAAGGCGGCCGAGGATGTGGCGCAGTTGACCCCTCACGCCTCTTCGGAGATAAAACCTGTAACGAGGATGGCTTGTTTTTGGTCGCTCAGATACAGGGAATGTGCAAGCACATTGTCGCTGGCAGTACTGGTATCGCTTTGCATGGTCCTTGTCGCGTGCTGTTCTCGAATGACTGAGAAGCGAGAGGAACTAGACCTTCGCGTTGGTGTTGCCATGAGGGACATAGGCCTGAGGAAGGCAATACGCTGTGAGCAGGCGGCCTCGTGCAGGTGGTGAATCATTGATCCCTAGTGTTGCGATTCGGCAGGAACGAACCATTATTCTGCGACGTTACCTGTCAATCGTGCGTGAGCGCGTGGTCTAATGCGACGCATCACCCCACCTGGGCCCTCGATGTGCGAGATTCCCGCAGCAGGCGAAGACATGCTTGCCGCGATACGCAGGTTTTGGCCGTGGTTCGCGTCTGCCGTTGCCAGGATAACATCGAAGGTCATAATCACGACTAGTCAGTGGTGTGAGGCGTAGAACTCCATGCGGCAGTAAGTGAGGCACTCTAGGCTCGCTTGAGAGACCTTGTACCTCTTCCTGGGCAGCTGTGTGAGTTAGCAAGGTCTAGCATCGTCAAACTGTGGTCAGATCATCTTCAAACCAGTCACCAAGGTGCCGGGTTGACTGCTCTTGTGATGTTGATTGGATGAACACTAAGCGGTCGGCTCGATGGACCTCGCCCAGGCCTTCGCTTGACGGCTGCGCGTAATATCCAGGCTTCATATCTTCGCTATCACTGAAGTGCCGACTTACATGAAGCTGCCCCGCGAAACACGGCCATTGTCGGCAGACGGATACAAGCTGCCAATAATACCAAAGTCACTCAGCAGCTGGCGTAGTCGTGGTCCACACGGACTGGCTTGTACCATGTACAGACTGGAAAATAATTCCAGAAGAGAAGATGATTGGTAGCATCCAAGACCTTGACCAGCCAATTCGTCGACACCATGGGGTGGCATGAATGTCGAAATGCGGTGATTAACGTGATGAAAACGTTCAATGACGCTCACACTTACCCTGCAAGCGAATAACAGGCAATCACGCGCGTACGCTGCTCTGCTTTATAGTACCGCTTAACTTCACCAATGTTACCTGCGTGGTGTTGTGTTTTATTCGTGCATCATGCACACACTTGGAGGTTTCGGGAACTTTATCCTGGTCACCATACCTATGTAAGACTGTTGCTCCGACGATGGCAGCTGCCGAACCCGGTCGTCAGCCACTTGACTGGAATTTAGTGGCGGATATACCTCTGGTGATTGTATCTTGCTCCTTGCTTAGAGCCGGTAGCATGTCAAGTAGCTTGGCCACGAAAGTTTCACGATTTCGTGGCTGAGATGATAATAGTACAGAAGAGTCATGAACATATCCGCAGTATGGACACGCATATTTGTCAACAGACCTCGGACTATCGTCAGCGCCGAAACTTATGTGAAGAATTTCCAAGGCAGCAGCAGCGTGATCGGACACGCCGCTGTGGAACAGATCTGGACCCTATCCGTGTTCCAGCTTGGTGGTCACTAGGCCCGGAAATCGAAGCCAGATCTGACTTTCAACTGCCACTAATGCAAGCCAGGATTTCCTCGAGAAGCAAAGCCAGTAGAAGGCGCAAAAGTAATCCGAGCACAAGCCGAAGCCTTGGCAGGTTCACGGACAATTAATGACGCGTTGATGCACATAGTCGGCTCCTGAAAGACATTGAGCTGTTTGCCAACACACTAGGCCAATAAAACGTCGTGACAATGAAAGGCCGACGTTTGCTGTGAAGCTCTTTGTTTGAAAGTGGCAGGCAGGTCTCAAGCCTAGGCATATCTTGGGCGACCTGGTTCACGGATAATCGCGATTGGTGCCATACACCCGACACTTAATCTTGTGGCTTGGAGTCGCGCTCGCTTGTCGTTCGCTAGACGAAGACTATTAAAGTGTGTATGGTGACGCTGTGTCGGGAAGATGCAAACCAGTCATCACATGAACTATCGACTTTGCCCACCCAATCCTACTACCGGTAACCTACATACCCCATGAATACACATCTTACTGCTTATGCCAGTACTAGTCCTACAACGGCGTGACTCTGGCGTGCTCGACTAAGCTCGGAAAACTTATGGTGAAGCTTAATTAAATGTAGCCTGTGAATTTAGGGAGACATCTTGCGTAGAAGCGTTGGGCGAGCGGGCGTGGAGGTGTACGTTGACCAAGGCCGAGGACACAAAATATCATCAGCTACTGAAATACGTTGGAGTAAAATGACTGTCATTCACGTGCCATGCTTATGCATGAACCGAAACTGGTGCACTGCCTTGCCTACCTAGCTACATGAATCGTGTACGTGTTGTTCTGGACAGGACTAGCTAGTACTGAAGATTGTTCGGCAGGATCGATGAACAGCCCGCATATGTTCTGCAGCCACAATCTCGCCTATGCAAAACAGCTCGAGAACGTGTGTGATCTGGACATTATAATGTTCAGGCAGGCGCACTGTTGCTACCCGTGCAATATTCTAAGGTTCGAGTCATTTGGTGTGGTTTTGTTTTGTTTTGCTGAAACGTCTTTCCGTTTGTGGGAAGCAAAGGTCACCAGCATCCCGGTAACCTAAGGTACGCGCACCCGTTAACGTGGTGGGTCTGTGGTAAAAGTTTGAATGTTATTGCTTCTTCCGTTGACGACGTAGGCGTGCCATAATAAAGAGCCAAATTTCAGCAGAGTTCAGGGAACTCTCGTGGCTTCTGATGCAAACAATGGCAGGGAGACCAGCTTCTGAGACAGAGTCAAGGAGTATTCACAGGGTTAGGTTGGCATGGTCATTGCTGGGCAGCTGAAGTCAGACGTATGGAGACTGTCATGGTTCAGTTTCACCCCCATGATTACGGAGTAGCTGCATCGTGCCTTCTATCCGAAATCGTCTCTTGCTTGAACTTTTTACATAAAGCGTTGACACGAAACGCCTTCTGATCTGTAGGTGTGATGGAAGCAGCAAGAATCGAGGCACGATCGAGCTTGCTGATCGTGGGACGCCTCGGCCCTCCAAACGTGCCGCGAGGAGTTAGCATGAACCCAGCTCTACCGCATATTGTTCCTCGTCATATGCTATGTTGGTTGAGAAAAGTAAAGCAAACATTATTTTGCTCCTTTATCCTTGTCAAAGCTGTGTTACGGACAGGGGACATGGGTGGTAGTTGCTCAGCATGACTTGGTGCTCCCAGTGGTGATACAGCCTAGGTGTAGGTAGATGCAATTGTGACATGCAGCTTGTGCTACATCAAGCGTCCGATTTTCGGTTTTCGCCAGGACCGTAGTTGAGAAAGCAACCGACTTCGTCTTCTCCTGGCACTCGCTGTACACGATGTGATGTATAGCCGTATCGTAGCATTCGTTCCACTTAACTTGTATTGAAGCCGAGCCCTATGTGTGAGAGTGGTTCCTTGAGTGGTACAAGGCATGTACCCTGACCGTCTCAAACCTTTTGGCCTAGGCCGTTGACGAACCTTGCCATGCAAGCACGGCACAGAGTGGACTAGCTGAAGACGCCACCTTTTAGTGCATTTCAGCCACCGCCTTGGTACGTAATCGAGGACGCTTCTGGTGTAAGATTGGAGTCTACGCTTCTGGCTGGCAGGCTAAGACGTTCGAACGTCGCCGAGCACAGACCACGATATCCCGCTTTGTTCTGTGGCAGGCGGTTTGCTTACAGCATTGGTCGAAGTCGTGTGCCAATCGTAGGTCAAGCGCGGCAACAACGCTGACAAACTACCTGCAGAGTCATGATGAAGCCAATGTACTTCGTTGTACACAGGGGCCTTGTGATCTGCAATGACACCATGCGGCTAGTAGAAAGTACTTCCGTGCTTGACTCATTTTGCGCAGCAAATGGAATCGTGTTTTGGGGCAATGCGGTGGGGCTTTCGGCATGATGCATAGTTCAACGTGAAACTGGTTAGCGCGTGAACTTTGTCTACGATCCCTGTCCAGCCTGACCTCAATCCGAGATCATGCTCTCTTTAGCTTCAAAGCCTATCTTTCGCTAAACAGTCGCTGCTAATTGTCTAGCGTCAGCTGCAGTAGGGAGACGTCGGTCTACTAATTGCGCGAAGAGCGATCAACCCAGCGGCCAATGATAACAATGTTTGTCAAAAGATTATTGTGTGATGATTATATTGATATTGTGGTCGGAGTTTGCCAGGCGTTCTCGGCAGTCACACCGTCTCGACTATGAAGCCACTGCAGCAGAAGGAACTGTCACTTGTTATGGAGACACCTCCTTCCATGGATACCTTTTCCGCATTCCCCTTCGAAGACATCTCGATCACCTGCTCAACAACGCCAAACCTGCAACCATGGTTCATTGGGTATCGTAGTGCTTAACATCCAAAACAACGCTTCCTCCCATAAAGATCGCTCCGCTATTGCAATTATACCTTCCTTAGTGCCCTCATCATCTCAGATCAATGTTGGTGACGCGGAAATGCATCTCAAATCCTGATCCCAACCGCCCGATTTTCATATCACAAGACTCGAAAGCTGCATGCGACTGTCTCTTAGCGGTTCATTTCGAGGCGTGAGCGGAGAACTGTAGTTGTTGCATCTGCCGTTCAAGTGATCTGCCGAGGGATAGGGCGACCGTCTTCCTTCACATGAGTTTGTGGCGGGCGGGAAAGTTACCACCTCGGGTTTTAGGGGTGACAATGCCATTTGGCCGTGTACTCCGTGGTAGTCATATGCTTGTGTACGGTTATCCCTGCCCCATGGTAGTGCAGATTCTGCGTAATATGTACTCAGGCGAGGGGAGACCGTAGACTTTGGAGATATTGAGATATTCGATTGTGTGTCTGAGGTTAGGGATGGGACTGGTTGCGCCGAATACGCCTGAGAATACTCGCTGATCGCAGGGGATGGTAATGGCTTGTCCCATTGATGCTCGTTATCGCTCGTGTAATTTGACAATGGTAGCCGTAGCGGCGGCAGCCGCGATGATTCAAGTCCAGTGTCGTGGAAACTCTGGTGTGGGCTTGGATGTGCTGGTCGATGAAGATAGCTAGGACCAGCAGCCGTCTGCTGTACAGCCCGAGAAAATAAAGTATCGCTCTCTGGACTGCTCTGCAATCGCAGTCTTGGTAATTGTAGGGTCCGCTGGTTCATCATAGACGAGTCTGACGTTGACCAGCTGTTGTGGGCCTGCAAGGGGCTTGGTAGCACTTGCTCTTGTCGAGTGGTGACTCCGTGTGGCAGACTGTAAGACAACTTTTGCGAGTTTGTGCTTGGGACAGGATGAAGGCGGTTGCCGACGTGTTTCGAGTGGGAATCGCGCGACGGAACTCTCTGTTTCCTGTTCATGCTGCCATTCCACCAGTTCTTGACAGCGTTGTCACTTCGGTTACCGAGCCGTCTCGCGATCTCAGCCCATCGTTTCCCCATTTCCTCTACAAGCTGTTCGATCACTTCGCCTTCTTGAGCGGAGATCGGCTCATGGTTCAGGCTTGGCTTGAGGTTCTGATGATATCGCTCACGACACTGCTTCGGCGAGCGGTACTGTAACCGCTGCGAGATGCGTACCCAGTTATTTGGTCCCTGCGTCCGTACGAGCTCGATAAGTGCGCCATCTTCCTCTGGCAGCCATGGTCCTCGGCGCGAAGCCCGCGTCATATTTACTGAGTACAGTGGTTGGAGCAAGGACTGGTGTCTGATAATCACAATGCAGGTGTGACCGTTGAGTAACAGAGTTCCAAAAGGCGGGGTATGAATGGCTTCAACGACTTGGTGTTGCAGTGTAGACTGAACGACGAGGAAAGTGCGGATTGAGCGAAGTGATAAGCAGTTTGATTGAGTTTGGAGGTCTACAGGAGGAACCAATCTGTCGGATATGGCAAACCGTCAGAAAAGACTAAACAACAATGAGTTCAAATGTATCATCCGCTCTAAGGAGAAAGAAGCCGGACTCTTGGGTGTATCAGGTCAAGAGGGGCCAATCTTTGTTCTGGATAACCAACAAGAGTCAAGTCTCGCCTCAGATACTCTTTTGGAAGATTAGGCGCTACTTCAGGACAGATCAGATCGACCTTCGAACGGTTCCACTAATGGGGAGACCCATAGGTGCGGAGGCGAGGACAAGATGGGAAGGTCAAGCAAAGGCATGACGGTGTGGATATCTTCCTGGCACGCAAGCAGTACCCCTACAGTAGTCAACAGTAGGGGCACTTGATGCTTGGTCGCGCATGGTGTTATCATGGATTGGCTGCAAATCCGGACCCGCAGCATTTTTAGGTTAACCATGATGGCGACGAACGGGATCTGTATGTCGGTGGAGACGATGTATCGTGCAGTGTCAGATTCCTGGCTCGATCGTGCCGAAGTGATCAACCCTTGTAAGGTAGGGAGGAGCCTTGCGGGCATATTGCCAAGCCATCCCCTCGTGACAAATACACCCTTGTAGCTTTGAGCACCAATTTTTAGATCACTTGATCCAGGTTAGGGCACTTTATGAATCAGTAGAAATTCAAGTGCTTTCCGTGCCGTCTAGTGTATGCCAGGCATGTGTTTTTGGTAGCTAGCCGCCCCATAGCGAAAAGCTAGGAACCACATTGTCGTCGTCGAAGTTTATGGCGCCGCCGTCGTTCTTTCAAGCGTTAGTTTCCATGCTCCAACCTTATTCAGTGTGGGCTTGATGTCAAGCCAATGCGTCGTTGTGGACTACGAAGCAGAGCAGTTAGGGACACATTCAAATGACCTCGACCTTTCGGTTTTCTCGGCGGTTGAAGGTTTGGATGCACAGCTTGGCTTGCTGCCATTCCAATCCCCATCATCATATCTATTGCACAACTATGCGACCCGCAACAAAGGATATCGTGCGTCTCAACGATGGTAGCTGAGGTGAAGGACTGTCAGTTCGGTTACACCCGAAGTCCAGGTTGTAGACGTTGAGATACGAGCAGCTCGACTCGTGTGCTTGCAGTCCCATGAAAGAGCCAATCACGCGGTAACAGCTCTCGTCAAACAATGCTATCTAAGCGCATCTGATTGGCTGCAGTGCAGCTTTTCACGTCAAGAATCTTAGCTCATCTGCTGCATTATGCGCTTAGACCACGTCCCCCCCAGTCGATCGACGTTGCCAGTCTATGCACAATTTTAGAGGATAGAGCTGATGGAACGGGTTGTGGCCCTTGTGTAACATGTTGTGAAAGGACCGAGTCATCAGCTTTGACCGTGTGAGCCGTGAGCATGGGTCAAATATTTGTCTCCTTGTCTCCAATACAGCATCGCGCTGCGCGCCATAGTTTGTCACCCGCTGCACCTAAGACTGTTCGGTAGCGAACGAAAACGTGTTGGAGCAAACAACGGCTGAGGACGGGGTGCGCAATTATTCCCCCTTGTGTTGAACTTTTCGGACTCTATGGATCCCGATGGGCACTAAGCGCGAAATGAACAACGGCAGCCAAGCTCACAGACAACAGGGAACCCCCGTATTCTGGCCGCTGCAGATGCGTTTTGTGGGGCAAACGGCTGACCTAGCAGGAGAACTACTGCGAAAGAGCTGTAAAATCCGATATACGAGCCGTGTCTGGAGAGCGGACCATTGATGAGCATGAGGCTAGGCGAAAAGTCGGGATTTGCTCGAGAGGGAAGGGTGACTGCAATCGGCAACAAAGTACCAGTCTTCCAGGATACATCGAGTGCTGCGAACGGCTTGTCGTCAACAAGTTGGCTAACTCGTTCGTAGCTGTATGTCCACCTGTCTTAGTAAGAGCGAACTCCTTGTCCCATTCGTTACCTGCATTACCAGTACATTATTGGTGAGAGCGCTTGTGCTCTAGAGCTCTAGACGTCGTAATCACTGACCCCACAGACTGGGAGCGAGGGGCCTAAAAATTTGTGTATGCTGGGCGAGAATACCAGTCCGGTCGGGACCGTCATACTCTGTAGACAGGAACGTTGCGTCAACCAAGTTATCTGTACTTTAGATGCACACCGGTGGCCTCTAAGGGGTTCTGACGCTCGGTGAGAGATCTCGTCACTGTCCCATGTGAACGACTACGTCGCTCTTGCCTAGAGAACACCTTATAGTCATGTCTCATCAAATATTTCATCCATCAGAATTATTTCTGGGTCAACACCGCTTGAATCGCTATAGCCAGATGTCGCCGCCTTCTCCGGCCTCCCATCTTTTCCAAGCCACCCAATACGCCTCCTCAAGATCCCTAACCCATCGCCTAGTATCAAATAGTCGACTTGTCCATCGACCTTCCCACAGTATTCTCCTTAGATCCATGAGGCGCCCTTGGCCGTGACCCGACGCCGGATGGCCAGTGCTACCCGTGTAGTATCTTAAGTTTCGCGCGAGGCGAATAGCGTGTTCCTCATACTCCTCCTCGGATTTCACCAGTAACTCCCTCCGACCCTCATCGCCTTCTGGACCTTCGGGTAACGCACTTGCCACAATACTGCTTGCCATGCGCGAGCACATCTTGTATTCCCAACGTGCCCAGGTCACGATTGGTGTGCCAGACCAGATAACGTCTGCTGCTGTGGTATGTGCGTTACAGTCAGGTGTGTCCAAGAACAAGTCGACCACCGATGCCCGTGTGATGTGGGCTCCCTTAGGCGCGACATCTGTGAAGATGATTCGAGACGCTGTCTCTGCTCCAGCCCAATCTTTGGCAAAGCCCATTAGATTCTGCTCACCCACGTCTGGGAAGCGCAGCAGCCACAAAATAGAATTTGGCACAGCATTCAAGATACGCAAGTACATCCGGAACGTGGATGGATCGATCTTGTACAACTGGTTGAAGTTGCCTAGAATGATAGCGTCATCCTTCAGTGTTGGAAAAATTTCTTTGCGGAGATTCCACCGCCGCTTCTGCTCCTCGCGCCACGCTTGCTCTCGTAACTGTTTGTCATGTAGCGGCGACGGGTGGTGCTGCGCGTCAGGTGCACTCTGCTTATGGTCGACGCAGAAGAAAGACGACTTAGAGAAGATGACATTCTCGGCATAGATCCAGTCCTCTGCATCCTCTATCTGCGACTTTGGATTTAGCTTGTCCTCGATGTCGATATTGTACCGATATGGAGCTAGTGTCCTTCGTGACACAGAGATCTCATCTGCATAGACATAGTCACACCACTCTGCGCCAAGGGTGCCAGCGAAGCCCATGAATGACATGTGTATTGGTGCTGGACGCGCTGCGAAGACCTCGTTCTTGGCACCGCGAGTATAACCATTGAGGTTAACAAGGATGTGGATGCCGTCTTCAACAATGCGATCGACCAGTTTATCGACCTTCCAGCAGGATGCATCATAGAATACTGGGGCCTCTCGCTCGATCTGCTGACGATGTATAGATCCGTCAGATGCAGTGGTAGCGTAGCAGTAAGCCCGCACGTTTTCGGAATTATGCAGGCCAAATATCGACTGCATGAGGTGCGCCAAAGGATGGTTGTTGAAGTCAGAGCTCACGTAGCCAACTCGAAGACACGGGTTTGGCGGCGCAGGCGGTGGGTAGACCGTGCGAGGTAGCCAGGCTGATTTCAGCGTCGATACAGAAATCCTCAAGGCATTTCGTTGTGATATCTGACGAACCTGCTTCGCAGAAAGCGGTGTCGTGAAGGTGTGGAAAGGCAAGACTGTCGGTGCGCTTGGCACTGTTATAGTGCTTGGTAACAACGGCCGTGCATATCGCTTCAACGGATGTTCTTTGCCATGCACATATCGGTCTTGATACCACTGCCATCCAATGCGCTTTATGGCTCGCTCGACTAGACGCACAAGACGAGAACCTTCCCATTTCCGTCCTGCCCATGCCTGTAGGCCTTCCTGGATCTTGCGATAGAGTTGCGTTTGTCTGTCCCTCGACGCATCACCCTTGATGGCTATCAACTGGCGGCACATCAATTCAACGACCTCGGGTGTGAGCGTGCCAATACCCCAACACTGGCCATCTCGTAGTTGCTTGTCGACGATTTCGACCACTTTGTTCATCCAGCCTGACCCTTTGCGGGCTTCGTGCATCATTCCCTTGTGATCGACGTGAACCCTATCTCTTCTTCCCCCGTCTGCGTAAACACCACCACGGCCGTACCAATCGCACACCGAGTTGAGTGCTGTTGCAAGGCCACAGACGGCTTCCGCAAAGTCAGGGTTTGCTTGGACAGCTCGCTTGTAGAATCCAATAGCATCGGGTATCCTTCCTTGGTCTTTCACAGCGTTGGCCAGATTAGCTAGTGCGATGTCAAAATTGCCATCACAGCTGACGGCCATTTCGTACATTTTGATCGCAGCCTGCAGCTCGCCAAGATCTTTCAGTAAACTTCCCAGGTTTGTGTACAGATGAGCGTGCTTGCCATCAAGGTTCAATCCATAGTTGTAATACGCCAGAGCCAGGGCAATCCCACTGCCTGGAGCAACACCGGTGTAGTTGAAGACACGGTTTTGCGTCTGCTGTGGAAGGACCTGGATTGTTGAGGTGCTCTGGACACTAGCAAGTAGAATGCCGACGTTGTTGGCTGTTGAAGGACTTGGCTGCAAGGACAAAGACAGGTAGTAGAGTGCAAGTATCTCTCTTGTCCCCGGGTTCGGTGTATTCCTACCAGCGGATTGGCTGGAGAGCCCATCCTGATAAATCTTGGCCAAGGACAGCAGTGAATTGCTTGTTGTCGAAACCGCAGCACGGTGTGCGATGGTTGTGGGCACGAACTCCAACCCCGGAAGATCGCCAGAAGGTGGGAACATTCGTTGTGAAATCTGCTGCGCTCGCTCGGGCGATAGAAGAATTGGCTCCTTGCTTTCTGCGAGCTTAGCCGCCGTAAACGGATCGACTTCCGAGATACAGGACCGCAGAATTCTGTCGATTAGACCTTTTATGCCGAATCTGCCTTCACCAGTCGCGACTAGGATTGCATCTTCAAAGGCTGAAGCTGCTCCTCGGCTGTCGCCCATAGAATAGAGCATATTGCCCTTGGCATGGATTAGAGCCAGTAGTCTGCCACTATCGACTGCAGAAATGGCATAGCCATATATACCGAGGCCTTGCATCCGCTCCGGTGTTGTCGATGATTTGCTCCATCTCCGATCTATGTCAAAATCGTAATACGGTCCTTCCGCTGAGCTGATGGTGGTGCTGGACGCTCGACTCTGTGTGTCGCTATCATCTTCAATGCCGTTAATCCCCTGAGGCTGGATAGAAAGCTTCAAACAAGACTCGATGTATTCAATGATGTCGACAGCCTCCCTTGTACGCTGACTGCTAACAAACAGGCCAACCAAGTGCTCCACCGCCTCGAAATAGCTTGGACGAAGCTTTACAGCAGCAGACCACTGTTTGACTGCTTCGTCTCGCCGACCCAACGCCAACGTAGTTGCTGCGAGGTTAGACATAGCTTCGACGTGGCGTGGGTCTTCTCTGAGAACTCTCTGATACCATGCCAAAGCCTGGTTGTAATTGCCAATGCCATACGCTAGACAACCGGCTAGGAGCATTCCGTCAAGCCACGCAATATCAGATTCATTGCATAGAGCCTCCACTGAGTCGAGGGCTGAAACAGCATTTGCAGTCGATTGGTAGCCACCCTGAATATCGTTAATGCTATACCCGAAGTCAAATCCCTGGACTTGTGGCTGTACGCTCAAATCATGGAACCTTGCGGTGGCGTTAGCATAGGAGCCGCCAGGGTAATGTTGCATTCGGTCTGCAGTGACTGCAAAGTCGGATGCACGCCGTGGCAGGCGTATGGCTGTTGATGGGCGGCTTGATAGATCTTGAGACTCTGGAGCTCTTACACCATTAACACTGCCTATTTCTCTAGACACGTATTTGCGTGTGGGCACACACGAGTCCGAAAAGTGCGAGACAGATCGTTGCGGTGGACGAGGAAATATTGCCGGCTTTCCTAGCGGTCGACCAGACCCAGATACCCCGGGCTGTTGTTTTGTCGATTTCGATTCTCTTGAAATTTGAGCTAGCAGTTCGAAATAGACCTTGTAGGCCCACGAGAAAGTCTTGTCTCGGTAGGCGACTCTCTCTGACGCTGGTGTCGGCTGCAGTGTATAGTCGTCCGTGTAGAGACGATGACCCGGGATCATGGTCTCATATGGAGCGGCAAATTGAGGCTGACTATAGTTCGAGCAATGATATGGATCTGAAACATCCAACGCACTGGATATGCGTTCATGGAAGGAAGCATAGGGCGCATACGTATCGCATGGGGGCAATACTTGCGTTGAACGGACACCTTGGACTATTGTAGGTTGCGCCTGCTGGAAGCCACGACCCGCATCATCGTAAGCTGGTTGACAATATGTTGGATCCTGGCCGATGGTTTTTGACGTTGAATATCGACCGACGTCTCGACTATGACGGTAGTGGAAAAAGCGGTCATCACGCATCGGGGTCGGACGGTAAGGACTGAAAGTACCGTCAGGCCAGTATGGGCCATAATATTGTTGGCTAGCAGAAGCAGTAGGATTGTAAGTAGGCTGCAGGACAGTAGGCAATACCGTAGGAATCTGAGACCGCGCGGCATAGTACGCTCTTTGATTGTTTGCAAAAGGAACATTCTGTGTTATAGTGGAATCAAAGCCGCCAGAAAAGCTCCATTCAGGTTCATACTGTGCTGTGTTCGATCTTTGACGGCCGCATGTATCGTAGTCTTGCCCAGCTGCCGCCATTCTCGAAGGAGGCTCGTGGCCAAATTGTTGTTTTCGGCCAAAATCCATTGCCCCAGGGTCCTGACCGTTTGGGGAGATAGACAATAAGAGATGCTTCGGCGCTGGTAGTTGTAGGCTCTCATCGATGTTAGCGATGTCTAACGTTTCGAATTGCCTGCCTTGCGGCGTCTTGCGCTGTCTCAATAGTTCATGCTGAGCGTAAGTGAGGCCTCCAGGGTACGAGCCAATGCCCTTGGCGTAGGGCCTCGGAAGCGTTGAGTCTTGAAACTGTCTTCCTCCATCACGTCCAAGATGCGCATCTGAGGCTATGTCTTTGCAAGAGTTGATAGGCATGAAGCCCCGTGGGGGAGGCTGTGCCAGCATTGTGATCTCTGTCCCACTCTTCTTTCTCGATTCCTCCTTTTGCGAGGGCTTTACGCAGCTCGGCACTCTATCGGTTACAGGAATGCTGTAGTGATTCGCCGCACACAGTTCGTGTTGTTGCGCCCGAACGATCAAGGCTACGCCAGTGGCATCTGGTCAACATAATGGTCTCGTGTTGTGCATGAATGACGAAGTGTCAGCAGTCGTGCATCAAAGCGAAGATACAATCCACTCGGATGTTGCGACAATCGAAGTTCGCTTGCTTGTTGCAGTCGCTAGGCTGAGAGTGTTTGCCGACGTCCGTGCTTCGGTGGGCGTGTCTGCCGGTAGGTGCAAGTAGGTGCAAGTACTGTGGCCCTTCGCGGAGCACCAACCTGAGTACTGCGTAATGTGACTCGCTACTTTCAATTCAGAAGGTCCCGGATTCGCGACGTGGTTTTAAATTCCGGTGAAAGGGGGGTAAGCACAGCGTCTTAATCACCTATCAATGCTTATGCGGCGTTCGCTGTGGGACCAACACTCAGGCGGACTCTGTTCGGGTCGCAGTATTAAGGATAGAGAGATCTGAAGACGAGGCACGCTGGGATCGTATTCGTGGCCTCTTCTTGCGGGAAGAAGAACTGCTAGACAGCGAGAGTGAGAAGGAATGGAGCATCTCTACAGCCATGTTCACAGTGGTGCAGGTTGGTATTGAGGTGCATGGATACGATTGTGGTGGAAATGGCCCTGCTGTTTCGGTGTTGTCTTGGGCGCAAGCATCGGCCTCTAGTGGCTTCCTAGCAGCGATGTGTCACGAACGTTTCGATCCATAAAGCAACCTTAACCACGTTGGTGTACAGAGTTGCGGGCACACTTGTCCAACACAGGCTAGCACAAGCCTGCCCGATGACCGATCCTTGCCGCCGTCACAGGCCTTGCGTGCCTATCTTATGGCCAAGTCGCCTATCGATGCAGCCTCTTCGACATCGTCAGCGCCACGTCTGGCAAACTCCAGTTCCTGATGGACGCCTCATGCTGCCTCATGTCAGCTTTCTCAGGCTTCAAGAATTTGGCGAATCTGGCACTCTGGTTGAAGCTCGCATCTTTGCGTTTGACCACTCAAAGATAAGAAAAGCACGGAGATTTAATGCTTTAGACCTCCGGACCACCAAGCTGTGTGCGACTCATGCAGGGATCACGAGCAAATGACATGTCTAGCATATGCGGACTGCTTGAAAGAGAGGGTTGTTCTTCTGAGCTATTGCTTTTGGCGAAGCATGCAGTCCCCACATCCGGCGGAGATGGTGCGTGAGCCACCGAATTGACTTTGTATTCAAAGGAAAAGCAATCGCTTGAGCCAGATGTTTGGGTGGGTGGGTTGCAAATTCATTCGTGACTAGCTACAGATGTACACGACATCGCGGCCGCTGTTTTGGTGGCACACATGTGCCGCGTATAGGAATAGAGACGTCCTGCATTTCAGCCCGTCAGAGCTTGTGGCCATGCAGCCAATCAATCATTTGGCAAATACTGGCAGGCTGTCCTACCCGATCACCGTTCGAATGCTGACACGTAACACGGACGGACGTTAATGGTCCAAAAGCTTGGTTTGGGAGAAACAAACGTCCCAGATCGACATTTTCGTGCCAATGCGGCTAGCTGCAGTTGAAGGCAGCCTCCCGTAATGCCACTTTCCTGCAATGTGGCTGAGCTACAAGATGTGTTTTGCAACACTGAGGTCTGTGGACACAAAATGATGGACCATTGCACCCACGTTCCTAGAGGAACAAGGATGCCACGGTGAGTAGAGTGTCCATGGAGTTTCAATCTTCCTTAAGCACAAAATAGGCCTTCGTCTTGAGTTGGTTCTCGTGTCCGAAAACAGCGAGAGTGATGAAGACCAGAGTGTTGGCAAGGTAACAGAAGCAATCAGGTGAAGAGTAGATCCACCAGATCAACGCAGGGAGGGGGGAAGAGTTTGTTGGTCGCTCAACAGGGTATCATTTTTGTCGTTAATAGTATTCGTAATTCATGAGCTGAAACTGTCAATGAAGTTCCTTCAGCATGAAGAAAATGCTATACGAAGACCGTCGTATGGATTCGAGTTTATAATCTATTCCTCGGGCACTATTTTCAGGTTAGGGACTTGGATGAACTTTTCTGAATGCTGGACTTACCGTCAATGTTGCCGTCCTTGATCTCGTCAGAGATGTCCTTTGGACTTCTGCCATCAACCTGGCAGCCAACGCTGAAAGCTGTGCCGAGGATCTCGAGCACGGTACCCTTCAGCTCTTTGGCCATAGACTTGTTGGCACCTCGCATTGTTCGTGCAATGTCAATGATCTCATCCAGAGGGATGGACTTCGAGTGCTTGATGTTCTTCTCCTTCTTTCGGTCTCTTGGTGGCTCCTTGAGAGCTCGGATAACAAGAGATGAGGCAGATGGCACGACCGAGACAGCGGCTTGTCGGTTTTGGATAGTGAGCTTGATTGTGACTCGCAGACCCTTCCAGTCACCAGTCGCTTTGGCGATATCTTCACCAACCTTCTTGGGCGACAGACCAAGAGGACCGATCTTTGGAGCGAGGGTAGCTGAAGAACCGACTTCACCACCAGTGGCTCGAAGGTGGCTGCAGATGTTAGCTGATGGAATTTGCTGGACCTGGGTTGAACTTACATGACCTTCACCTCATTGGGATCGAATTTTGGAGCTGGAACACATGTTAGCCGCCTGGTTGACACATCTCAAGAAGGCGATACTTACGCATGGCGAATGCGAAAGGTAGTCTGCCTGTCTTGAGGTATATGAAATGTGGTCTTTGTGGGAAATATAATTGTTAACGAAGTCGCGACTTGCCCAAGAATTGGAAGTTTCCCACAAATCTGCGCCAAGGTTGACTAGTCCTGAACGGGCGGGCCGTGTATCTGTTGCCTTGCTGCCTAAGGTGAGGACACGGTCAAGCTCGGACCATCGGCAGTTTTGAGAAGTCATCCCGGTGACCGACCCTGAGAACCTTGGAAGAGCTCGAGGCTCGCTCCGAATACGAGCGTGGGTAGAACAGTCGCACTCGTAACGTGGCCCTTAGGCGCTCCAATTAAAGTGTGTCTTGTAGTATTATCTTTCCCATCAGTGTCTGACTTGCGACTGCAATGACCGCTATGGGGAGGTAGTAGTGACTCTTCCACCACCGTGCCTCGAGCACTAGGAGTACAAGCTTGTTCCGCACGGCCGTCCCTCTTGTCAGGCAACGATGAGCTCTTCTAATACAGTGAAGAAGCTTAGCAAAGCCGCTCGGATCATTCTCGTCGGTGCGCCTGGGGTAGGCAAGGGCACACAGAGCACCAGATTGATTAAAAGATTTCCACAGCTCTCGTCGATCGCAACTGGCGATCTTCTGAGAGATCATGTCAAGAACAAGACACCTCTAGGTAAGCGCGATACCATATCATAAACACTGCTATCATGTTTACTCGGTCTAGGTCAACAAGCGGACGCGTACATGCGCTCAGGAAAGCTCGTGCCAGAACCTCTCATTCTAAACCTTATCCTTACAGAACTTACGAGCAGGAGCTGGATTACAACCGATAAATCAAGCGAAGAGATTATCGCAACGTTGGGCAAAGGCACGGCCATCCAGCCCTCCGAGAGTCCAGATTGCTCGTTCCTCCTCGATGGCTTTCCCCGGACGGCTAGGCAAGCGCAAGCGCTGACCCATCTTCTTCCAATGAACCTGATCTTCCACCTAATGACGCCGGCCGAGATCGTTGTAAAAAGGATGTCGAACAGATGGACGCATGCCTCGTCGGGACGAGTCTACAACGTGGGGTTCAATGACCCCAAAGTGCCGGGGAAAGATGATGTTACGGGAGAGCCATTGATGCAACGGGAAGACGACAAGGAAGAGACCTGGCGAAAGCGCCTGTCTACCTTTGAAGAGACAAGTGTGCCACTTTTGGATTTCTATCGAAAGAGAAGCCCTGATATGGTGGTGGACGTGCACGGGGATAGCAGTGATGAGATCTCACCTCAGATCTATGCCGAGATCGAGAAAAGATTCGGCTGACGTTTCTTGTTTGTACCTGAGATATCCTGGACAAAGATACCCAGTGCAAATGCATTGCAAAGTAGAGCTTGGAGGACCAATGAATTTGTAACCTCGACTGATGATTTTCCCGATCTCATCGAAATCATAATGACATCTAAGATCCGGACGCCCAGCCAGAGGTAGTACTAGGACTAATATTCGCTCGACGCGAAGACAGTGCTCAATATGGTAATACTCGAGACTGAAACATAGAATGTTTTTTGTTGTCGGCGGTGACTGTGGAAGAAGAGAAGGAAAGAGCGAAGCTGGAATGCTGCCTACTTAGTAGTTGATGGTTTTCCTGAGTTGCGGCCTTGGCAAGAGCCACACCAGGGACTTCCCGCTCCCGCCTCGTCTGGTGCTGCATGTGCACCGAAGGGCCAGATAATCGATTTGGGGTAGTACACTGGTTCTCCTTGTCAAGGTGGTCTCTTAAAGCGTCGCAACATTCGAGGATCATGCCACACGTAATACAGCCTTGACCGCCGTCTAGTTGCCCGCTCTTACCGCTTCAACCGCAAGCACACCTGTACAGCATCTCAAGATGGACCAAAGCCAGTATGAGGCCATCAAGGACTCTTGGGCGGAGATCGAAGATAGGGACGGTGTCAGACTCAGTTGGAATGTCTTCCCAAGCACGCGCATGGTATGGGACTTCTCTACGTCCAGCACCCCCTGCTTACACAATTCTAGGAAGCCTCTAGGCTCGTGGTCCCTGTCGGCGCGTGCTTGACGCCTCTCAAGCCTTTGAGCAGTCCATTGCTCTCGTACGATCCTGTGGTCTGCCGAGCACCCTGCAAAGCGGTGCTCAATCCATTCTGCAACGTTGATGTCCGAGCAAAGATTTGGATCTGTCCATTCTGCTTACAACGAAATGCTCTCCCTCGTCACTACAGCGACATCAGCGCCGAGAATGTTCCCACCGAGATGCATAGCATGAACACAACTGTCGAATACCGACTACCCCGACCAGCCCCCGCTCCTCCCATCTTCGTCTACGTTGTGGACACATGTCAAGAGGAGGACAGCTTGCAGGCACTGAAGGAGACGTTGGTCATGAGCTTGTCGCTTCTGCCGGCAAATGCTTTGGTTGGTCTGGTCACATACGGCACGAACGTGGCAGTACACGAGATCGGTTACAATGAGTGCTCCAAGTCCTACATCTTCCGAGGCAGCAAGGACTACCCTGCGAAGCAGGTCCAAGAAATGCTAGGTCTTTCAGCGCCCGGCCTGAGACCAAACATGCCACCGCAGCAAGGACGACCGCCACCACCGATGGGCCCGGCTGCACGATTCTTGCTACCCGTTCAGCAAGCAGAGTTTCAGATCACGAATGCTCTGGAGCAGATGCAGAGAGACCCATGGCCAGTTGCCAATGATCGTAGGGCACTGAGATCGACTGGTGTTGCTCTGAGTGTCGCTGTTGGTCTGCTCGAGACTTCCTTCCAGAATGCTGGTGCCCGAATTATGCTGTTCGCCGGTGGTGCTGCGACTGAAGGCCCAGGCATGGTCGTCGGTCCTGAGCTGCGAGAGCCCATCCGATCCCACCACGACATTGACAGAGACAATGTGAAGTACTTCAAGAAGGCCGTCAAGTTCTACGACCAGCTATCGAAGAGGACGGCGCATAACGGACATGTCATTGACGTCTTTGCTGGTTGTCTCGACCAGGTCGGTTTGCTCGAAATGAAGAGCTTAGCCAATTCTACAGGCGGCCACATGATCTTGACGGACAGCTTCACGTCATCGCAGTTCAAGCAATCTTTCATCCGAGTCTTCGAAAAAGACGAACAGGACAATCTGCTAATGGGCTTCAACGCTTCGCTTGAGGTTGTCACAACAAAAGAACTGAAGGTCACAGGACTCATCGGCCACGCCGTATCCTTGAATAAGAAGTCCAGTGCTGTCGGCGAGACCGAGTGCGGTATCGGAAACACCTCTGCGTGGAAGATGTGTGGTATTGACCCAACTGCCAGTTATGGCATCTACTTCGAGATCGCCAACCAGGGAGGCCCGGTACCAGTTCAACAGGGCGCCCAACGAGGCATGATGCAGTTCTTGACATACTATCAGCACTCCTCCGGGCAATATCATTTGCGAGTCACAA
The DNA here is from genome assembly GCA_002319055.1 of Knufia petricola. NCBI lineage: Eukaryota > Fungi > Ascomycota > Eurotiomycetes > Chaetothyriales > Trichomeriaceae > Knufia > Knufia petricola. The sequence goes on from NMUC01000011.1 coordinate 218,634, forward strand.
CCGTAGCACGAAATCTGAGTGGCCCGGCTGGTGATCCAGCGCTAGCACAATCATTCGATCAAGAAGCTGCGGCAGTGTTGATGGCACGAATCGCTGTATTCAAGGCTGAGGTCGATGATGGCCCAGATGTACTGCGGTGGGTTGACAGAATGCTCATCAGGCTATGCTCGCGATTTGCCGACTATCGCAAGGACGACCCGACCTCTTTCCGACTCGACAAGAATTTCACCTTGTACCCCCAATTTATGTTCCACCTTCGACGTTCACAGTTCTTGCAGGTCTTCAACAACTCTCCTGACGAGACAGCCTTTTATAGACACGTCCTCAACCATGAGTACGTGGGCGACTCGCTAATCATGATCCAGCCAACGCTCGACTCGTACAGCTTGGAGCAAGAGGGCAGTCAGCCAGTGCTATTGGATTCGGCTTCGATCCAGCCGAACACCATCTTGCTGTTAGACACGTTCTTCCAGATCCTCATTTTCCATGGTGAGACAATGGCCGAATGGCGAAAAGCTGGCTATCAAGATCAAGAAGGATACGAAAACTTCAAGGCTGTCCTCGATTCGCCGAAAGAAGATGCACGAGAACTCGTGCAAGACCGATTTCCACTCCCACGATTCATCATCTGTGACGCAGGCGGTTCTCAGGCACGGTTCCTACTTTCGAAACTCAACCCCTCGACGACTCATGCAACTGGAGGTTATGGCGGTGTTTCGCAGACTGCACAGACGATTTTCACAGATGACGTCTCGTTGCAGACATTCATGGATCATTTGATGAAGTAAGCCTCAGCCAATCGTCGTTTTATGTGATCTATGCTAACTCCTAATTTAGGCTGCAGTCTCAGGCTCGAGTTAGTTGATATGGACGGGATACAAGAAGTGACCTCAAGTCTGACGAAGTTTCTGTTATGAACAATTGAAGACGACTCATGTGAGTCAAAGACAGTAGACAATTGAGACACATCGTAGCCTCTCAAGAAGACTTTTCATTGATTGCCTTGAGCTGTACCTGCAAAGTCGAGTATAGTTGCTGCGCTCCTTGCCAGTCTCTAAAACGAGTCCTCTATCAGCCGTTGCAGCGCTCATTTGCAAGCCCAACCACAGAATGAGTCATGTCTATGGATCGTGGAGCCTTCTTACGTCGAAGGGTTCGAGATTGTGGCAACACACGCGCAGTAGTGCAGACGGGTGAGTGTAAGCAGTTGCTGGAGCCAGCCCTCCACGTCACCACGGCACATTGATATATGTTTCTTGATATAAACCTCGAGGTTAATATCCCGGTATTCACGCGTCTACCAGTCTCTCGAACGTAACGACAATAACATGCCCTTGCTCAGGTCCAATACCAAGCGCTGGCTTTCGGTCACGAGCGCTGGCGCAACTTTTCATGATGCCTAACCGCCGTGCTGTGGCAGTGCTTGAGTACAGGACATCTACAGCGTCCATCACACGTAGGCCATCTCGTCGCCCTTGCCGTACAGCATTGTTTAGCTCGGTTGGTCTCCTCATGTGCACATTAACCAATTCAACAGTCGCTACTACCATGTCAACTGAAGGAGAGTTCGTCATCGCCCTCGTCGATGGTGCATCTCGGTCCCGCCATGAGCTCGAAGATAACACCATTACTTTCATATAACACGCACTGTATGATGAATAGGTGACGGAGCTACGAACATTTCAACTTCTACCTTGGGGACCCAGTCCTACGAGATAGCCCACCATGAATTTCGGTATTGATAACGCCTTTCCAGACTCTAACGTGGCCCCTATGCCGTATGCTGCCTACAGTCTCCCAACCCAACCTAGTAACACACCTCGTGAACGCGAAGAGCAATACCAGGACTCTGATGCAAACAAGGTCAGTCTTGCCTCAAGCACAACGAAAGCAACAAATATGAGTGATCCCTCTAACCATTACTCCTTTACAGCAATATTTCGAGCCAGCATTTGTACCAGTTCGGCAAGACTTCCAACATGACCCAACACAACTCGTGGTCCAGCCACAAGCACAACCACACCCACAACATAGGGACATAACCTCATCGTCAATACAACCAGACCGGCATTCGATAGCCTCATTGACAGACCCCTCCCTGAATATGCCACAAGACTACGTCGATGTCGAAGTGTCCCTCCAGGACCAACAGAGCACCTCGCGAAGCAGTAGCAAACTAAAGGACAAACGCATATCCAAGGAGAACAAGAGAAAAGCCCAGAACAGGGCACAGTAAGAGTTCATCTCCTATCTACTGAAGGGTACAGGACAGCCATGCTGACGCAGTGTCAGTCAACGCACTTGCCGTAAACGCATGGAGACGTATGTCAAACAACTCGAGGCCTGTAACACAATCCTACAACACGAACGCATGACTCTTCAAGACGAAGTCCGGCCTCTGCGCCGCGAACTCGCCCACGTAGTACTGAAAGGAACACCCTTCGCGCCACGTCTGGCTCATCCTTGATCAGCTCCAATAATCTCTTCGATGCAGATCGTGTCGAGCTAGGTAATTGCAATATCACGCCTGATCTGCTAGGCTCTACGTCTGTAGAGTACGCAAATAGACTTCGGGTGGCACAAGATGGCACGACAGAATGGAGCCCAAACATAAGAGTTGCACAGCCTGGCTCTGTCCCGGCCGTGGTTGTTGGCGAGGAGCATGACGAGGCGTTATGCAATACCGGCCAAACGTGGGATTACATACAGGACCATGGACTGTTCAAAAGGGGTCGGGCGGAAGTAGATGATGTTTGCGAACGGTTGAGGAAGATGATAAGGTGTGATGGCTAGGGGTTTAGGTTCCAGGAAGGAGCTATGCGAAAAACTATGCGGGAGGGCGCCATTGCCAGTAGTCCTGACCAGCCAATATGAGTCACGTATATACGGAACCGCCGCAATGCTACAAAGCACAAAGAGACGGTATGGTACTACGGACCAAGGCAGGTTGTGTTGCACCGTGCGGATTGAGAACCCAAGGAGGACAACGGTGTTCATCAGAACAGTTCAGGGGTGAGCAAAGGGGGTTTTAATGTATCAGCGGTGCATACAACTACTGAATCAGCTACTTGTACTGCCATGTACAAGTTCTTTGTGAGGGGAGAATCTCCCCGGTATCTCCTAACGAGTGTTTGCACAAGCGACCTGTGCCCTCATGAAGCCGACGGTGGACTGGACCAGCAGGACCACTATACTGTCAAAGGACGTTCAAAGCCAATGGACAGACATTACCGATAGCGGAAAACAGCCAGAACTTGGTTGCCGAGCTTTCTGTGCCCATGTGCTGCTAGGTCATCTAGCAACCGCTGCCTGTCTGGTATTCAAACCAACCACAACACACACTCTGACTGTTTGGAAACGGGCAGCTGGCGAACGATCCTACATGAGATAGAGTACAAGTACCTGAAGACATGGCTTCTCCTCGCTCCCATTGCATAAAAGTCAATTGCCTCTACCACCATGTCAGCCTTGAACGATCCACAGCACAAGGAGGCTCATGCCACCCAAAAGCAGACCACATCATCAAACGAGCTCAGCTCTTCTACTGAATCTGACAGCGCAGCTAGCTACTCCACCCCTTCGCAGGCGCAACACCAGCCCCCAGCACCCATGAAAACACAAGGGCAAGTCGACATCATCCCCCCAACAGGACCGCAACCTCTACCGACCACACTTCCGCCCTGTCTCACCACATCCGATCAGCCGAATCCCATCGCCCCAATGTCTTTCACACCGCAGCCACAATTCCAAGCCCGATCTGGCCTGCCTAGCTCCCAATCACTACTACCGTCCGATCTATGTCTCCGCGGCGGCTGCACAGACGACTGCTGCGATTTTTGTGGCTGTTATCACGGGTCGTCAAATCTGGCTCCGCGGCGTCAGGGAAGCCTAGTGTGGTACGGGCACTACCGGTGAGTGACTTGAAGATCTGTAGCTTGCGAACCGCGACACGTCAGAAGTCGTTGGCTTTTTGGGACTCTCACTTCTGCATCACATCACAAACTTGCGTTCGTCCATTCGAGAGGCGATGCTTGCCACCGCAATAGCCGATACTCTTACTCATACCATCCATTTTGCCCCCATTTCTACGAGAACAGATGTCGAAGTCCATCTGTTTCTTGTGTTGTCGCCTACTGTAACAATAGTCCGGTCTACTGGGTGTCGGGAATTAGGTAGTAAGGTGGCAGGTGGTAGACCGTTAGGTGTTAGGTGCTGCCTAAATTTGCCTGTAACCTTCACCCCGGCGAAATCTAACCACATATATCCACTCACCATATCAAAAGTTCCACAAGACAAGATGCAGAAAGTGGCCTTATTGTTTCCATCTCCTGAAGTCTAGCACCATTCAGGGATCAGAAGTAGTCCTCGTCCAAAGACGGTGCCAGTCCGTACAACTCCAGCGACTCCGAAAACCCCATCCAAGGATTGAACACAAGCTGCATGTTGTCCTGCCATTCGCCGTTGCCTTGACCATCGCTCCAGACTGGCTCGCCTACCTCGTTCTGCGTCCGCATGGCTGTCCCTTCTTGGCGAAGTTGTGGCTGCTGGTTTGTCATCTTCATCTTCGTCGCCACCGTCCAATCGGCATTTTGCAGCCCTCCCGCCACAAGCGATCCAGACAGCGTGGCGCGGTCCAGCACCGAAGACGTTCCAAGTCTGGACTGCGTGGGTGGCATTGCGCCGAGCTGAAATTCAACGTTTGAACGAGGGGTTCCTGAGACGGTCACGCCGTCGTCGCCGTCATCGTTGTCAAAATTAGCTTGCCGGATCAAGCTGTGAATCGAGAGCTGCTGGCGGATCTTGACTTGTGCTGCTTCATTGTCGTCGGCAGACATCTCGACGTGCTGCTGCAATTGGTCACTCTTTCCCGCACAGTTGGACAAGTATTGCGTGACGAGACCATCGAGTTCTTCGACCTAGAGAAGGTCTTGTCAGCGGAGATCTGCCCATACGGTGACGCACTCACAATAGGTTTTGCCATCGGGGTTGCCGCAAAGAACTTCTCCAGAATGAATCGACAGAAGCGTGCCATTTGTAGCGCGTCTGTCTGACTTAGGCTGTGCGCAGATGGATTGGTTCCCGCGATGAAGAGGACTAAGCGTGCACTGTGGTATGCACAGATGGCAGCGTCGAAGTCAATAACCTGCGCGGTGCAGTCCTCGGAGAATTCGACGAGGAGGTGAACTATTGCAATGGCATGTTGCAGACATAGGGCTCGCCGCTCTTGGATCTCCTGCTTGTTGATTCCTTGGAGCATCGACGATGGCGCAGCTTCGCGATAGCCTGTCAAGAATATCCGATAGAGGTCACAATACGCTTGGTGCCATGAAAGATGCACCAGCAGAAGGCGCACGGGTTCGGAGGATTGAGAAAATAGGGCGGATGAATATCGGTCAGACTCGGCCAAGCTCTGATAGAGGCGTTGCAGTTCTTTTTCGAATTGGCGGACGGAATGTATCAGTTCGAGAATGCCAATCCCTGGTGATTTGAGACTTCGTGTCAACCTTGTCACAAGTCAGTTTCCACATTTTCATGGCTCGCTCTTGAGGGATCCAGGTGCTTACTTCATAATGTCTCCCCTGATGAATCTCATGCGCACAGCCGCAGCACACGAGCTGAGCAATTCGACAGAATCTGCAGAGACCGACCTGAGTGGCGCCGTGATTGTGGGAGTACCATCTTGAAACGCTTGTTCAGGACATGGAAGCTGGATTTCGATCACGTCCCGGGGACACATTTGATATTCTTTCAGTCCGACTGAGAAATGGCCATCGAGTAAGACGCACGACCACATCAGTCGTCGACGCGTCTCCTGTGCGATGAAATGAACATCGGGTCTTTCTCGAGTGAGGTGCAAAGCTGTGGCAGCCCTCGCGGTAAGTGGAGTCAGCATGAACGCTTTGGAAAACTCACCGGCGTCGATCATGTATCTGATGACGAGGACAAGGGCCTGAAGTCGAGGTATAGAGGGGGCCCCGATGTTGTGCATCAGATCTTCTTCGGCCCGTTTAATCCAGCCAGAGACGTTTCCTGGATAGTATGGCTGGAATTTCAGGCGTTGAGCGGTGACCGCACACATGGCTAGAATGAGACAAGGTTCCACCAAGCCCTCCAGATACCTTTTGATAAGAGAGTCTTGGTGTAGAAATGCGTACTCAGGGAGCGGGTAGAGGTGGTCGAAGTAAGCCCCTACCAGAATCATAACGGTCTGACCGTCTGGCACGAGATGCTCTCCCGAATCCACTCCCTCCTCCAGCACGAGGCCGGGTTGGCATGGCTGGGTAGGCACCGCCATGGACTCTTGCGCTTCATTATGTGCAGATGTGTCCACATGGCGTGCCCCACCAGACTTCTTCAAATCGGTGTAAGAGCAATGACGATTCCGTCGAACGCAATTGGCACATGCAGGGAGTTGTCCTTGACAGCGAACTTTCAAGGACCTGCAGCGAGTACATGCTAGAGAGACGCGTCTTTTCTCAAGCGACACATGTGGAGATTGCGTCGATCTTTTGTTCCTAGTGGCGTCGTCGGACGAGAGCTGGAAGGAACAGTCAAATCTGAGTCTTTCGCAATTTCCGCAGAAGCCTGGCCGTCCATCGCACCGGACCTGGAAGGAATGTGAGTTGGGAGGCGATCAACCTTTACCCTTGCTCACCTTCCGAATCCTACATTGGACACAAGTTTTCTTGGGGCCGGTGGAGGTGGCCGCAGAATCGCCCATGGGCAGCAGCAAACCTCCCGCCGTGACGATGAAACGACCACGGCGGGCGTTGGGTGATTGGCAAGTCTTGTACCTCGCGCTATAGCCACAAAGGGCACATTGTCAGCCGGCCGTCGTGAACGGGAGCTGGATAAGGCGCCTTGTTGCAGAGATAGGGGGTTGGTCTATAACGTTGGGTGAGCCTGTAATTGAGACTGGCGATCCGACCACAAGCTTGAACTCGATGCCGAGGACAATGGAACCGCCGCGGGCGGGAGGTGCCACTGAGAAGGTCTAATACGGTATGTTATCCGACAGTCTCACGTGCACCAGGGCTTGGCAACCCTCGATAACACGTGATTCTTTGTTACGGCAAGGGCACCAGTCAGGATCCCATCTGGGATCGTTACTGACTGTAGATCATGGCTTCTGCTGGCCCTCAAAGCTTACTCAGAAATGTCTTCAATAGAACTGTGACTCCCGAGGATGAAAGCAGGAGAACACGAGTTAAAGTGGTGTGAACGTATTAGTGAGTAGTACAGGAGGTGCAATAAGCCACTGACCTTCGCATTGTGTGTCATATCTGCTGCGTAGCGGGATGTGTAAAAGCAATACGGCACAGCGCAAACTGGATCGAGAACGGTACAAGGACTCAAGTTGAAATGTCTGACCACAATTTATTGTTGATGGCCTTCTCCCCTGGTGCGGTTCTCTTGACCCTATCGCACATCGGGCCCCGGCTGAACATGCCATACACTCCAATGTCGCAGCAACGTGCACCAAAGAAGTGGGAAACAAGAACAAGTCACATGGTCGATGCGCACAACTAGCTGTTAATCAGATGCTTCCATATTCGTACCGCTACGACGCCGCCCCGTTCGGCGGGTCCGCCAGCGGCGGTAGAAGTGGATGCACAGGTTCGTCGCCGATCTCAGCCATCTTGTCTTCGAGCATCCTTGTCATTTTCCTGACGACATCGGTGTATTTGGGATCTTGGTAGCAGTTGAATAGCTCGAGCGGATCCTCTTGGCAATCGAACAGCTCCCACTCCTTGGGCTGACCACCGGCGCGGGTGCCCTCGAGGCCAAAGTCCTCGGCGTACCAGTAGATCAGCTTGTAGCGCTGGTCGCGCACGCCATAGTGAGCGTAGGCTTCGTGTATTATGTCACGATGCATCCAGTAGCGGTGGTAGGCAACCTGCTGCCAGTCGGTGGGGGTGTGGCCGCGCAGCAGCTGGCGTATGCTAACGCCCTGCAGATACGAGGGCTGGCGGACCCCGGCGTAATCGAGCCAGGTCGGGGCGAAGTCAACGTTACAGATGATATCGTCACACACGGTGCCCGGTTGAATTTCGCGCGGATACCTGATCATAAAGGGCATCTGGAAACTTTCCTCGTACATGAAACGCTTATCGAACCAGCCATGCTCGCCTAGGAAGAAACCCTGATCCGAAGTGTAGATGACGATAGTGTTGTCGGCGAGGTTCTCCGTATCTAACCAATCTAGCATGCGACCCACGTTATCGTCGATACTCTGGATCGTACGTAGGTACCGCTGCATATACCGTTGGAACTTGAACTCTGTCAGTTCAGCCTTGGTTTTAAACGTAAAGACCGTCCCATCCTCCTTGTCGATCAGGCGTAGCTGGGATACATCATCGGGGGCGGGGATTTTTCGCTCCTTGAACGACCATCTCGGAATAAGCTTCGTGCCGACGCTGGTACCGCCATCCGGTTGCACGAGGCCTAGGTCGTGGTATGTTAGGTCCTCTTCGACGCGCATCTTGGCGATCTTCGCCGCGCGTGCTCGATTCTTGTAGTCGTCAGTAAATGTGTCTGGCAGGCGGATCGGATCTTTGTAAAGATGCTTATGCTTGTCGTCGCACTCCCACGAGCGGTGTGGCGCCTTGTGGTGGCACATTAAGAAGAAGGGCCGTTTAGGGTCGCGCTTCTTCATCCAGTCGATGCTTTTGTCGGTAATGACGTCTGTAGCGTAGCCCATTTCGACCTTAGTCTCGTTGGGCTCGATGAATTCCGGGTCAAAGTATTCACCCTGACCGGGAAGGACGGACCAGTAGTCGAACCCAGTCGGCTCATGAGCATTTCCTTCACCTAGATGCCATTTACCTACCATGGCGGTTTGATAACCTCCAGTACGCAGGTGTTTTGCCACATTCGGGATGTGCTTGTTGATTTTGCTGTCGAGAGTCATCACGCCGTTCACGTGGTTGTGCGTGCCCGTAAGGATGGCTGCCCTTGAGGGGGTGCAAATGGAATTGGTGACATAGCAGTGGTTGAACTTCATTCCTTCCGTGGCCAGACGATCGAGATTGGGCGTGTGATTGATCCCGGCGCCATAACAACTGATCGATTTCGCGGCATGATCATCGGCCATGATGAAGATTATATTTGGACGGCTGTCCATGTTGGTTGTGTCGGCCATCTGTTGAGACTTGCGAATGAGTCGAGTTCAGAGACTTAACTATAGAGTACCGTCTGCAATAAGCTACAAGGAGAGAACGGCCAATAGCAAAATGCCAGACGGGCTTGCGTACGAAGAGATGGTGGTCGGAGAGGAATTTATTGGCTTCGTGGTAGAGTATCAGTACTTGAAACCATTGTCGACAAAATTCCCGAAGCCCCTGCCGCTCAAAGGCCTCCAGGGGAGGAAACTAGCGGGAACCGGTAGTGGGCACGGAAGTCGGTCGGCGTGTGGGGGTGGTCGATAGCGTTGTTCTCCACGGCAACATTGCGGGCAGAAATCTAGGTCAAGGCGGAGTGACTGTCACGCTCAAGCAGCTGACCCAGGATGTGGGACGCTGGTGGCTCTGTTTGTTTAGGAGCTGTAACCAGTAGTAGCTTTGATAGCTCTGAGGTGCGGTCTCAGACTTGTTTCCGAACACATCGCCCAAAGGTAAAAGGTTTGCAAGTCGGTAGATCAGTGAAGCAATATAAAGCGAAAGAACGCTTGCTTGGCAGGCGTTGGGGGACTGGCCTAGCCTGGGTGGGATGGATCGCGGGCTTAAGTTAGCTGAATTAGGGCTTGCGAGCCTGGTGGAAGGGGGCAGTTCAAACCCATGCCTTTGATTAGTTATTAAGTCTTATCAGGCCGAAGGGAATGTCACCTACGAATTTTGGCCTATTAACTATGCCTGAGGTTGTAGCCTAAATGATCGGACTAGTCATCCGCATTAGGCACCTAGACCGAGCCCGGCAATAAGCGGCCGGATGTCGGGGTCAACGGCGGGGTTTGAACTACCCCCCTTCGCCAGCCCGCTCCACCTCTACAACTGCGCTTACGCGTGTCGGGGTTGCAAGCCCAAGGAGTCGGACCCGCCACTGTATAGCGTATGGATACCACGAAGCCCTTGAGGTTTGGACAGCGAGGGGTAGATGTCACCCAATGTGGCGAAACCTCAGCACATCTATGGAGTGAAGCTTACGAAACAAGCGCAAGGTTACACTGCAGTACGAATCCATCTGAGCCCAATTGGGCAGATAGGCAGTGCAACAAGTACTTAATTCTTCCTCCTAGGACGAAGCAAGAGACACTGGGCTGATTCTGCCTTCCAAACAGTACGTTGTACACGTGACATCGCGACCTACGAGGTATCTCTAGGTTCCTACGGCCAGATTCCCAAAGTCAGGCTCCTAACAATGTCCCCAGCAATGCCTGACAAAGGAGGCTCTGGGAATGCGGAAGGCACTGCCCCTGCTATGAACAAGGACGCCGTCCTGAGATACAAAGACGTCAACGCCCCGATTTCCGATCGAGTGGCCGACCTTTTATCTCGCATGACGCTGGCCGAGAAGGCCGGACAGATGTTCCACGACAAGGTCATGATACTGGACGACCCTATGGCGCAAGGAAAGTTGAAGCGGATACCTACCGCAGAAAGCAATATCAAGAAGTTGCTCATGAGCCATTTCAACGTCATGGGGCCGGTCAATGATGCCCGCGAAGTGGCCACGTGGTACAACAGCCTGCAGTCCTACGCTCTTTCGGAAACCAGGCTTGGGATCCCCATCACTATGTCCACCGATCCGCGAAATCACTTCAACGAGAACATTGGTACCAGTTTCCGGGCAGGTCAATTGTCCCAGTGGCCAGAGACGCTTGGATTGGCAGCGCTTCGTGATGAAGCTCTCGTGGAAAGGTTCGCGGACATTGCTCGACGCGAGTATATCGCGCTGGGGTTCCGCTGTGCGCTGTCACCCCAGATCGACCTTGCTACCGAGTATCGCTGGGCGCGCATCAACGGCGGCTTTGGCGAAGATTCTGACCTGTCCGCGAAATTGGTTCAGGCGTACATCCGTGGTTTTCAGAAGAGTGCCGATGGCGGCAACATCGGTGGGGAAAGCGTTAGCTGCGTCACGAAACACTTTCCTGGGGCTGGGCCACAGAAGGACGGCGAGGATGCTCATTTTGTCTACGGTAAAGAGCAGGTCTACCCGGCAGGCCAGTTCGAGTACCACCTGCGACCATTTCGTAAGGCCATCGAGGCCGGCACGCGACAGATGATGCCGTACTACAGTAAACCGCTAGGGCTTACTGGCGAGTATGCGGAGGAAGTGGGCTTCGCCTTCCATAAGGGCATTATCACGAAGCTGCTGCGTGAGGAGCTCGGCTACAAAGGCATCGTCTTGACGGATTGGGGCCTTATTACCGACGCCATAATCTTGGGCCAGGATATGCCGGCGCGTGCCTGGGGCTGTGAGGGCCTCAGCGAGCTGGAGCGAGTGGTCAAGATACTCGACGCTGGCTGTGATCAGTTCGGTGGCGAATCCCGGCCAGAACTAGTGGTTGAGGCTGTGCAGAAGGGCCTAGTCGACGAGTCTCGCCTCGACCTCTGCGTAGCTAAGCTGCTGACCGAGAAATTCACCCTGGGCCTGTTTGATCATCCCTTTGTCGACGTCGACGCCGCCGCGAAGACTGTTGGCTGTCCGGACTTTACGCGCGAGGCCGATATCTGCCAGCGCCGAAGCTATACGTTACTCGCTAACGGTGGAGACACTAAGAAAGCCCTACCGCTGGATCTCGCCAGCGTCCGAGGCAAGAGGTTCTACCTAGAAAACGTTGATCCGGCGGTATTGAAGGATAAATGCGGGGGCGGCGGTGATAACTCAAGGATCCATATAGTCTCAACCCCAGACGACGCCGACATTGCCCTGATACGCCTGCAGGCGCCCTACGAGCCACGCCCGGGCGGGTTCGAAGCCAACTTTCACGCCGGATCCCTAGAGTTTTCGCCGGAAGAGAAGTCGCGCCAGCGCGAGATATATGCCAAAGCTGCAATTAGTATCGTCGACATACGTCTCGACCGCCCTGCTGTCATCGTTGATATCGCGACTCAGGCTTCGGCGCTGTTGGTCAACTACGGCAGCAGTACCGCTGCGTTCTTGGACGTCGTGTTCGGCGTGGATGGCTGCGGACCCGAAGGGCTCCTACCGTTCGATCTACCGAGCTCGATGGCCGCCGTAGTCGAAAGCCCTTCGGATGCGCCCTACAGCACGCGGAATCCCGCTTTCCGGTTCGGCCATGGACTACGATACAGGGGCGGCTGACAAGGGAAAGCACAGTTTGTTGCATAGGTATTAGAGGTAGATGTGTGTACATATGTTTCAAACAAACACACAACTAAGACAGGAAACACCGCTATACACTGTGAAGATCATGCGATTCCTCTTCAGGCTCGTCGCAATATTCATTCAACTCTCGGCCCAAGATGGCGATGTGATCTCCCAACAAGGATCCATCCACGGCCTCCAAATACTGCACGACGCCCACTGTTCTCCATACACAGTACGGGCACTCCTCGGCGGAGATTACAAACCCAAGCGAAGACCGTTTTGTTGAAATGGGCCTAGGGGTTCTCCGTGTCACACGAACCTAGACCGTGGCTTTGGCTGACAACGGCTTCTCGTCCGTCGGTGTTCCTGTTTCCAAGTGCTCTACGTGGGGCACCTTTCCATGCTCGGGGTGGTTCTCCATCTCAGTGACCTTGGTACCAACGCTTTGCGGGTTGCTGGATACCCAGCCCTTGAACTTTCTCATTGGCACCCGTGCTTCAAACATCTCATTGATCTCCTCCAGTGACCGATTGGTCAACTCTGGCAGGTAGAAGTAACCCCACACGAGGCCCAGCACGCCGAAAGCGCCATAGATGAAGCCAACTTTGGCGCCCAGGTTGGCGTGGGCAGGCTGGAAGAGGTAAGGGTAGGTGTAGCTAACAAGGAAGTCGCTGACAAAGCGGACAAAGTAGGTCAGGAACGAGGTCTTGTCTCGCAAGCGCATGTGTGGTACTTCGGCACCGGTCACAGCTGAAATACTGCCAAACGACATGATGTAGAACAGGCCGTATGGAGCGGCGCAGCCGATAATACCGTCGGCTCGCGCACCATTGACATAGGTTGTTCCAAGACTGCCGATGGTGAGGAGGAGTGCGGTCATGATGGTGCCGCCAATGAGATAGATAGGTCGGCGGCCTGCCATATCGACGCAAGAAAAGACAATGAGTGGGCCAAGCATAGTCACAGAAAGACTTATGACCGTGTAGACAAAGGGGTCCAGTCGGTTGAAACTCTTGACGAAGAGCGTCCCGTATTGGGAGACGAAGGACTGGCCAGTCAGTTGATTGAAAAGACCCGTCATAATAGCAATCATTGTCCGACGCTGGATGACAGATTAGCATTTGAAGATGGTGGAATGGACTTTCACCCAGGTCTGACTTACTCTGTTAGATCCTTTGAATAGGTCAATCCAGCGACCTTTGGATTCGCTATCCCTCTCAACGGCCATTTGAAGGAAAGTGGCTTCCTGCTCGGCGTCGTATCCAGCTTTGGAGCCATTCAGCGTGGTTAGCCACTTGACTGCCTCGGCCTTCTTATTCTGTCGGACCAGCCAGCGCGGGCTTTCGGGAATGAGCCAGCAAAACACCAGGGTGAATAGGGGAAAAGTGAAGCAGCTGAGTAGAGGGATCTGCCAGGCAGAATTGCCCGGGTAGTTCGAGGTGGCGTTGGCGATAAGGGCGCAGATGAAAGACCCGAAGATGTGGCTGAAGACGTAGGTGACGACCATTGCGCCCCGTATCTGCGGCGGAACGATCTCGGCGATGAACATAGGGGCCAAAAAGTTGTCCCAGCCCACCATGCACTGGACAACCATGCGACCAGCCAGGATTTGGTGGTAGCTTTTGGAGGTGTAGCTGATAGCAATTCCAGTGATGACCACGAATTGCATGGCGATATAAGAGGTCCGACGACCCAGTTTCTCCGCCACGAGATATCCGACAAAGGCACCGAGACTCTTGAACGGAAGACCCAACGAGTTGAGTAGGGCGAGATCCTTGGCCGAGTATCCGTACTTGTGGGTTTTTGGATTGTAGGACCCGAACTGCTTCTGAAAACCTAGATGAAAGCTCAGTCTGGTGCTACAGACTGTCGGGCGGAAGTGTACTCACTGTCCATCGCCTGGGTAGTAGAGTAGACGGAATTGTCAAAGCCATAACTGAAGACGCTCACGTTAATCACGAACAGGGCAACCAGAAGGCGCCAGTGCAGTGTGCGCAGAAGCGCGAGCTCTTTGAGGTTTGTCATGTCTGGGGGGAAGAGATGAAAACAACTGGATACATCAAGAGCCTGGGGCCCCAACCAACTGTATAGGTATACATAAGCCAGGAGAATTTCGCGGGGTCGATGCTGATGGCCACTATTTCCCCAGGGGTCCACCACAACCTTCCCGTCTCCACCACCGACTCCCGTTGGCACGGGACTCGGCAATACAGGCCTCGATCGTCAACAATAAAAACTTGAAGCTGTGAGATAGTGGGTCTGATATCACTGGATCTCCAGAAGCTAAAGACAGCAGTGTTTAGTGGTTTTGGGGGGCACACCAGTATCGAAAAGAGGGTAACCAGGTGACTCAAAAGGTCGAAGGCGCCTGGAGCTAAGGCATTATTACTTTACCAAACACTTGTTTACATGACCCACCATTCTATAGCTTCTTGGTACTCAGGTCAAGGTCTGTACGAGACCCATCAGGTATGGTCTCAAACATCTTAGCGGGCGTAACGGTGCTTCAAGATGCTGGACTAGATCAGGCATTTTCGATTGAGGGATGCGATTCTCCTCCGTGGCTACAACCTGTAATACACTACCAGCAAGAAGAACCCATCAATACCTACTGTGCGACCTTGTAGATGGGTGTATCTTCTCAACATAGCAGAGCGGAAGGGAAATCAAGAAGTGGAGCGGGAGGTATTTTCGAAACATCGATCCCCCCAGGAAGTAAGCGTGACATGAACACGTGGACTAATTACGAAATCGCCACAGCTCCCGTCTCTAGAATCCACGTTGCACACCATGTCCGGCAAAGTTTGTCGGCAATCAAGTTTGACATACTCCTCGGTGGTGGACTGTTCCGGCCCTCGGACCGTGTAATGGACCCCAAGTGTCAAGGGGGAGTAAAACGTGGGATAAGGTTGTCGAGCGCGGAGAAGATAGACAAGGAGAGAGTTTGGGCGCAACTGGGTCTTGCGCAACCACCCACATACTCTGCCTAATCTAGGGCCATGGTCCATGGGCAGGAAAAAGATCTCCGGAACATCCGTTGGTCTCGCAGATGCTCTATGCATATCGGCCCTAATACTATATACTTTTAGGTCGAGTTCACAGTCGACGTACGAAGGGACAAGCATAATGTGCCATCCAGCATAGGAGAAAAGCAGATGAGCGATCATGTGGCCTCGGTAAGCACTAATAGGATGGTAAACGGTCTATTGAATGTGTTAAGACGTAGTCGGACCTCCCACCTTTCGGGCTGTAGTCCTAGTGCAATGGCGCTTAGATAATAGATGCATAGAAAGCGCACGTCGTGCTTGGCAACCACGGGGAAGAGACTTTTTCATGTCCAGGGCACTCCAGGGTAATGGGCCCGGTTCTCATCTCGCCTTTCCTTGCTGCTTCATCTTGGCCATCTCACTTCGAGTTATCTCATACGCGTCGAACATGCCAGTTTCCTGGAAATAGGTCTCGTAATGTGCAATCATCTCTGCGAGCTTTTTAGGTTCCTTGTCCGCTAGATCATGCAACTCTCCCAGGTCCTCGCTCACATGGTACAGCTCCCACTTACCGGGTCCTTTTGGTGGAGGGAGGAAAAGGGCTTTCCATTCCCCGAGCCGGACCGCGGCGACACCTATCTGCTCCCATCCAACGATGTCGTTCTCACCATTATAGATCGACACCGTGTTGGACTCGGGAGCTGATAATAGCGGCGTCCAGCTCTTGCCTCTCAGAGAGGCCACGTCGCGGCTACGGAAAGTCGGCGCAGGATGTTGAACCCCAGCGAGGTCTAAGAATGTTGGCAAGATATCCATAACGGTCGTAAAGGTGTTGTCGATACTTCCTTGTCGCTGTTGCGAGATGCTTGGAGGGTACCTGACGATACACGGGCACCGAATACCCCCTTCCGTACTATAGGCTTTAGCGCCTCGGGACGGTGCAGTTGCCGCACCTGCCCACTGAGGACCGTACCAGACGAAGGAGTTGTGGTTACCCATGTTTTCGTAAGAATTGTCGTAGTATTTCTGAATCACTTCTCCCATGGTTGCCCCTGCAAGAATTGGAATAGCTTCCAATAACGCTCCTTCCGCTCCGTTGTCGGACATAAAGACAATAAAAGTGTTGTCCAGTTCATCAGTAGACTTCAAGTATTCAACAACACGGCCTACGTTGACATCGATAAGGTCTACCATGGCAGCGAATATCTCCATTGCACGGCACGACTTAGCTTGCTCTTCTTTCGAGAGCTCGGCCCACGGTATCGTGTCCAACGAATGGATTGGCGCGGGTTCAACGTCCTTGGGCACAATCCCTTTTTCTATCAAAGATTTCAGTCTTCGATTACGTAGGCCCATGGGTCCGTCATCATACCACCCTTTATATTTCTTCACTGTCTCCGGTGGAGCCTGGAGCGGCCAGTGGGGAGCGGTAAAGGCGAGATAACCGAGAAATGGCTTTTCTTTTTCCCCATCTGTGCGTTCGTGCATGTATTTGAGGAAGTAATCGGTAAAAGAGTTGGAGGAATAGAAGTCCTTGGGTAGATCCTTTTCACCATCGATGAAGTTGTCGCCCTCCATCCATAGGCCCTTGTTACCTTTTAAGAAGGCGCGAGGTTTCTCGGTGGTGTCGTAGAGTTGGGGCTCGTGATTGTAATGGTTACCGGCCCCAGGAAGAGTGGAGAATACCTTGGTAAATCCGCGCGAGCAAGGTGCAGTTTCTTTGGTCAATCCCAGGTGCCACTTCCCTGACATGACAGTGTGATAGCCGTTGTCCTGGAGGATTTCGGGCATGGCAGCGACTCGGGAGTTCAGGTAGCCTTCATAGCCAGGCTTGTCGGCGAAGACATGAGGGAATCTTCTCATATGCTCTGCCATAGCTCCAAGACCGGCAATATGCGCATCAGTGCCTGAGAGCAGCATAGCTCGTGTTGGCGAGCATGACGCAGCCGTATGGAAATCTGTTAGTCGCAAACCCTCCATGGCAATCTTCATCAGGTTGGGCGTGTCTATCTCGCCCCCGAAGGGTGAGGTGTCGCTGAATCCCAAGTCATCGGCCACAATGACCAGGAAATTGGGTCTCTTTGTCGGTGCCATGTTGGTAGTCTGAAGTGCTATGGTGAGCGTGGCAGAATAGAGCCTGGAAGCTAAGACATTTTAAGTGCTTTTTATACACTGAATGTGAACATCACAGCTTAGTCAAGCAGATGCGTTGATCTACTCGCATTTGAGCCGGCGGGAGAAGTCGGCGGGAGTCGGCGCGGGAGTCGCTCAATGAGTGGATCCCTCACCGCTCTGTGTCTGCCCCCTCCACACCCTGAATCTTGTGACACGTGGAGAAGGGAATCATGGAGCGGGTCCCAAGACCTTTCGTCGTGCCGAGCGTCGGGCACTACAAGCACAAGATTGTGGTACATAAGTTCGGCACTCGTGTTCCATTCGTCGACGCTCTCTCTGTCAGCGTGTCTAGACATTCTCTCATACACCAAGGGGATTTGAGCAACCACGCGAGGGCCGGCCGGTCATTGTGTCCTTACATCTTCCATCATGGCTATGTCATTGCCCAGCAAGCCGATGCCCCTGGCAATACAGTCCAAGAATGGTGGTAACAAACCAAACTTTCTCATCTTCATGCCAGATCAATTGCGATATGATTCATTGCACTGTATCGGAGAGGCCGACAACATCATCCAAACTCCCAACATCGATGCCTTTGCCACTAGGGGTACGCGGTTCACCAACTGTTTCGTCCAGGCCTCCGTCTGCTCTCAGTCTCGGTGCAGTATGTTCACCGGCGCCTATCCGCACACGAGTGGTCATCGAAGTCTCAGCAATCTCATTAAACCATGGGAGCCCAACATCTTGCGCAGCCTCAAAGAGGACGGCTACTATGTCGCCTGCCTCGCGCCTCGAGGTGACATGTTCGCTCCCACCGTAACAGAATTGAGCGTGACTGAATACGGCTTTCTCGAAACGCCCGAGTTCAGTCCGAGGTTTGCTGGGGGAGGCGGTAAAAAGCCCGAAAAGGACGAAAGTATCTGGGGCCGGCTATTCTATAAAGGATTGCGTAACGCTCATGAAGCCCTCGATTATGACGATGCGCTGGTGAGATCGGCATTAAAATGGTTAGAGTGCCCGCCGGACGATAAACCGTGGGTACTCTTTATGCCTCTGATCTTTCCTCATTGCCCTTTTCAGGTGGAGGAGCCATACTTTTCCATGTACGACCGCAGTAAAGTCGACCCGCTAGCACCTTTAGAGGAGAAGACGGGCTACGAGCCCCTATATATGCAAAAGATCCGTGCACGGTACGGTACGGATAGGGCGACACCTGAAATCTGGGCTGAGATCAAAGCCACGTACTATGGGATGATTACCCGGATGGACGATCAGTTTGGCAAGGTTATCAAGCAGCTGGATCGGCTGGACTTATGGAAGGACACGGTGAGCATGTTCTTTACGGACCATGGTGAATACCTAGGCGACTATGGGTTGATCGAGAAGTGGCCGTCCGGGTTGTCAGACTCGCTCACCCACGAACCTCTGATCGTGGCTGGTGGCGGACTGCCCGAAGGCCAAGTCTCAGATGTCATGGCAGAGATGGTCGACCTGGTGCCCACGGTTCTAGAAATAGCCGGGATTGGGGAGCACTTCCCACACAGTGGCAAGAGCCTGGTCCCAGTGCTAACGCAGGGCGCGACTGAGCACAAGCGGTTCGCATACACGGAAGGGGGATTCTTGATGAGCGAGGAACCTTTACTCGAACAGGGTCCGTACCCGTACGACCTCAAGGGCGCGCTGCAACACGAAGATACCCGCATCGTGGGCAAAGCCATCAGCATCCGCAACCCTGAATGGACCTATATCTACCGCCTGTACGAGCCGCCGGAGCTCTATCATCGGATCAAGGACCCGAAGGAGATGCACAATGTCGCTGCGGAGCCCGAGTTCCAACCCGTCGTTCAGATGCTTCAGAGCGAGATGTTTCGGTGGATGGTCGAAGAATCCGACTTTCTGCCGTGGACGCCGGACCCCCGTGCGCCACCGGTCCATCTCAAGTCGCCCAAGGAGCGGTATGAGGAACGCCTGTTAAAGGCAGGTCAAGCTTGATTAGGCCATGCACTTGAGAGGGAAGCCACGTGGTGGTCTTAGCGTTGTAAATGAAGAGGTGAGGAGTTGTCACCTGGTTATGTTCGCGACACCAAGGTTCCTAGCATGTTCTCCGAACTTCGACTTTCTCACTGTGCTGTTGCCTACTAGAGTGGTTAGGTTAACACCGAATCGCCGAGCGCAAGGCTACAGTAAAGACAAATAATCAGGTTCCTACCCTTTCCTGCATCTGACAACGTTTACCACTTAAGGCCATCGTAGCCATAGAGTGCCTAACATTTGCCACCTGACACCTTCGAGGGAAGATGCTGCGGTTGAACAATATTAGCAATATGAGTTTGACAGAATAGACGGGAGTCTGGGTGAAACCTACACAGATGCGTTCTGGTCAAGAAAGCGGCATCTATGGAATCGGGGTATGCTACTGCAGGATTCGCAGAACCTTCGTATGGCGACCGGTACGTAGAGGAGTCTCTTCTTGTCGGGTAATAATAAACATAGCAGACTCGTGAATATTGAGCGTATCCGACTGGTTGGATTCAGTCAGTTCCCCTAGTTAAGTAATGCCATCACATTGGCTGCATCAAAATCTGACGAAATGGCGAAGATGATTTAAAGACACGGGAGATCTCTGACTCATCCGGGCGAGTTTGATGCACATGGGCTAGAAACAACAACATTGATAGAAAAGTTGCCCCTCTGAGGATGAGACAGAACAAGAGGCTTCAGCAATAGCTTCACTAAAGAACAAGGTACACATCACAAATATCAGGAATCATAAACGTGCAACAGTCATGTTACACAATTGACCCAAGCCAAACTACCTTGACAGTTGAGGGGTGC
The DNA here is from genome assembly GCA_002319055.1 of Knufia petricola. Lineage (NCBI taxonomy): Eukaryota > Fungi > Ascomycota > Eurotiomycetes > Chaetothyriales > Trichomeriaceae > Knufia > Knufia petricola. The sequence continues at coordinate 238,841 of NMUC01000011.1, forward strand.
TCAGTGAACCAAGAGAAAGCTTTGAGAAGATGATGGTAGTCAACGTAGAAGGAAAAATTGGCATTCGACGTGGACTTAATGAGAATGTCCAAGTCGAAGAAGTACTCCACGGAAAGGTCATTCTTGTGCACTGGTTGTTGTAGGCACACCTATGCAAAGTCCACAGTCTCTTCCAACAAGGTGTCGGCTCGCTATTGGTGATTGTTGGACTATGAGGTGGCAGCAATGGTGTCCCGTATTACGGCAGAACAGTGGTTGGCGTCCAGCGGTGATGGGATTTTTCGTAGCTAGCAAATAAAGTTTGAGAGAAGATCTAGAGTTTGAGAGAAGATCTAGAGTTTGAGATCTTGTGATGTGCTATATAGCAGTGTGGTTGAGCAGTGGTGGTTGAGGTCCCGTAGCAGTGGTGCCAGGGCAGCGATGATGGGGCCAGTGATGGTGGGTTTCGAACCAACCAGGTCAATTCTCGACGTCGTCTAGCAGTGCTGTGACGGTTGGGTCCGTTGTTGTAGTGCCAGAAGGGATGATGAGGTGTGGTGGTTGGGGTCTGTGGCAACCAGCAATGAGAGTTGAGAACGTCCAGAGCCACTATTAGTAGTCCTACGGAAGGGCTGATGCCACTATATAATGGCAGGTTCGGTCGGTGGACACTGTGTGGCAAAGGATATCGCTTGGTTCAAAAGGTGAGTTATCGATCAACTACGACACCTTGAATTATCATGTCGTCTTCGCCGTCGAAGTCGAACTGCAGGTATGTCTGGACCTTATCTCGCAGGTCGTTAGAGAACTCTTGCCGCACAGCGAGCTCTTTTCCCTTGAGGTTAAATGACAACAACGAGGTTGAGGTGCTCAGCACACCGATCTGTACGAGGTCAGTGATACTAGCCAGCAAGGTGACAATGCCAGGACGTACTGTGGAGTAGATGATACCATTGTTCTGTTGGATGAGGCCCGGATGTTCTTCAGCGATCTGGAGGCTGTATGGTAGTTTGACCTCCACGAGCCGTGCGACCTCGGTCAAGTTATGTGCAACACCATCCATTATCAACAGACCCAGCCATGTAGTGTTGATGCCATCGTTTCCTTCTCTCATGATCGAGCACTGAGCCATAACTCCCACCGCAGCTGGATCCAGAATACTGTCTCTGACTTCACTTTGCCAGGTAAACATAGAGAAGGCGTCAGCGGCGGAGTGGACTGCGGGAGCTTCTACATGTAGAGTGCCGTCGGCCTTTGCAGCGTACATGGCCATGGAGAAGAGCCTCGAGCGGCGAGGGACGACAAGTCGTGCAATGTTCACTGGCGAGCACATGGAGACAGCGCCGTCAAGAGTAATCAGAGCGAGGTTGGGCAACTGGGCTTTGAGCTTCGATATTCGCATGAGGGACCTGTATGTAATCGAGGACGGGAAAGGCATCTTGAAGTTTTTACTGAAATGTATGTGCCGGACCAGTAGACGTTGTGACTGCGAGAGACTAATGTTGTTCTGGTATATATCATAGGGCGTATCAGCAATCGTTGTACCGGCGCTGAGCGTTGCTCTGAGCACAACGTCGTATGGCAATTTGAAGGCAGAACAAGTTTGTTGCAGAGAAAGGGTGGTGAATTGAGTCAAGCGTGCCTCTCGCATCTCCGCCGCAGAGACTTCCAGGTACTGCTCAAGGATCTGTATGCGGATCTCGCTTGGGAAGGGGGTCTGGGTCGACATGATGAACGGTCGAATATGCCGTGGTCGAGAATGCAAGAGATGCTGGAACGGGTTGTCTATTGGAATGTGCACAATAAAGACCTTTTGTCATCGTCTTTTGTGTGCAGGCACACTGCCAAGAGTCTAAGCCAACCATTGCGAGGTGGGGGTACTTATATATTGAGAAGATGAGTGAAAACCAAGTGTAATAGCTGATGGAAAAGGGGGTGAAGATTGAGCAGAAGTGTAAAAGTGCTGCTCTTATAAGCTGAAGTGCCACAAACGGCCACCTACCACAAAGCAGACCAGACAGAACGGAGAGGAACCATAAAACACGGAGGACAATGCCTTCGTCGCACTTACGACCAACTTGCATGCAGCTGGAGCAAACAGCATGGCTGCGACGTTCCCAGGAGAGGTGATACAGTCCAGCAGCCTTTCAGGAGATGCCACGAAAGACCCTGGGACGCGTCTTTGACATAAGGGCAGAATTACCAAGGGCGATCGGTCGCGGCAAAACCCTCAAGGAAACAAGGGTAGCCTTTGAATGGCGCCAGCCCTCCCAGGCTTGCTCACTGTCACAAGTCAGCATGAAGGGTTCACTTCCAAAATGAGTGTATAAGCTCAAACAATCAGCAGAGCCAAGTTGTCAGAGCCTATGGCCGGTCGTAGCATCTTTGTGGACGAAAGCACATCATCAGTGCTGGATCGTGCCTCCAAGGAAATATCGACACTTCACCGGTCTCTTTCTGCCTTTGACTTAGCCTTAATAGTCTAAACAGCTCGACAACGTGGTTGTTGCATCGATTGAAGTAGACTCTTTTCGACGAGGTGTCTGATGCCGATATCTCAGTTAATGGGGTTTCACTATGGTCGTGCTGCAGAAAAGCCCCAAAGGTCCACGAGGACCCGATAGGTCTAGGCCATCTATCGTCACTTCAATTGTAGTGGGGTGTAGTCCATATACTTGGTTAGCAACAGCAATGCGAAAGATGACCTTAAGAAGCGACGACTGGAGAATAGAGAACGATAGTACGAGCTGAAGGCAAGGTACAGTAGCTTCGCTCGAGAACCCAACATAGGGAACCCGGGGCAACGTAATTCCGAACAAACCTCCTTTCCTTCTTGCGGTGGTCCCTCGCCACAGTCTTGAACGATCATACCGCGCTCGCATTCGATGCAAACTTGAGAGCAGACTCAAAAAGCACCTTCGTCAGCGCTGCAAAATGTCACAACTCGACGTCTGCACAGAACTAAAGACCCGGCGCTTCGGTTGCTCATCAAAATCCCAATCTGAGACAGCACACGTTTCGAACTCTTGCAACCACCTCCGACGCGTTCAGCCTCAAGCACAGCCCGCGAAACGCTGGCCATACTTCCCTACTTCATCAAACCGTCTGGGCAGAGTCTTGGCTCTCTGCTCGTCCCAAATTATGCTAAAACGCGACAGGAGTAGTTACAGACATCGAACTCTGACACTCTTCTGCCAACCGCCCTACTGCGGCAGCGCCACTAGTGAGAAGAGAACCATGAAGTTCAGAGCATCGCCTCCTCCTCCTGCTACTATTGTCTTCTTGAGTCCATGACTGCTTGCTCGATGTGCTTTGCCATCTTTCGCATCTCTACCTGTTCATCTTCTGCTTGCATGTCCCTCTCTCGTCCTCTGCTGAGCTAGTCCTCGCAAACCACTACGTTCGTTCGTTCGTTCGTTCATTCATTCATTCCTCCATCCATTCATTCTACGTACAGCATTGCTTGCTACCCACCGTCAAAACTGAGATCAAAATGCACTTCCTCAAGAGCTCTACCCTCCTTCTCCTCTCAACCTGCCTGGCGCAGGTTCTAGCCGGCCCTGGCGGCCAGCGCGAGCCAGGCAATGGCATTCAAGCCTTCGGCAACCAGAGAGATCAAGCCGATACGGAGCAGGGCCAGGGTGGCCCGAACGCACAGAACCGCAATCAGAGCGCAGAGGACTGCGACAAGAACGATCAGGGTAATGGGCAGGCCCAGGCCAACGGTCAGAATGACGGGAATGGCAGAAATTCACAGGGCTTAAGACAGCACCAGAACCAGGACTCGGATGATGGCCAGGATAACAACGACGGGAACGGCAACGATAACAATCAGAACGGCGCCGGCCGAGGTAACGGTGAAGATAACGACCAAGACGACAATCAAGCACAAGCTCAAATCTCAACTGTCACCATGACGGTGACGACTCAAATTGCTGCTGCTACGGCCCAGCCACTGACTGTCATGACTGTATGTTCTATCTGCATACCCCTTCCTTTATCCTCTATTGCTAACAACATCTCAGATCACAGTCACAGCCCCGTGCGCCCAAGGCGCAGCTCAAGGAGCCGGTGACCAGAACGCAATCTCTACCTCGGTCATCGCAGCACCCACGGCGACGGATGGCAGTATCGATGGCGTCGCCACAGTCCGCAAATTCGTGACTATGGCAGCCGACATCACGCCCGGTCTCACGAGTCTGCCGGTTGCTGTAGCCAGTGCACTTGGCGCGGATCCCAGCGCGAGCCCGGGGGTGTTCGCTACTGATGCCGAGAGTATGGTGTCTTCGAGTATTGCGAGTGCATCTTCGAGTGCTGCAGCAGTGACTTCTGCTGCAGCAGCACCGGCGGCAACGGATATTGGAAGCGATGCTTTCGCGGGCGTAACATTCACGACAAGCGGTGATGTTGTACCGGGGAAGAGTACCATCCCTATCACCTTGGCGGTGCCGAGTGCAGGGTAGATCATAGGTTGGAGGATCTTTGAGCTACGCGTTGTTCTAGGGCTCTGGTATTTGTCGTTGCTCAAAACCTGGCAGATGCTTCTAGATCATTGAACATGGCGAAGCCGCAAGTTCTTGGTAGTGAGTTGAGAAGAATTGACATCGGGTAGCGTCGCGTCAACCCTTCTCTGTAGCTAGAGCTTCATGCTGGATCTGGAAACCACTTGACTTGGATTTTGGCTGTTCTTTGGCTGCTTCTTGTTGCGCTTCGCCTAGTCCTGCGGCTCGATCGAGCTTTGCTTCCTTTGCTTGGCGCTTCTGCTCTCGTCGGGATATTGGTTTTCCATCTTCGTTCTGAGGCTTCCCTTGAGACTTGTCGTTGAGCGAGGTGACTGAGGCTTTGCGTTTGGCCTTCTCTTGGTTTACTTTCTTGTCTGGGACGACGGTGACTTGCGGCAAAGGGAGAGGGGAGTCAGCTGGGGAATGCTGAGTGCTCGGTTCCCGCTCTTTTTCCGCTATTGGTGGCTCAACAATGATCTCTTTCGACCCGTCGTCCACAATATCAACTACACCTCGGAAGCTCGACCTCTTGATGCCAGCTAGCTTGACCACCCTGCCTGCCTCTTCACAGATAGCTTCTTTTCCTCGCTCTTGACTAAGACCCCAGACCTCAGCCAGATTGATGACATCCCAGGGACCTCTCAAGCCGAGCGCAACCCTGGCCTCGCTGCTGAGTATGATGCCCCGTCCTCTCGTAGCTCTGATTAAACTCGCGGCACCGCTGATCAGATTCCTCCTCGCGTCATTGCTACCAGTGATGCCTAGCGAATAGCAGATCTCAAAACGTACGCCACGCTGCAATGCTGAAGCAACAGTTTTGAACTTGATTGGGAAGCCAAGGCGCTGAGTGAAGTCGAGTGAGATGATATCGCATTCAAGAGAAGAGCAACACAGCTGTAAGGATTTGTCATTGGTCGGTCTCAGGGCAATCAGGTCATAGGTGCTGGTCAAGGTGTTGATGCGGTGGTTCTGCGCATTGTCTGAGATGGTCAGGGTCAGGCGCTTGAGGACTTGTAGCTGTGGTGGGACTCTGAGCTGCTGGACGCGCACTAGTGGTAGCTGTGCTGGCAGCTTTGAGACTACGGTGACAGTCAAGGCTATGACTGAGTAGTCGAGCTCTGCCAGAAAGTCGAGGGTGGTCTGCAATTCCGCATCATTGCTGGTATACGCGACGTGCAAATCATGAAACGGCATGACTTGGATCAAGGGTGTGTCTAGTGGTTGTGAGTATTGAAGATCGCATCATGCTCGGGACCTTCTTCAAGGAAGAGTCGTTGTGATGCTGCTGGACAGGGACTTTGCTTTGCCAGTGCTCGTGCTTCGGTGCACTCGACCACGCTCATCGCAGCCAGTGCCAGAATTGGCTGCTGTGGAGACGATATCCGACGATCTGCCACCACTAAGTTAGCTTGTTCAGGCCCCCAGGCCGCATCAATGTGCTGTCGCGGCGCCGATCTGGAGATTGCACAGGCACCACATGAGTCCAACTGAAGCCAGGAAATGCGGATTAGTGAATGTGCCTCTACACCAAGTCGACTACTATCTTTCCTGTGTACATACTGTTCCTCTCGTTCTTCCTGAGATAGTATACACCCACATTGAACCATCAGTTCCTCCCATCAGCAACCCACTGCGCAGCATCTCTCGTCGCACATCGCATGAGTGGTCCCACCTCCCCAAGCATGGCGCGCGTCTATGCCGATGTCAACACTCAGATGCCCAGGTCGTACTGGGACTACGACAGCGTTGTAATATCCTGGGGTGTTCTGGAGAACTATGAGATCGTGCGGAAGATTGGTAGGCTACCACTGTTGTTGCCAGTCACCACATACTGACGCACCAGGTCGGGGAAAGTACAGCGAAGTCTTCGAGGGCATCAACGTCGCCAACTACCAAAAATGCGTCATTAAAGTTCTGAAGCCAGTGAAGAAGAAGAAGATAAAGCGGGAGATCAAGATCCTACAAAATCTCTCAGGCGGGCCCAACATTGTCGCGCTGCTCGACGTGGTGCGAGATAGCCAGAGCAAGACGCCGAGTTTGATCTTCGAGAATGTCAACAACACCGATTTCCGTACCCTCTACCCGCGCTTCGTTGATTACGATGTGCGCTACTACATATTCGAGTTACTCAAGGCACTCGACTTCTGTCATAGCAAAGGCATCATGCACCGCGACGTCAAGCCCCATAACGTTATGATCGACCATGAAAAGCGGAAAGTGAGTGCTTCCTTTCCAGCAAGCTACGGGGAGGAGCTGACGTGTATTAGCTACGCCTGATTGATTGGGGTCTAGCAGAGTTCTACCATGCTGGGACTGAATACAACGTGCGCGTTGCGTCGAGGTATTTCAAGGGCCCGGAACTGCTCGTTGACTTCCAGGAATATGACTACTCGCTCGACATGTGGTCCTTGGGGGCCATGTTTGCTTCCATGATCTTCAGAAAAGAACCCTTCTTCCACGGAAACAGTAATTCAGATCAGCTGGTGAAGATTGCAAAAGTCCTCGGGACGGACGACCTCTTCGAGTACCTAGACAAATATGATATCGAGCTCGACCAGCAGTACGATGATATCCTTAGTAGATTTCCGAAGAAAAGCTGGCAGAGTTTTGTGAATTCCGAAAACCAGAGGTTTGTCAGTGCCGAGGCCATTGACTTTCTGGACAAGCTGTTGCGCTACGATCATCAGGTAAAAGTCTTCGCCGAGCTCTTTGATACTCCTACTGATTAATTCTCTGCAGGAACGATTGACGGCGCAGGAAGCGATGGCCCACCCATACTTCGCTCCTGTACGCAACAACGCCGCCCAACAAAACCACAGTGGCTGAACAACACCATCTCCTGCCAAAAAGGTATCTCAGTTGGCTCCAAGGACTGCCACGTTCGAAACAGAGCATCGAGGCCCATGTCCGAATGGCGAAACCAGTCAAGCCCTTCGACAAGCCACGAAATGGCGATTTGATATGCTCGGAGGAACAAGGCTAGCAGCCTTTGAAGATGATTCGGGCTGTGCCGTGTTCCCAGTGAACTCGTACTACTGTGGGCTATTCGTAGCCAATCTCGAGAATGATAAGAACGAATGACCAACGACGACATGAGAAGGCACTTGGCAATAATGCTGCTCGAACCCAGCATGAAAACGGCAAAAGATAATGACGAATCAAATCACATCTCATGCTTCACTCCTACTTCGACCATCTTTAGATAATCCTGACCATTACGTGCACGCAAATAGTCTCGTACCTATGTAGTAGTACAAAGTATGCTGAGTACGAGTGCCAGGTCTCCTTATCGGACCGCAGCGATAAGAGGAACAGAGCCTTGCGACGGGCGTTCCCCCGCAGCCTCGCAACCTGCGAAGTCGTGGCAGGTGCGATCTCCAGAACGGACGAAGGCGAACGTCAGTCGATGGCACATGCATGACTCCCCTCGTTCGTTTTTTATTTCTGCAAAGGAGCGCATTCAACCGACCGTTGTCTAGAAGTATATCACGGTACTCGAGCACGATGGCGTTGAATGCTGCTTCACACAATCCTAGTGAGCATCATACGAGAGCCTGCGGTGCAATTTCTAACACACTGCAGCCGCCGAACCCACTGGTAGCCCGTCGGGCCCAGCACCTCCTGTTGATAGCTCACTGAACGCTGCTGTGCAAGGGTCCGCCAAAGACGATCCTACTGGCCAAAATGCCGGTGGCAAGGACAAGCAGCACAACGAGGTCGGCCAGACAGTGATGGGCGAGGCCGGCAAGGAAAAGACCGCCAAAGAAAGTACGTCTGATCACCAGGGAGACACCTGAGTTTGAGGTATAGTTGGATATTAGGCTATCTCTCAATGCCATAGACTCCAATCTATACATGACCTTTCTCGTCTTCCCACTTCTTGCAAGCCCGAGACCATATCTGACGTGCCTTTTGTAGTCGAGAAAGAACGCAAGAAGGCCGAGAAACTTGCCAAGTTCAACGAGAAGAAGGCCAAGCAACAACAAGCTGCTCCTGCTGCTGCTGCCAAGCCGAAAGAGAAGCCGAAGAAGGCCTCGAATGTCGACGCATACGAACCTCAGAAGATCGAACAAGGCCGTTACGACTGGTGGGAGAGCAGAGGTTACTTCAAGCCTCAGTTCACCAAAGATGGCAAGGTCAAGCCTGAGGGCAAGTTCGTCATACCCATACCGCCCCCCAACGTTACTGGTTCCCTACACATGGGCCATGCTCTCACCAATTCACTACAAGACACCATGATTAGACATGCGCGAATGCGTGGCAAGACTACTCTTTACGTTCCAGGCACAGATCACGCCGGCATTGCCACACAAGCTGTCGTTGAGAGGAAACTCATGAAAGATGAGGGCAAGACGAGACACGATATAGGCCGGGAGGAGTTGCTCAAGCTCATCTGGAACTGGAAGGACAAATACCACGCTAACATCACTACACAGCTGAAGAGGATGGGTGGTTCTCAGGACTGGTCAAGAGAAGCCTTCACCATGGACGACCCCCGTGCTGCAGCTGTCAAGAAGACTTTTGTCCAGCTTTTCGACGAAGGTATCATCTACCGTGACAACAGGTTGGTCAACTGGAGTTCTGCTCTGAGCACGTCCCTTTCCAATCTGGAAGTGGACAACAAGGAGCTGTCAGGGCGACAGAAGCTGAAGGTTCCGAACTATGACAAGCTGATTGAGTTTGGCCTGTTGACATACTTTAAATACCCTATCAGCAAGGACTCTGAAACGGACAAGGCAGCACACGAGAACAAGTACCAGGGCTATCAATTCATCGAAGTCGCGACGACTCGTCCAGAGACTATGCTTGGTGATACTGCCGTTGCTGTACACCCTAATGATCAAAGATATAAGGATCTTGTCGGCAAGACAGCAATTCATCCCTTCCTGCCGGACCGAAAAGTATTCATTATTGCTGACGAAGAGGTTGAGATGGACTTTGGTACTGGTGCCGTGAAGATTACTCCTGCTCACGACCCGAGCGATTTTGCCAAAGGCAAGCGACATAATCTGGACTTCATCAACATTTTCACCGATGATGGTCTGATCAACGAGAATGGTGGGCCGTTCGCCGGCCAGAAGCGCTTCGACGTTCGATATGGAGTCATCGAAGGCTTGAAAAGGCTTGATCTCTACAGCAAACAAGAGGACAATGCCATGACAATACCCATCTGCTCAAGAAGTGGCGACGTTGTCGAGCCAGTCCTGAAACCACAGTGGTGGATGCGCATGAAAGAGATGGCGCAGGCGGCTGACGATGCTGTCACCAGTGGACAGATCAAGATCAGACCCGAGAGTTCGGCGAGAGGCTTCAGCCAATGGATGAACGGCATCACAGATTGGTGTCTGTCGAGGCAGTTGTGGTGGGGCCACAGATGTCCAGCTTACCTCGTCGAAGTGGAAGGCGAGGATTTGGATGAGGCCAAGGACAGTAGCTGGGTCTGCGGCGAGACCGAAGAAGAGGCACAGAAGAAAGCAGCGGAGAAGTTCCCGGGGAAGAAAGTGACCTTGAAGCAGGACGAGGATGTCTTGGATACGTGGTTCTCTTCTGGCCTCTGGCCTTTCTCGACACTCGGTTGGCCTAATGAAACACAAGAAATGCGAGAGCTCTACCCGACATCGATCCTCGAAACTGGCTGGGACATCTTGTTCTTCTGGGTAGCACGGATGGTGATGCTTGGCCTGAAGATGACGGGCAAAGTCCCCTTCACTGAAGTTTATTGCCATTCTCTCATTCGAGATTCAGAAGGCCGAAAGATGTCGAAGTCGTTGGGCAACGTCGTTGACCCTCTTGATATTATTCGGGGTATCAGTCTGGAAGACCTGCATGCGACGCTGCTTGCAGGTAATCTGCCGCCAGCTGAGATCGAGCGAGCCAAGCAGTATCAGAAGAAGGCTTTCCCGAAGGGCATCGAAGAGTGTGGAGCAGATGCTCTCCGATTCACATTGGTCAATTACACTACAGGAGGTGGAGATATTGCTTTTGACATCAGAGAGATCGAAGCCAAACGACGCTTCTGCAACAAGATCTATCAAGCTACGAATTTCATGCTTGGAAGGTTGGGTGAAGGCTTCAAGCCGGCAGCATCACCCTTGGACAGCAAGCCACGCACTCTGGCTGAGAAATGGATCCTTCACAGATTCAATGAGGCTGCAAGGGACGTCAACAATGCTATCGAGAACCGAGAATTCTCAATATCCGCGCATACACTCTATCAGTACTGGTTCACATCATTGTGCGACACTTTCATCGAGAACTCGAAATACCTGCTGGCTGACGACGCCGATGCTACTATCAGAGACTCTACGAAACAGACCCTCTACACAGCGCTAGAAGGTGGTCTACTGCTGCTTCATCCGTTGATGCCTTTCCTTACAGAACATCTCTGGCAGAAGCTGCCTCGAAGAGAGGGAGACAACACGGAAGCCATCATCATCGCGTCATATCCTCTCTACCAAGAGCAGCTCAGTGCACCAGCTGAGGCCGAGCAGTACGAGCTGATTATGGACGTCTCGAAAGGTATTCGTTCGATCCTGTCACAATACGAATTCAAGGAACCGGGCGACCTCATTGTCCAGACATATTCGGACAAAGCGCAACAATCCCTCTCCAGTGAAACAACTGCTCTTAAATCTTTGGGTGGCAGGTACTGCGGCTCATTGGACGTTCAGGCCACGACTTCTGACTCAGCTATACCGGCCGGTTGTGCCGTGCAGTCCATCAACGCCGATGTGGCCGTGTACCTCAAGGTAGCAGGACGGATAGACTTCGACCACGAAGTTGGCAGGATTAACAAGAACTTGGAGAGTGCGCAGGCAAAGATCAAGAAGAGTCAGGATATAATGGCTGGCGCTGGGTTCGGGAAGGCTAGTCAAGATACACAGGATAAAGAGGTCGAGAAGCGGAAGGATGCTGAGGGCGAGGTGAGCCGGCTTGAGGCTGCACTAAGGGATATGGAGCGTTTGAAACTGGAAAGTAAGTAGAGTCTGACATTCCAGTGAGTAGTCGAGGATCCCCCATGGCATGGCATGGCATGATTCTACAGGCTGTTTGACCAATTCAATCATAGCCAAGACTTGGGAGTGAGAGCTGATGTGACAGGTATATCAGAAGTGAAGATTTTGTGATCACGCCGGCGTATAGATGACATTCAGGACTACAACTGCTAAACTCCAGGTCGTACCCCGATAGATGCCGCTCGTCGACCTTGACAAACCTCATGGACACAATCAATCTCACTACTTTCCATAACCTCTCTTATCACGGTACCGATCCAATAGCAGACCAATTCCCCGTCTTTCAGATCTGTCACACAAAACAAGACGTCTCACGTTCAACGGCTCCAGCCCGATTGAACGATCAGGACGATCTGCTAGCAGCATACACGAGTCATGTCTGAACCAACCTCGCCAGCAACATGGTTCGACCTGCCAGTGGAGGTTCGAGATCATGTCCTACTTTGTGTATTTGTCGACAAAACCATCAATCTGGGTCCACCTGGAGCGCGTGGCGGCCAAAACTCTGAAGTGAGTTCAGTTCTTCGAGTCTCGAAGCATTTTGTTAGTCGCCGCCAGGTTCTTGATGCTATAGCAAGATATTCAGAAATAGTCATCACTGGGGGCGAGAACTTGGAATCTACATCCACAATCCTTGACCACACCCAGCGGTCCTTGGTCCGCAAAGTTTCTGTCGATTTCCGGCATCACTATAGTCGTTCGACTCCTACTTTTTACTGTGTCTCGGCTGTCTTCCCACGAATCGAAAAGGTCAAATTCGATCTCCGGTATTCAAATTACTTCTCGCCTGTTCTAAGCTTGAATCAGAAGGCCAAGCTCTTCCAGGTACTCAGAAGCACAAGGGGCGACTACTGTCAGATCGAATCGCCAGAAAGCGACTCTGAGGATTCCAGTGAGGATGAGCACTGGCACGAGGCTGAAGCATATGTAGGCGCCGAGTGGGGACATAAGTACCCGGGTTTGTCGGAATCTCTTCGATCCTCCCACACGATGACTGCCTACAAGGTCGAGGAGGACTTCTCTGCAGGTCACCTAGACGCAGGAAAAGCTCGAAAATTGATGCAACAAGCACTTAAGACGAGGTACGATTGGAGGCATCACGCCAATCGTGAATTCATCGGAAACGCGATGTCTTCCGGAACCGACGTAGAATGTTCAGTGGTGTTGGCGTTTCTCTCAGATGTTTGCGGATGCATCTTCACGTGCAAGGTGAGTTTCTTGTAAACCTTTCGTTGATATCTATATGCTGACCTTATGCTTGCAGAAAGTCACTTTCAGCACCAGAAACATGTGTTTACGGATCAAGCTTGCACCCACCGGTCAGCACAGCACCAACGACATCGTGATCCCACAAAGCTTTTCCAAGCGCTTCTTCGACGTTCCGGTATCCTACATCACAGACACTTCCTCAGATGATAATTGAAGCAGGGATTCGAAGACTTCAATGCTCGAGATTTGAACATCGCTGCGTCTCCTGCCGTCATATATGGAGCCAACGAGGGGTCGTCGAAGGTAGATGCTCACTACAAACCACGCATGAGATTTTCTTATAAGCAAAGCAGAAGAACTTTCATTCCGACAATGAAAAACATGGATGCGCACGGACCTACAAGAGAATGTCTCGCATTCGCGCCGCAATACATTGATTTTCTAGAATCGGGGCTTGAGACCACGATACGAGACTAGCTTCATTGACACATACTAGAACAACAAACCTATCCAAATTCTGCCTGAGCACTGATCCAGACTGCGAGTGCCGACGAGACTGCCTGCTCACCGAACGACGTTCACATCGTGCTAGGCAGACGACTATCCACATGCACGCCGAGGACACCCGCAGACGAAACCCCAGACTGAAAGATCCGATGCCGATTGCATGCGAGGCAGATGTGTTTGTTCTTCTGCGTAGACGTGCCATGTGGAGGCAAGGTCACATTAGTCGCCCCTTTCCATCAGCGTCTTCCCAGTCTGTGCGTGTTCAGGAATACGCGTTCCAGCGGACGATGGGTGGTGACAAACCGGCAGCTCTCTTACAGAGTTCCAGGAGTAGAGCATCAGCGTTAGCGTCAGGAATCAGTACCGTGGCCGCGGCTGGTGGCTACGGCCATGAGTGAGGAAATACGTGTCTTGGACATCCAATTGACAGATAAAAATTCATTTATTGATACAAGCAGCACTGTGTTCTATTACTCGATGTGCATGTTGACAGCGCCTTGCTGAAAGATGTCGTTTCCATTTCGACGACAGATACTCTCGTAGTCCAGAATTCTGTCAATGTGTACCATTGCGAAAGCGACGCTCTTAGCAGCAGAAAGTGAGCCTCGACACTGTACTAGTGCTGGGCATGACAGTGATACATGACAAAGAAGCACGTTCTTGTTCTTGTTACCATCATCGATCAACGTACGCCATGCTCTGCTCACGGGAAGTGCCGTTAATTTTTATGCTCGTAATGGGAAGGCTTGGTAGGGACATTCATAAAGACCGCTGCTTGCTGTTCATGAAGTAGTGCGGTTCCTTACAATATCTCATCACTTCTGCGCCCGCGGACCAACGACACCAGCGCCAATAACACTGGGCAACTCCTGGCTTCCCATGTTGAACATCATACCAATGGCCCCAGCGATAAGAGCAGTAAAAACGATGCCAAAGCCTGCAAACAGGATGAATACATCGCTCACGTCTTTCTTCTGGCACGCGTTTCCTCCCCACTGTACAGTCTTGTCTGCTCGCACTGTAGTCTTACCGCATTGGCACTTGTACAGGTTGGCGTGGGTCTTGACACATTTTCCATGGCCCATACACGAGTTTGTGGTGTTTTCGCAGGCGGACTTGGATTGGAAATACTGGGGGATAACCCTAGGAAGGGTGTGGTTGCTGGAGGTATTTGATGCAGAGATGGTAAAGTCAGAGACTGGGTCTGGAAGCTCGAGCGGTCTCTCAACGCGCTTTCTGAGTTCGGATTTCTTTGGCTTCTTCAGGTTGGAGGTGGAAGGGAGGACAAGGAGGTAGATTCGATGTTCTCGGTGGCTGTGAGATGTACTAGGGTGCGGTGAAAGGTGGAAATGCCTTTTCCGCCTAGCTTAGAGGCAGTGGGCACGGTTGCGGTTATGGCGAGGAGAGAGGGAAGAGACTCGATTTCGGACTGGGGTAGGCATGGCTTTGACTGTGCAGATGTTAGCATATGTCGAAACCTTGCTCAAAGGGCGAAGCGTACCGTGTCCAAGTAGGTGTACTTTATGCTGACGCTGTCCTTGATGTGTCTGGGCTTGATGTGGTACTCGCAGATGTTCTTGGTGTCGAACTTGGCCTCGAAGGAGTCTATCAGGGTGGTCTCTGGCTGTTCTATCCAGAGGTCTGGGAGGGTATTGAATTCCGACACCGCTGCAATTTCGTCAGCATAAGTCAGTGAAGCCCACTGAGTCGCCACTAACCTCCATCGTAGCCACTTATGCGTATGAAGATCTTTGCCGGGTGCTCTGATGGGCTGGCGCCAAACAGTGGTTGCTGCCAGCCGCCGTACTGATTGAGGTCTGACAGCACGCTCTCGTCCGTGATGTCGAGATATGCCGAGTCGGTGACACCTTTCCGTCGGGCCAATATCCTTTCTGCTGTGTATGAGTCTATGCTGGTGACCTGGTTTGTGCTGAGCTTCACATTTCCTGCATCGATGGTCCAGAGATAGGCATCGCTTGCAGCCGACACGACGCCTGCAAGGGCGGCGCACTGCCAGATGGTGCTGCTCTTCATGTTGAGGTGAGGCTGGAAGTGCTGCGATGGAGGTATAGGCGAAGCGTGATATGAGGTTACCTGTAGAGTTACCTGTAAGGTTACCACCTGCCGCCGCCGTCACGCTTGCTCGATGACGATCCACCCAAAAAGGGAAAGCGCCATCTGGGAGGGTGGTGGTGCATGCCGCCACATGCTTTCTCGATGGTCTCGATGTCAACGAGCACTGTGCAACGCATTGATTGTGTTTGCCAGTATCTACTCGGCGTTTGCATCATTATCTAGCGTCTCCCACCGTGAGCGCACGCCAGCCAATGTCATCTCAACACCAAGCACAGCGGCCGCTACTATGATGCTCATCGTGCCGCCCAGATGTTTAGATCTCTCTTTCGGAGAACTCGCACCATCCGCGTGCCTGTCGAGGACTCCGGCCATCAGGTGCGCCAGGTGCGCCTCTTCAGGACACCGCTGTAAGAACAAACCACCATGCCTATGCCGCATCTCAGCTAATATCGTCTCAGCTCGAGGCCGTCCAACTTCATAAGCACATTCTTCCTCGCCTACTTTCTGTTTCGAATCCTCGAGTCATACACGGTCCCCAAGAAGACCGACAAAGACGAAGACACTTGGGAGACATGGAAGAAAGACCAAGGCCTCAACACCACCGGCCAGCAGGACCAGCAACTGAGCGAGCATTGGAAGAAAGCCCACGAAGCTCTCAAAAAGGCCAACGCCATCCACGAACCCCCCGTCAGGCCAGGCGACCAGACTGATGGCCTGCCGCCCGATGTCATATCTACCATCACCCTACCCGTCTGGATAAGGCCCACCAGGGGCCTGCCCTACCAGCCTGACGATCCTGAGTTCAAGGATTACGTGAGAATCCAATCCGACAAGAAGAAGGTTGCAGAATTGAAGAAGCAAGTCGGTGACTGGGCCATCACGAGTATGAAGGCCCCCGCACACCTGGTCAATTTAAATTACATTGGCTTTAATGGTCAAATCACCATCGTTCTCGACCTCGTCCCCCAGCTGCGTCCTCCTCCACTGTATGAGGTCCCCGCCATCATTCTGTTCAAGGATGGTGTTGCTCTTGGCTGGAAGGTCCTCAAGCCCGACCTTGGTTCCAAGATGGACGCCGTCATGCGCCCCGCTGCCACATACCGTGCAGCCAAGGCTTCGCTCAAGATCTTCTTCTCCACAACCTATGCCATCGCAAAGGTCAAGTTCCTGGGCGCTGATCCCGCTATTGTTCAGCTCGCTATTCCCAGGCCTCCCAACCCCGCCATGAGCCAAAAGCAGATCGAGAATGCCAACGCTCTCCCTCCTGCGTCGCACTGGCCGGTCAATACCCTGGCCATGCAAGAATGGCTTCGTAAAGCTCACAATGGCCAGGATACCCGTGAACTTCACCGAGAACTGGTCAAGAATGCCCCATTCTCCATCGCTGTGCAAAGGGCCGCCGCCACGTTTAGAACAAGGCAATTCCACGACATGATGCATCATCAGCAAAACAGAGCTCGAGGTGTCATTCAGGTCAAGGGTGCTGTAGTGTGCATGGGTGACAGAGGCAAGTACAGGTTGGACGTGCAGGCTTTCTATTTGCCATCGGAGGATAAATTCTTGGGCGCTGTGGTGGTGAGGAATGCTTACGTGATCAAAGATTTTAGCCAGTGGCAGAAATTGGAAGAAGAAAAGAAGAAAAAGCTATTGGACGCAAAGAATGAGCGCCAACTCTCTCGACCAAAGTCCAAGCCTGCTGATGATCATCACGAAGTGCCCGAGAAACCTGCTGCTGGAAAGGAGAAGGAGTAAGGGGCGTGCTTTTGGGAAAAGGAAATGGATTCAAACTTCAAACTCTTCGTACTTGAATAGATACGTTCAGGCAAACCACTTTACGCGCAGCCTAGACACTTCCCAGACTCCTGTCCCTCTCACTACATCATTGGACGAGTCGTCCGGCAGCGAGAGATGGCACGTGATCTTGGCCGTGCTGATTAAGCTTGTCAGCTGTCAAACCACCGCATTCGAACACTGTCAAGCTGGCTCTGGCTTCCAATTCCATCTCTCCAGTTTGACTGGTCTCCATACGTGTGCTACGTGTTGTACAGGAACACCCAACGAAGATGAGCATCTCGTCAAAATAGCCGCCGGCGCTAAAACCTCTCACAATGTCGCCTGATTGAGCTTGGCTGCATGGCTGCGGCCGAGCTGCGGCTGAGACGGTTTGCTACAAAAAGGCCCCATGGTCTGGCTATCGTAGTCCTTCACTCGTTCTCAGCCTGATGCTTCCAGAACTAAGGACTGCTTAACACACAGCAGCAGAGTCTTCACAGCACTTGCTGGGCCACTTTGCTGTCCTGTGCTCATGTTTTTAAAACTCCCTGCGAGCTAGGTAATCTTCCAGTGTTCCTCTCCGAGACATGAATAGGTTGCCTGGCAGGTCGTTGAAAAGAGGTTGGTAGCCGCACCGGCTCCTTGTTCCACGTCTTTCTAACCATGCAGAGGGCAATGACTGGAAAGTAACCGGGTTCTCCGAGATTAACGATGAGCTAAAGGTAGGTCTGAATGGTGTGTTGCTGTGCCCGGCTGACTCGATGTGAGCTCGCTGCGGAATGTCCCCGGATATTCTCGGTGGAGAGCACGCTCGTAAGGTACAAGCGGCTCGACCCATCGAACAAGAATAAAAAGAAGAAGCAGAAAGAGTCGTTTGAGGTGTTTGCCTCGGACACAGGCTCTGGCGAAGAAATGACGACAACTTACGGCTTCCCAACTTATCTGTTCTCGAAGAGTTGGTCAAAATCTAATGGCTTTGCTGGCTCACTCAGGCTTCCTAATGGCAACAGTGAGTGGCTGTTACCCCTGCTTGTTAGTGCTTGCTGTACATCTGACTTGAATTTCCAGTCAGCTGGTTCCGGCTGCTCGTAAAAATGATCAGAAAACGAGAGTACGACTGGCATGAAATGACCTTTTTCATACATCAGCTTGATTCTCTAGGGAGCCACGTCACCGTTCTCTGCTTCGAAGTTCCTGACGACCCAGTCAACGACAACCTGACCAAGTCGGTAGAACCAGAGTTCAAAACAACGCCATATAACTTTCTGGACGAGCTCAAGTCCGAATTGACGCGTTTACCGGCTGGCACAATCCCTGATTGGCAATATATGCAGTCTCTTTTACTTCGACAGGCTATCATCGTTGTCGACCGAGGCATCTGGACCTGCAGTAAGGCTGTCAGAGATTTAGAAAAGGTTAGACTAGTCACCGCTGCAGTGACCGCGGGTATAGTCAAAGGATGTTCTGACCTTAACGATAGTCCCGACTGGGAACTACACCCGGCTCACACAATCCATTCGACTTCCCTTCCGCCCACGATCTTTTACGGCATCTCCTTCATAATACAGAGACCCTTCAAGTTGCTTCACAGACACTTGTCTTGTGGCTTGAGCAATACAAAACGGATCAGAAGCGACAGGAACGACTAATCCACGATCGATTCCAAAATCACCTCGTTGCACAAAATCTGCAGGATCAGATCGCACCTTACGACGAGGACATGCACCTACCTCCGGAGTGCTACGTCACTGACCTCACAGCGACACTCCAGCTCCTATCCAATCTTATGCATCGCTCTGCCAGTAACGAGGCACGTCTTCGTAACGAAATTAACTTAGCCTTCAATGTGGTTAACCAGCAAGATACGAAGGCTGTGCGTATAATCAGCATCGTAACACTGACGTTCCTGCCTGCTACCTTTGTGAGCACACTGTTCAGCATGAGCTTCTTCAACTACGACCAGGAGCGTGAACGCTGGAAGATGAGCGGCTGGATCTGGGTCTACTTCGTTATTGCCGTGCCGTTGACTGCATTGACAATCGCAGCTTGGATCTGGGGCGCGAAGCTCTGGAAGCAGCTGGCTGGCGATGAAAAGAACAAGGAATCATGAGTGTATGCTTTCTTTGGTGGACGTCTATGGTTTGTGAGAATGCAACCTCTCGGAGTCAATTAGCTCCTTTCTCGGTTCAAGCTCTTGCCCGGATCATTCGACGACGATAATTTTCGGAAGCACTTCTCCTTCTGACCAGCGCGGCTTACGACCTGCTTCACTGTCAAGACGCCTTCGTCGACTATACCACCAACGCTGACTCATGCTTCTGGTGTCTCCTCGAGAACACGTCTCTTCCACCCTCTGGGAATTGTTTCGTCCACCCGACAACACTCTTCTAGGAAAGCCTCAGTGGCTTCAATCCCGGTTCGAGCACGTGGCGGATCACCTGCTGCAAATCGCAGGTTACCTCTCGCAAATCTCTTTCCGTCAACGCAGGCACCCTTGTCACTGACCTCCACACGAAAGCACAGTGAGGCGTCAAGACCAACGCCCCTGTAAGGCCGAATGACCCATTTCTGGCCCAGTTGGCAAGTATATACCCATCCAGAAACGACCATACCTGAAAGGTTTTCTGGCCGATCACACGCCTTGAGCAAAGACTTGAAATTTTTGTGGACCGATGCAGCAATTTCTCCATCATACTTGCCGCTAAGCAGTTCAAATATGTCGTGCGAGTGCATAATCCGAGAGGTATCTCTGAGGAATCTGCTGTGATGGAAAACATCTTGCTCGATTCTTTTCAAGTTGGGCAAATACTGTCTCAGATGTTGCAGATTCTGTCTGTGGACACAATGGACTTTGATCTTCGAGATGGCCTTGTTCCAGAAGGCAGGGACAAAAGTCAAAGTCATTGGCTTGCGCTCGCTGGGGACGACGTAGGTATTTCCTCTCGTGTTCGCAATTGCAAGCTTGGCTTCTTCGTGTAGGTGGCAGTTGACGAACAGAAGACTGCCTGACAGGTCGAAGCGGTATACAGATTGGAAACCGTATCCATGGTCCTTCACTGCCACAAAATCGACTGTCCATGGCTCTTCGTAACAGTTCGCGAGAACTTTGCGCTGGAGTTCAAGAGGCAGGTCCAGAAATCGGAATGGCTTCATTGGGTGCGTTGGATGCTCCTGTGTACCTACAATCTCAGTCAGTCTGGTCTACGCAAGATGATGTTCAGCCTCTCACCTGCTGGGCACACGCTAGACATCTGTTGAGCCATCTTCGATAGTAGGACGGCCACTATGGCTATGAGTACTGGGTATTAAGCCTCCAGTAAGCGCGCGTCCGAATGCTAGAAAAGCACCAGAACCAGAAACGTGAAGTTGCAGCCACCAAGTATACCTATTGACGAGCAAGAACGGTGACATGCCGGTACTGAAGGCTTAATACTGTCGCTGATTGTGTTTATAGAAACATACACTTCGTTATCACTCCGACTAGTGGGTCCCAAGAAAGTGTGCTCCCTACTAATACATTTGTCACTTCGTGTCAACACTGTCAAATCACCGTTGCAATCAACCCTAGTCACCCCGCTTGCTTGTCATGACAACTGCCGCCTGTCATGTATCTAGAGCGGCACCGATCATTTGTTGTGTCGCATAATCGTCAACATTCTGGAAAGGCCTGCTAGTCTAACTACCATACCCATGATAGAGTTATCACTACAAGCTTTCTTCAGTGTTTGGCGACCGAAACTTCAGCGGTTCCAGCGAACTGATCCACGATATTTACCAGCTAGGCAACCATTCCGCTTCTTCGATCTGCCCGTTGAACTACAGCAGCACATTCTGAATTTCTTCTGTAGCAACACTGCCACTGTGGAAGCATATTTGAATGCAGCAAGCCATAACATGAGACATAGTCCCAAAGGTATTGTATGGCTTGCTTGGAAAGCTGACCTCTTTGAGATGGTAGACCACTAGGATATGATGTTGGTAGTTCATCTTGGTGGGTTCGATCACTCTTAGCCCCTTACTTGATTTTTGGTGGGATGGCAGCGGTATACATTCCGTTCATCTGTAAGCCTGATGTACCGGCTATCCTACGAGCTATGCCTGTCCAGCCATCCAGTGTTGTTGAGAATGAATCACCGTCCGGCGTAGCTAATACATATAGTTGTAACCGAGCATCGCGGCGAACTACTTTGTTGAGATGTTTCTCATAGCACGGCTGTTGTTCTGGGTGATAGGAGAAAAGCGTAGGTCTCGTCCGAACCTGTCGACAAAGATTGGGAAGATGAGTTCAAACGTATGGCCTTCCATAGGCACCCTTCAAAGGTGAGAATAGAGGCGGGTGTACTGGAGTTCAAGCAGTATTGGGACTCTGCTACATCAGTGAATGGTGACACCGTACATGTGTGAAAATTCGATCGGGGACACGGAGATATGCAAACCTGGCCGGGAGACAATCACGGAGCTATGTAAAATAAACTTATATTCATAATGGAAGCTTTGCGTCGAAGAAGCCCATCTCATGTCTAAAAGCAGGCTTGTTACTGATAGCAGTCTTCGCGGTGTCAGTGGGACGTAGAGTGAAGCTGTAGATGTACCTCGAGCTCGCATGGAATCCCTTACCGAAAGCTGTCATGGACTCATGGCAGACAAGATTCCGCATCAGGACTCCTTATCTTTAGCCCGAAGTATCTCGACTACCTCTGCCAAGTCTGTACCCGGCAGTAATCCCCCCTTGTTACCGTCTAATTTCATGAAACATTTGTTGCTTACCCGGCACCCTTCACCAGTAAGCTCGAAATCAATGATCAAGCATTCACAAGCCAGACCAGTCTCGACCAGCAGCTTAGCATCATGCCAGCAGGCACCGACTAGTGAGAAGGTTGAAAACCATATGACAAAACCGCAGGGATCCAGCTCCTGTCCTCTCAACCGCTTTGTGATAAAGAGTTCGTCGCATACTCCTGCAGCTATCTGAGAATCTGCCTCTCCTTGTATGACAGAGAGGAGTCCGGCATCAGTAACCACTTCAGAAGATAGAAAGCGGCACTCTTCTCTTTGAACTGCGTTCAAGTTTGGGAATCTGTACTTCAACTTTTTGATGCCGGTGAGCTCGTGCCAATCCACATCGAGTGTAGTGATAAAGGAAATTGCGGGATCCCAATATTCAGTGTACTTGAGAGCATGTTCGGGTATTATTTTATCGAACCCAAGAAAGCTGATCGCGAGCTCGTTGTGTCGGGAACGCGCGATTGCCAGCTTTGACTCTTGGCTGAATCGACGACTTACAAGCAGAGGACTTTGCGTCAATGTGGACTGATAGCGTGGTCGACGAAGAGGCGCTGTAGACGATAACTTCATGGTCCACGGTTCTTCGTAGTACTTCGAAAGGATGAGTCCTTGCAATTCGAGTGGTAGATCGAAGAATCGGAATGGCTTCGAGCCCTCGCTCTGTGTGGGCATTGTGTGCTGGTCTTGACGGACGACTTGTGAAAATCGGCTAATCAAAGATGAACCTGATTACATACCTCTGTCTTTGAGGATCTGGGTGGATGTGGTCGTTGAAGTGGTAAGAATAGAGAAGGAATGACATGGACTGGTGGGGAAGGAAAAGGTTGAATAAGGTGTTGGCGCACGGTATCTAATGATGACCGCGTGATTTCCTTCACCCTGAGCTGAGTTGTCACTGAGCATAAGCAGGAAAGGTTTGACTGTCAAATCTGATCTTTCGGTGAGAGAGCTAACCCCTCCCTCAAGACAGCAAATGTGAAACCATCTTCTTCCTTCAAGAGCGTTCATTCGTAATTGTCGCAATTTTGACCACCGCGATTGGACCTATAGAGCTGCTTTGTGATTCGATCTTCGAGTATTGGTATCGTTGCACCAACGTGCGAGGAACATCTCGCAATAGTAAGGAACTTGGCGGCGCCTACGGTCCGGTCAATTCATACCCTGGGAGAGAGCTGGCCCCATATGTCGACATTCAGGGTGATGCTCTTCGTTACCGCTATGGCAAGCATTGTTTCATGTTGGGATATTGAGCTGACGAGCAACCGGGCGACTTAAAAAGTGACGGATGGTGCAAAGGTGTCAGACGTTTGGGGTTGGACAAGTCTCAACAGTATTTAATGACGGATCTTCGTAGACCTTCAATAGGACGAGGCGCTGTAACTCGAGAGGCAAGGCAAAATAGCGGAATGGTTGGAGTTCAATGATCCTGACAAGTAAAACCGCAAAGTCGGAGGAGGCGAAGTGCTCGAGGCTGCCTGCGTAAGAAGTAACTGATATTATTGATGGATAGGTATGCTGGAGCTTATCCGAGGTGTTAACCGGGTGTTAGTCAACAACTAGAGGTCAGTCCGACTGAAGAACGGGCTGTCTGGCTGCTTGCCAGCACAAAGCATTGCTCGAGCCCCGGCTGGCTGTAGACAAGTCATGATGCAAGCTTGCGAGGTCGAGAAATACTCACGGAGACATTGCTGCAAAGGCCCTGGGGCGCGTCAGCAGCGACTGCCTAGCACCTCATGAATACGGACCAGATGAAGGCAGCTTCACTTAACCGCGGAAGCAGACGTGTTCCGTGCAGAAGTCAGGTCAAGACGTAACACTGTGAAGCATCTCAGGAAGGTTTGATGGCGAATGTTGGTGAGGCAAAATAGCTACTTCGAAACACTGCGATGATCAGGAATACCACATGAGGTCAGCGCCTGGGAAACACAAAAAGTGCTCGATGTTGGGGAATGGGAGGATGGAATGAGACTCGAACAATAACTTTTTGCTGAGAGCGAGATTTGTCCGATCTAGAGCTCGCAGATAGGGTAGAATGCAAGGCAGTATTGAATTTCTCATTAACAGATCCTGTACCGTACTGATAATGATTGCTACCACGAACACTGTCGGCCACGAGTGCAGAAAAGGTTCTTGACCCCGACCCCAGCCACACGAAAAAAACCGCGGTTGCCCACCATGCTGGATTCGGCCTAGTGTGTAAATCTTGGCACCTCAGTCGCGAAGAGGGTCCAAAATAATTTTTGTCTCAAGGCAAGTCGGCCGCTCACCGATCTTGCAGCTTTGATATTGCATCTTTTTCCTGTCTCAAAATTTCTGTTTTTGTCAATCACATATCTCAAGATGGCTGAAGAAGTATACGACGGTGCCATCGGCATCGATCTAGGTCAGTAGACGTGGTCCTCACAGCGACTGGTACCGAACATGCTAACCTTTGCATAGGAACCACCTACTCATGTGTCGCCAACTACGAGGGCAGCAATGTCGAAATCAGTGAGAACACACCTCAAGCACAACCTGCGCCTGTACTGACATTCCTCCAGTCGCCAACGAGCAGGGTTCGTTCACCACCCCATCTTTCGTCTCCTTCACTGAGGAGGAGCGATTGATCGGTGAGGCCGCAAAGAACCAGGCCGCCATGAACCCAGCCAACACTGTCTTCGATATCAAGTAAGTTGCAAAGGCGCGAAGAGCTTTAAGATTAGTGTCTGACTTTCTACAGGCGATTGATCGGTCGACGATTTGACGACCCAGTCGTCAAGAAGGATGCCGAGTCGTGGCCATTCAAGGTCATTGACCAGGGTGGAAACCCAATGGTCCAGGTTGAGTACTTGGGAGAGTCGAAGACCTTCTCGCCCCAGGAAATCTCGTCCATGGTCCTCATGAAGGTTAGTAGCAGTTTCCAATTCTTCCAATATCAAGCTCTCTAACTGGCTTTGCAGATGAAGGAAGTCGCAGAGGTCAAGCTCGGCAAGAAGGTCGAGAAGGCCGTCATTACCGTCCCAGCCTACTTCAACGACAACCAGAGACAAGCCACCAAAGACGCTGGTGCCATCTCAGGTCTCAACGTCCTCCGTATCATCAACGAGCCCACTGCCGCTGCCATCGCTTACGGTCTTGGTTCCGGCAAGCAAGAGAAGGAGCGAAATGTACTGATCTACGATCTCGGTGGTGGTACTTTCGATGTCTCTCTCCTGAACATCCAGGGCGGTGTCTTCACCGTCAAGGCCACCGCTGGTGACACTCACTTGGGTGGTCAAGATTTCGACACCAACCTGTTGGAGCACTTCAAGAAGGAGTTCTCGCGCAAGACGAAAAAGGACATGTCTGGCGACGCCCGAGCTCTGCGAAGACTGCGCACAGCCTGTGAGCGTGCCAAGCGAACTCTCTCCTCTGCCACTCAGACCACCGTCGAGATCGACTCCCTCTTCGATGGTGAGGACTTCAACGCACAGATCACCCGAGCTCGTTTCGAGGACCTGAACGCTAAGGCTTTCAACGGAACCCTCGACCCCGTCGCTCAGGTTCTCAAGGACGCCAGCATCGAGAAGAAGGCTGTTGACGAGATTGTGCTCGTCGGTGGCTCTACTCGTATCCCACGTATCCAGAAGCTTCTGTCTGATTTCTTCGACGGCAAGAAGCTTGAGAAGAGCATCAACCCTGACGAGGCTGTCGCCTACGGTGCCGCCGTCCAAGCTGGTATTCTCTCTGGCAAGGCCACCTCCGCCGAGACCGCAGATCTCCTCCTTCTCGATGTCGTTCCTCTATCCCTCGGTGTTGCTATGGAAGGCAACATCTTCGCTCCGGTGGTCCCCCGTGGACAAACTGTCCCAACAATCAAGAAGCGAACCTTCACTACCGTTGTGGACAATCAGCAAACTGGTACCCTCCCCATGTTTGCTAAATGAGTACAGAGCTAACTTTTCACAGTCCAGTTCCCAGTCTTCCAGGGTGAGCGAACCAACTGCGAGGACAACACCTCTCTCGGAGAATTCACCTTGGCGCCAATCCCACCTATGCGAGCAGGTGAGGCCGCCCTTGAAGTCGTTTTCGAGGTCGACGTCAACGGAATTTTGAAAGTGACGGCAACCGAGAAGTCTTCCGGCCGAACCGCCAACATCACCATCTCGAACGCTGTCGGCAAGCTTTCAACCGCTGAGATCGAGAAGATGGTTGAGGATGCACAGAAGTTCAAGACCTCAGACGAGTCTTTCACCAAGAAATTCGAGGCCAAGCAGGCTCTTGAGAGCTACATCGGCCGTGTCGAGGAGCTCATCAACGACCCAGGTCTATCAGTGAAGATGAAGCGTGGCAACAAGGCCAAGATCGAGGAGGCCCTGTCCGAGGCCATGCAGCAACTTGAGGTTGAGGACTCGAGTCCCGAGGACCTCAAGAAGAAGGAGCTGGGCCTGAAGAGGGCTATGACCAAGGCTATGGCTACGAGATAAAAAGCTTGCACTGGTAGGCTCGCGTCTCGTAGGGATGGCGACCAATGGAAGTGGGCAATGAAGCACGCGCCGAGCCCTCGTCCACAATCTGCTATGGTGGGCTCCTGGGGCACAAAAAAACGTTTGCACAGCTATTGATTATGCTTGATGACATGACACGATTCGATGACAATGTCTTGCAGATTATGCATGTTGAAGGCGCCTTGCGTGTGAGAAATATGGTCTCCTGAACGAAAAAGCATGGGATTACGATAGTAGATAGGATCAGGTGGCGGGTGATCCATCACGAGATGGAGATCTTGCGGAACAGAATGTTATTTTCCACACTTCACACGCGCTTTCGCTGCCGCCTTTTGTCCTTTGATGTTTGTCGGACTCACAATGAAGCAGCTAAGACTAACGCGTTACCCTTTGGATTAGACCAGGGGCGTCCTCCCCACGGTACTGTAATCACTTCCAGGTTCACAAGTTATCCATCAATACAGACCGGTGCCGCAAATATCTAATGGGGTCCTCTCGACGATACTGTGATACAACTGCTCGGTTCTGAACGTACCGCGGTATCCTTCAACATAAGACCGGTGCTACAGAAATATGATGGGGTCCTCCCAACCACACTGTAACACACCTAATCCTTGCCAAGTCACGGCGTTCCCTTCCCACATATACTCGTGTTACAGAAAATGTAAAGGGGTCCTCCCGACGACACTGTCATTACTTCCAACTCACCGCGGTATCTTCCGACATAGACTTGTGCTACAGAAATACAATGGGGCCCTCCCCACGATACCATAATACACCTACTCGACTCCAACTCACCGCGGTATCTTCCGACATAGATCAGTACTACAAAACCGCACGGGTGTCCTCCCCACGATACCGCGATACACCCAACCCATTCTGAATCTACCCGCCTCCCAACCCCGATTCTACGCGTTCGTACCCCCGCCCCAGGGGTGCCGATAACCTCAGTCTTTCGACATCCTCTTGTCCCATCGCACCCCTTGCATCCTGGTTCTGCCTGCGTTCGTCAGCCTCCGCTGCGGCATAGGAGCTAAGAGGACTCTCGCGTCCACCGTGGAATATCTAGGCCCGGATGCTGTTCATTGGTAAATCATGGGTTGACCGTTCTTCTCATTTGGCATCGGTTGTTCGACCAGGAGTATATGCGTTTCTGGGTAGGCTCATTTTTCACTGCGCAACTCGAGTCAAAATGATGGTTGCACTGTCAGAGATGCGATGAAAGAGCGTGTAATGTGCTCATGTCTCATCACTTTTGGATTGTCGTAGTATGTTCAACATTCATTTAAGGGGAACGAATTTGGTCGAACATTATCTAGATATGGTTACATATTACTCCTCTGAAACAAGCAGTTGTATGCGTCACAATCAGGATTTCCGATAAGCTCAACGCCCTGTTATGTAGCGATGTACCTAGCCATACAGTACCTTTTACCCTTCATACTGCCTGCAACGGTTCAGTGTCACTTTTAATACCCCCAACGCCTGTTTAGCTGCTGAGTTCTGCTCTACATAGCTCGGTGTCAACCTTCCATGCCGAAACACCCGTGCAAGGTTCTTTCACAACTCATCCCTTCTTTTTCGCTTGTTTCGAATTGGCGCCGCAGACACATTGATCTCGGGTGCAAGCGGCGTGCTTGTGGAAGGTAGGCTTGTGCTTCTTGAATGTGAGTCGACTGCCTCGACTAGTATCTTCCTGATACTCGTAGATCAAGACTTCTGAATTACCCTTCATTTGCCTCACTTGAGAGTTGATTGTAGAATGAAATCTGCCATTTTGAATCTTATTCTGCAAGAGCGCTCCGACGTCTCTGAATATTGCTTGCTGGTCGAAGATACTTTTAGCCTCTGGTGGAACCTGTGCAAGGTGATGCTGCAGATGCGGTCTGACGAATCGCCGTACTTGAGCAGCAGGGAGACCTGTACTGAAAATGAAGTGAGTCACGACGAAAGGGCGTTCCTCGCTAGAAAGGTTTAGAGGGGGAATCCTTTCGATGGCCGGGCGCAGTATGTCGAAGACAGATTGAAGGAACGCAGAGCACGAGTTATGTAGAAAGAAATAGTCGAACTTGAGATCTGGAATGTCTCGTGATAGGCCAAATTGTGTAGCGAGCAGCAGCTCGATGGGTGAGTATTTGCTCCGTCTGTGGCGTTCAGTGTTCTTGTGTGCTTTGGCATCGGCCGGCTGTCTCGGTCTGACAGTGATACTTTTCTCGCCACTACGAGTGACTTCGTAATTGCGATCGACAGCCATCTCCAATATTTCTAGTGTCTCAGCAGATGTTTCGCTGCCGCTACAATGGCGGTGTCGATTTCGGAAGATGTTGAGCACCTCCCCGAAATATCCAACCTCGCGTGGCCCCTTTTTAGAGGGAATCATTCCAGGCCGTCTTCGACCCCCAGCGAACGTCTCAAGAGACACACCATGATAGAGCATCATACGTTTAAGATACTCATCGGGAGTTTTGGGCTTGCCACCGACAAAGAGCCGCTCCTCCGACTGTAGCTCGATGAAGAAGTTCATATCTGGCCACTCAGACTGGCAGAAACGTTCTTGTTGTACAGCATTATAGAGGTGGGCCACCATTGCTCCTTTCATGCGATGTGTGAGTGACAGGAGTCCCAGTTCCTGCAGTTGTGCTCTGATGTTGAATTCGAATAGACCGCATAGAAGGGGATGATGGCGAAGCAGATGGTGATCAGCTTTCCTATAACCTTTGACATTGCGGGCGTTATGCATGATCTCGTCCTTTATCTCATCCTGGAACAACCAAACATCGATGCGTTTGATGAGGCTCACGTTGATCTTCGTGTCGTACTCCTTTGGCCAGCAGCTCACCCCTTGCCGATCTCGCATAGCTATACAGTTTGCTATCGTAACCTTGGC
The DNA here is from genome assembly GCA_002319055.1 of Knufia petricola. Classification (NCBI taxonomy): domain Eukaryota; kingdom Fungi; phylum Ascomycota; class Eurotiomycetes; order Chaetothyriales; family Trichomeriaceae; genus Knufia; species Knufia petricola. Next base: position 268,041 of record NMUC01000011.1, read on the forward strand.
ATCTCTCCCTATGCGCTGAACTGTTTCGAAGGGTTTTTCAATGTTCGGTCCCAAGATGTGATGGATATCACAGAATAATCTAGAGGCCGCTAAAGCCCAGACGTACACACGTGGTTGGACCCCCTTCTTTGCATCCGGGTCAAACCAGTTGCGGCAGCTTTTGGTGAGCTCGTCTTCGGCGAGCGGTGTTGCAACAGAGGTTGCTAAAATAGCCATATCGGGGAAGAACTCGAGGAGAATTCTAGCGTTGTTTAGGAACTTCTCTTCGTTCGATAAGTCGAAGTGGCTCGTGTCCGGGTTCCAGGCGCCAATGAGGCTCGTTTGGTAGCACAACTTGGTGAATTTTTGGCTGCCGACATAGGATTGCTGAAATGTATCCATCATGTCCAAGAACAGATACTGGGCATCATCGTAGAGCTCAAGGTTAAAATTTGCGTTTGGAAGGTGATCCTCAAGCATGTTCTTGTTGTTCATGGTCTTCCCTTCGGTGCTACATTTTTCTCTGAACATGACGTTGATAATCTGTTGAGCGTCCTTGTGCTTTGGGTCGTACCTCTTGAATTGTTTCAGAAAGTCTTCGTCTATGTTCCAGAACCGTGGAAATTGCTCAAAGAAGTCTTCCTCGAGCCGACGCATGAATTCAATGGCAGTGTTTGATATGATCGAAGCTGTCATCAGATCTACCTTTCCCTCCTTATACTGCTGCCATATCTGTACCGAGTGAGCGTACAGTTTATTGATGTCTTTGAAAAGGGAAGCTGCCGCGAATGATTCTTCGAGGTACCCTTCGATGCATCCCAGGAAAAGATCTTGAATTTCGTAGATCATTCGGTCGGCGAGGTTGGACTCGTGGGCCTGAAAGCCTGGAGCCTTCAGGAAGGCCTCGGATGGTTCTTCGACAGTAAGGTTCTCGAATGCGTTATCCACAAGAGTGACCTCTTCCTCCTCCAATCCCTCTGGGAGCACAGTATGAGGCTCAAGGATCTTGTGCACTTGCTGAAGGATACCAACGAAATGTTCGTGCCCGACCTTTCCCGGAACATCATTCTTGAACCAGCTTCCACAGTCTGTTCGAGCTTCAATGACACGCCCGATGACTGCAAGGATCGAAGGGGGAACTCTGTTCGGAAGTTTGATGTGCTCAGTTACGTAGGCGGCCAAAGGCACGAAGTCTGAGACAGGGATCACAACCTTCCGCTGGTGAGCTGGAATACGGCGTGCAGCGTCTCTCTGCTGTTTCTTGGTCTTCGTCTTTGATTTGGCCTTGGCCTTGGTCTTCTTCTTCACAACCTGGTCATCTTGATTAGCTGATGTAGCGTCGAAGATATAGCCGTATGATCTTGCTGTTGAGGCAAGCCACACGGCAACTGTTTTCGTGTCTTGCTTGTATTGGCGATATGTGCCCACCAGAAAGTCGGGAAGCATGGTTCTGGCGCAGGATTGATGACGAGAGAGTTAGAAGGTTTGAACAATCTGGCGTTTGGAGGATTCATGACTTTCCCACCAAAGAGCAAGAGGTTGCAAGTCGGTGGTACGGGGTGTGCAAGCAAAGAAGGAACGCGTGAGCGAACGCATTGAAAGGGAAAGTGCAACTAAGAGGGTCTGTAGACGGTGAGGTAGGGAACTGCTGCAAGGTAATAGACGTTATGTTGGCAGGCGGCAAATGCTACGGAATCAATGTACAAAGAGTGAGCGAAATGCTCCTATCGTCTGCAGCAAACAACTAATAGTGAACAGCTTGAGAACTCACCTGTGCGCACCTCACCCGCACGCTGCCCTCGTCACTAGTTCATAGCATCACCAACGACTTCGCTCGCGAACGCGAGGGTAAGAACAGGAGCCACTTTCACCGCCGAGATGCTGATCAAGCTCCCTCAATCAAGAAGGTCCAAGAGGAAGTTCACTTCGCACTCCTGTGTATTCGTCTGCGATGGGAAGATGCTCACAGCCGGCTAGCTTTGAACCAATACCCCTGTACACGACACATGCCTATAGTGACTCCTGTTAGAACAAACACTTGACCATGTATTGTGAAGAGAGCGTGCCTACGCCATGAAGCATGGGAACGAGGCAGTCGACCAGGAGTCTAGATACCAACGCTAGAAGCTGTGCTCGGGAAGGTTTAGTCCGAGTCCCTTATCTTAGCGTGCCCTTTGCGATAAGTCCACAGGCATGATGCAATCGTCAGTTGCGCGTGCATCTGGAATAAGGTTACCTACGTTTTCAACAACGTGATGTAAACTTAGCATAGCTTGTCTTCTTCTTGGTAGAGGTATCATATCAATCAAAGCTATCGATATTCCGTCTCTTGTCCACACCTCTGAAGATGGCTCTGAGACCAGCCTATAGTGGACAATTGCTGCCCTTGCACTCGTCGACACCTCCCCAACCTGGCAAGATCGAAACCGTCCCTCACACGCTCGAGTTCTTCCTTGACTACGTCTGTCCCTTTAGTGCGAAACAATTCAAGACGTTTTACCAGGATGTGGTGCCGTTGATCAAATCGAAGTACCAGTCCCCTGGCGTCCGAGTGATCTTCCGGCAGCAGATCCAACCATGGCACCCTTCCAGCACGCTAGTCCACGAAGCCGGTGCTGCTGTGCTGAAGCTTGCACCTGCCAAGTTTTGGGAGTTCTCTGCAGCGCTGTTCGAGAAGCAGGAGGAGTACTTTGATGTGAACGTGGTCCATGAGAGCCGGAATCAGACGTACAAAAGGCTCGCGAAACTGGCGGCTGAGACAACAGGGGCGGATGAGAACAAGTACTATGATTTGCTAGCAATAAGTGACAAGCCTGGTCCCGACGGCGGACTGAATACCGGGAACGGAGTGACGGATGACATCAAGTACATGACCAAGACGAACAGGCTGGTGGGCGTGCATGTTACTCCGACCGTGTTGTTCGATGGGTGGACTGAGGGAAGCATCAGTTCGGGTTGGTCCAAGGAGGATTGGGAGTCGTGGTTAGAAAAGAACTTGAAGTGATTGTCCATGGAACTGAAAGAGGCTAGACAGCAAAAGATGTGAGAACCGCAGGTATTTGGCGTCCATGAGCTTCTGCTCGGGGCTTGTTTCCTCACCCGGCCGGGGTTCGCGAAAAGCAGGTTGTCGCATTGCAATGCTGGCTAACCTTCGGAAAGCCGGCCCGACCGAGTTCGAATAGTCTTGCATCGCATGCACAAGCTGATTCCAACAAGGGTGACCTGCTTTTCCAATCCTCATGACTCTTGATCTCGTATCTTCGTACATATCATATCGCAGATAATGAACCACGCTCCCCTGAGACTCCCTGAGTCGAATATTTTGCGCCGCCCGATGGTTTCGTCGCTTCGCTGTTGAGAGATGACGGCTAGGAAAGTTTGCTTATTGTGGTGGCTGATAGTTGATGGGCCTCCTGCGAAAGTGTCAGCGTCAGTTAGTGCACCGCATGCGCCGGCTTTGGTACTGACTTGAACAGCAAGATATGCGGCTCTGGCTCATGGACTTCGTAGTGCTCCCAGCCTAAGCTTTGGGTAATGCCGAGAGCTCTCCACTCCTCTTCCCATAACAGCTTCAAGGTGCCTTTCGAAGGGTCGAAGTAGTCTCTTGGAATCGCTTTCAGCATGGCTTTCGGCAGCTGCACATGTCGATATTCGTACTCGCTGTCAGAGTACCTGGTCACTATTAGTCAGATGCCGAGGGCTTCCATAGCATGCTCTACCTAGCAGAGTAGCCGATTGAGTCGATGTACTCCTCAAGCCTGGCCCTTTCCCCTTCTTGCAGCATTCTCGGCTTTTTGTTTCGTCTGTTAGCATCGAGATCGGAAGTTGTTGCCATAACGGCGACCGAGGACTGAGTCGCGACTGGGGGTTGTTCACGATGAGGCAAGGGAAGGTGTCGGCTCAATCCAGGTGAAGGTTGATTAGGACGTTGTTGGTATAGAAGTTGGTCGGAAGTTGAAGCCGCGAGCCGCAAGTGGGGGTTTTCAAAACGTGTTTGCAGTGAATAATTCGAGGAAGGCGGTGAGGTATACGTCGATGTGCGAGGAGATTGAAAAAGGCGCTTCTCGCCGACCTGGCAAGAACGATGCTGACTACTACCAATATGAATGTTGAAGGACTGGCAGTCGCGTGGGTGGGAAATTTCACAGCCGAAACACTTCCACTGAAACAGCAACAACAAATAAAACAGCACGAGACAGATCAACAGCCGTGATTGTCTCGTTTACACGTGCCGCATCGAGTTGTGTTTGCAAGTGGTGCCGGCCGTTAGAATCAGCCTAGTGCGGTGTGGTCCCGTAGTTCAACCGATCGGCAGACCTGCCTCGTTCGCCGTGCACGGCGCAGAGTGCTGCAGCGGCAAGTCCTCACCAAGTCGATCGTCGGAAGAGCCAGTGCATGCACGCGTCGACAGGGCTCCCTTAAGAGGACAGTCACTCACCCCAAGCGCAATCGTGTCGCGTACCCTCTGAAACGATCGCGCACTCGAAGCACAAGTCTGACAATTGTCGCAATAATCCATAGAAGCTCGGGTCCCCGGACAGTCGCCAACGCATGATCCGACCTCCACCATTAGTTGGGTGTTGTTAAGAATCAGTTAGAGAGTGGAAGGGACAAAGATGAATGGCAAGCGTCGAGCCCCCGAAACGGCTACGCCAGAACCATCGAGGAAACGAAAGCGCAACGACGTAAGTAGTCCACAGTCCCTCTACTGCATGCACCTCACCACATCAACCACCTTTCGTACCATCCCTACCTGCACTATCGTCAGCCGCAGTCGCAAGTCGCAGTCACAACGCGACACTGCGCATCGCATCTGCAATAATGAGCCCCATCGCAGCCGCATGCCCACCCACTTGATCGCGCATTCATTACGAGCACCCAATCTGCATGCTGCATGGATTCTGCTTTCTGCTTACCCTCTGTCGCAGCTCTTGACTCGTGATCACTTAGACGTGCCAGTCTGCTGACCAATTGACTTGTTCAGGACACTCACTTTCCAGACGTCGAGACGATAGAAACCACGCAAGAACTCGGGGAAAAGATCATAAGCCTCCTGAAAAGGTCTCAAGACAAGAATGGGCGACTCATTGCAACCGAGTTCCTCGAGCTTCCGGACAGGAAGCTGTACCCTGACTACTATGAGCACATTGCTATGCCCATGTCTATCAATATCGTCGAGGCCAAGTTGAATAATGGCGAATATTCTACCATGACCGATCTCGAGTCGGACCTGAAGAGGATGGTGCAGAACGCCAAAGACTACAACTCCAGCAAGTCGGATATCTTTGAAGATGCTGAGCGCATTCGAAAGGCTTTGTCAAACTTCATGCCTAAGCACAACCCAGCCTATCAGGATCCAGACTACCGAGCAGTTCCTACCCCCATCCCTGATCACATTGCCCGCATCAAAGTCAGAGATTCGCCCGCTTCTGGTAGCGAGCCGCCGTCCATCAAGCTCAAGCTGAATGCTGCTGGCCGCCGGCGCAGTGTTGTCCCCAGTGAGCCCGTCGAGGATGGACCAGCAAGCGCCTCCACGGACACCCAGCTCGAGCTCCTCGATGAATTGTCATCTCAGGAAGATGCTATCAATTTCGAGAGGAAGCCTCCACGAAGAGAGCTGCCACATTACTACAAAGTCATTCAGCGACCGACCTCCATTAACGATGTTCGTGGCATGGTCCAGCAAGGCAAAATTACCACTTGGGACGACTTTGCACGCGAGGCTCGTTTGATTTGGTCGAATGCGAAAGAGTATAACGAGCCCGGCTCCGACATCTTCAGCATGGCCGAAAAGCTGGAAACCTGGCTCGAGGGACGACTACAATCCTATGGTGTTCCTCCAAAGGTTATGCCACGACTGTCTCTCAATGTCGCTCAACAACCGAGACAGTTGAAGCTGAAACTTGGCACGCCTACCACCCCAGCTGTCAATAGCAGCACCTCTTACACCGTCGACCAAGAAGCCCTGCAGCGTCAGCGCTCCGCTTTGGCTAGTGCAATGAGGCAATCAAGGGGCGACTCACAAGCAGAAGTCACGCCTGTCCCGGCCGTCCAATCCGCTCTCAGAAGAAGTGTCTCGGTGGTCGATCTTGATGTTCCAATGACAGGAACGAACGGGCACACCTCCAGCACTACGCCAGTCGAGCCGACCAAGGCGGTGGTACCGCCAGGCCCAGCTAACATTCCAACGCCGACACTGGAAGGTGTCCCTCCGCAGCAAGCCTCCAGGCCAACCCCAAACCCACCTACGACGTCCCTAACCAATGGTTACCACACTCCTCAGCCTCAGATGCCAGCGCCGGCTGCCAGCATCTTCGCTGAGTCAACGAATCCGATAGACCGGAAGTTCCGTGATCCAGACAAATCTTCAGCAGATGCTTTGCTGAAATCGGTCACATATATGACAAACCCCTTGATGCCTTCTGACCCGAGGTGGCGGCTCATCCGGTACGCTTCGCCAAGCAAGACACAAACATCCTACTACACCTATCTACCATCTACGCATAACTCCTTACGGATAGTGCCAGAGCTTCATGCGGACCTCAAATCTGGCAAGCGCAAGTACAAATTGTTTGTGCTCAACAACGGTGCCACGTTGCCAGCAAGTCCAGACGTCGCTGGTCAAGGTGTCTATGATTTGCACCTAGTGCCCGGCGAGAACGTGGTCACAGTGGAAGCTATCTCAGCACTGAAGGAAGGGGAAAGGAAAGACTATGCAAGAGACTGGGAGCAGTTTGATTTCGAGCGCGTGACTTTCTACGTCTTTTTACGACCCAAGGGTTCGTAGCGATACCCTGTGTGTGGCGCGAGTTGCATTTGACACCGACTTCGCTTCGCCGTTTTGATGAACGTGGCACCGCTCCAGGTATATTCAAGACATTTACTAGCAGCATCAAATCGATTATTTTATGCTATTCGCTCTGACCCACCATGCAGGGTGGCGCCGGAACTGGAACTGCTACACAAAAGCAAGCAACATATGCATTTGCTACTTTCTTTAGGGCGTAGGGGTCCCAGCACCAGATGAGGTTGCCCCATACATCGAGCCCGTGTTCTTTATCATTCAAACCATAAGACTGTCCTTCGCTGGTGCAAGCCGCAGCTGGTCAGATGAGTACAACAAGCACCAGCGAAGCCAATCGATTGCCATGGAGGACAACGAGCGTACAACATATAACACAATACAATTCGAGATTAGTCATTCTGTCGCCGACACACATCCTTTAGTACTCGATAAAAGCCACCTGTTGAGACATGTCTCAAAACAATGGCAACACACTGTCCGGTCGGAATTCTAAGGATCAAGAAAGAAGCGATGATGACACACCAATGGAACATATCCCACCTCCCCATGATGACGATGAAGTAACGATAAACTTGGGATACCATGACTCAGGCCGCGATACTGTGAAACAAGATTCTCCCATACATGAGCATCCTTCAGCACCAGACTCTTCGGGTCGACAATCTGCCTCGAACCGGCAAGACCTACTACGGCCATGTAGTGTCACAGAAGACACACCGCCCAGGCCACGCCCCGAAACAGTAGGTGAAGGTCTCTTACGCGCAGCAGACTCATTAGAGATCCAAGCGGGATTATTGCGCGCAGCAGCAGAGTTACTAGGACCCGTACTATCACCACAAGCTGGCCCAGGGACCCTACGCAAGTCAACCGCCAAGCGACACCCCAGCGACAACTCTCAAGAGCATACCCAACAGTCATTGCCACAAGTCTTTGCCGGTCTACCTCACTCGCCACCACGACCTCCTACCGCTCACAGGACATCAGCTATTTTTCGAAGTACACTACTGCCACCGGTCCGCCTCGATAATGCAAGTGAGCACTTTGACCGGGTGGCACTCGATGGGCTTTATGGTCCGGACATAAAGCGACTTGCATAGTCTGTACTAGTCAAAGAGATCTTCGAAAGCCGCACAGAGGACCAGGTGATTAGGGACAGAGAACGACATTCGAGGATCCGGAGGGATGTGCTACTTGAGTATGACCTAAGACCATGAGGTTGCGGCGGAGGAGAAGGATGTACAGATGTGAGGGTACAGAACTGTAACTGGAGCTCTTCAGTGGCCAGGTGTGTCTGAACAGCTTGGCGATGCAGAATGGTATACAGCTCGATCGCAAACAACAAAAGGCTGTTGAATAGTGGGTCTGATATATTCAGTCTTAACAAACTGAAAACAGTAGCGTTTGTTGGTTTCAGGAACACGTCAGTTTCAGATAGGACGTAACTAGGCGACCCAAAAGGGTGAAGACACCTAGAACTAAGATAACATTACTTCCTAAACAGCTATTTACGCAACCCACTATTTCACAGCTTACATTTATTCACCATCTAGGCCTGTAGTGTTGCTAGATATTCAAGTAGATGCAGCGGTAGGAGATCTCAGTTGATTCTAGTGATTCAATGATCTGCGTAGAACCTGTCCCCTACATTGCCTGCTCGTTGTACGTGCAGTGACACGATTTTGACGCTGCTGAGCAAGTCATGCGGTAGGCGATGGAAGGAAGTTAGGTACGGGTGACGATAGTCTGGGAGAAAGTGCTGGCCCCCAGCACGTTCCGCGCTTGGTCCTCTACGGACTAGCTCCATGACCCTTTGGCCTGTTCCGCCAATCAAGCATTCCGCGACCATACTTTCCTCCTTTCGCTCGTACCTCCTTGCAGCGGGCTTCACGTGTCTGTTGCGACAAATGATGCTGTACACGCCTGTTTTCGCGTGCTCACAGGACCATCACACAGTCACTACCGCATGAGAAATTGGATTGTCGCCAGCTTTGATCACCGCCGATAGTAGCGTGGCCACTTCTCGAGCACTACAAAGGTCGTCAGGAGTGTACAAGAAGGCTCACACCAGTCATGACGAGCATCGACGCCGAGTCCCAAACACTACAATCACGAACATCGCCAGCGTTGGACACGAGTGGGTGAGAGGCGCATTCCGCGCTCCAACGCACTTGCCACCGCAGAACGACAATTGCGCGCTTTCCAACTTCACTGGGCTTGGCGCTTCCTACCGAGCGCGTTAATAGCCTTCAATTTTGTTGCAGGGCCTTTCGTTAAAAGCGTCTGGGACCGACTTGAAGCTGTAAGCCACAGTGTGATATCAACCACTTCGGCTCAGTACATCGAGTCATCAGGATGCAGTCCTTACGCCCCGAGTCGGCCGCAGCCATGACTGCGCATCGTCGAGAAGCCATCCGCCTCGCGAAAGCGCAGGAGAGAGCTGTTTCTGACAAGTGTGTACGCGCTGGCCAGGAACCTCCGGGCTACGCTTTTGACGAACTGATCGGCAAGGGCAGTTTTGGCAGGGTGTACAAGGGCCGGCAAAATTCGAGCGGCAAAGTCGTCGCGGTCAAGGTGCTTGACATTGACGAAGCTGACTTCCAAGCATTTGGCGATATGCGAGATGAGCAGATTCGCGACTTCAACAAGGAAATTGCTATCTTGCGTCGAGCGCAAGAAAGTGGTGCAGAGAACCTGAACCAGATGATTGAAGCTCTGCCCGTACACAGCCAGCTATGGCTAGTGTGCGAGTATTGCCCTGGTGGTAGCGTCAAGACGCTTATGCGAGCAACAAGGGACAAGCTTGAGGAGAAGTATATGATCGTTGTTGCTCGAGAATTGGCAAAAGCTCTAAAAGGTCTCCATCAGGCAGGAATCATGCATCGAGATGTCAAAGCTGCCAATGTTTTGATCCACGAGAATGGTGGGTTGCAGCTGTGCGATTTTGGCATTGCTGCGGCTATCGAAGGCCAAACCGACAAAAGAAGAACCTTTGTTGGCACACTTCACTGGATGCCGCCTGAGCTCTGGGCTGACAAACCAGAGTACAATGATGAGGTAGACGTCTGGGGTTACGGTTGCACACTTTACGAATGTGCTACCGGTACACCACCCAACAGTGATGTAAGAGAGCGACAACAGCTAAAGGTGCGTATGAGACGACTGAAACAGTCTATTGAGTTGCCCGAGAAGGAGGGAATGAAGTTCAGCGAGGGGCTCAAATCTCTGGTCAAGTTCGCGCTCAACCCCGATGCTGCTTCGCGACCATCGATGTACGACATCCTACAGCACGATTTCTTGGCAGGCACAGAGGAGCAGTACCCCACGCACTCTCTCACCGAGCTTGTGCAGCATTACTATGGCTGGCTTTTCGGAGGCGGCCAGAGAATTTCCTTGTTCATGCCGGGCGGGGCAGCAGCAGCATCTGAACTAGATGACTTTGGCGCAACAATGACTGAAGAATGGAACTTCAGCATGACTCAGGACTTTGAGAAGAGAGTCTCAACAATACTGGAGATTCCTGACTTCTCTGACTTCACTGATTTCGAATCTGGCGAAGATGAAGCGACTCCTAGAGGCTCGACAGAGAGTAGCAATTTCAGGTCGCCTCAGCAGCCTATGACTGTCACGGAAAGAGCAAACTTCGATTTACGTGTGCAGCGTGGCGAAGGGTTGGCAAACTTGTTCGATCAACAACGGCCAGCGTATGAGTACAGACAGAAGCGAGACTTCATACCGATCAGAGAGGCTGTCAAGCGTACCTCAGACCTACCGTTGCGAGCAATGGCTGAGGACAGACCGATGTCTACTGCTTCAGTCACGCTCGATCTTGGTGACTTTGATGAAGAAGATTATGCGATTGCAGCACCACGAACAGGTGACGATCGAATCCAGACAACCTACGCCGCAGCGACGCCGATGAAAGAAGAGCCTGCATTCATCCTTCCCGATGCGGCCACGATACGTGCTAAGCGCGCAGATTCGAAAGGGCCAAGAGAGAGAACTGATCAGAGTCTGACGGCAAAACCGGCCTCTTCAGCAGAAGGGGTTTTTGACCCGACGGCAGAAGACTGGACAACCAAGCACGGGTCAAGCACACCACAGCTGCAAGAGGCCGCAGAGATTACACCTACGATGCATACGAATAACGCAAACCCAAGACACACTATGGGCTGGAGTTTCGCCGATGCCATGAACGCCATTTCCCAACCTAATACACCACAGGAAGCATCTTCAGGTGGACGAAAGGTCACAGAAAAGGCATCGTCAAGCCCTGAACGAGAAGCAAAAGCCAGAAAGCATGCGACAATGGAATGGTCGTTCTCGACGGCTATGGCAGAAGCAGACACGGAGCCAGAAGATGACACTCCAGAAGAACGGACTCCTGGTAGGCATAGTCGACCGGCTCCATTATTGAGGACGACGACTATGCCCGTGACTTCGTCTGAGGTCCACGATGCATTCGAGGATTTCTCCTCGAGACCTAGCACGTCTATGTCAGGCGCATATTCTGAGAGCTCAGCAAGCTCCACTGACTTCGATCCTTTCTCGCTCGATCGAAGAACACCATATGAAGAAGATGGTCCCGGTGACGCAGAGCTCGACGACATAGGGCTAACAGACTTTTACGCGTCTCGGGGTCGAACAATGCTACCTCCCGATCTGTCAGGACCCGGACCAGATGTTGGCATCACTGTCACACCCCGTGTGAACGGGAACAGCAGCACCTCGCCCTACCTAGTGAGCCAAGCAACAAGCGGAATGGAGAACGGCATCCCTCATCCTGGATTGAACGGCGGGAAAGGATCCTTGACCGCTCCGGTCAGCGCGCGACATTCGCCACGAGGGCCTTCATCACCGCGAAGCCTTGGACATATCAGAGGCAACGGTAGTGGGGCTAGCCGTGGATCAGGGAGCTCAACCGGTAGCGGTAGCGCAAGGACCACTAATAATGTCTCGACAAGCGTCGGCACAAGTATAGACTCTGGAAGCAGCGGCGTGGGTGTGGACGGTTACAATGCCCATGCGGTCAACCTACCTATACCTGCTCCTCCAAGTCTTGCTGCGATGTCAGGCAATGCGAGCCCTGATACTGTCCAAAGAGAGCTTGACAGATTGCTTGGAGAATTCCAAAACGCCCTAGGTGTCGCTGCCGATGTCATCAGCGATGCTGGTAGAGGTCGGGCACGGAGACGGAAGGGTATAGAGAGCGGAAGTGAATGGGAGGACGAAGATTAATACCATTTGGATGTGCGCAACTACATCATGTAAAATTAGCATCGTGCGGGCGCACCTGACCCGGCATATCGATCAGTCCTGCAGCGCACGCTTAAGCCATCTAAGGGCGAGTAATGGCAGAGATTGATTAAACATCTTCGCTGCAGGCGTTGTTCAGCCAACCTAGGACGGAGAAGATGGTGCGACCTCGAGACCGGATATTTGTCTTTGTTACTGCAATCCACGCCAGCCGTGAACTCGTAACACATCTCTAACCGCTCATCACGTTCACTCTGAACAGCGACGTGCCGTCGATAGAGGCGTGCCGCTTGAAAGTCACGTGACCATGATGACCATAAGCGACTTCTGGCAGCCCAAAGAAATTGAAACCCCCTACATCTCATCAAAGTCACAAATGTCGCTCCGAGTAGCATCACGGCCATCAAGGTCCATATGCAAATCCTGCAGGATCGATCTCAGCGGGAGCAGGAAACGGAAGTACGGCACGAGTAGCATAACATCCAACCCTCGAGACATCTACGACGTCGTCGCGGTCGGCGGTGGACCCGTGGGTCTCGCGCTATTGACGGCTCTGAGTATGCATACAAAACCTCACGGAAGCTAGTTTTGCTCATATAAATGCAGAGTGTTCCCCAGCAACATCGCATCTCCGGTGCGCTCTCATCGAGACACAAGCTCTGCCGAAACAGAAGTCATGGGGTCTCCCGCCGGATCAGTACTCGAATCGTGCTAGCAGCATCACTCCCACCAACCAAGCTTTCCTGGAGTCGATCGGAGCGTGGAAGCATCTCGATCTCCGCCGTGTCCAGCCGTACGACGAGATGCAGGTCTGGGATGCGGGAAATGACGCCGCCATCCAGTTCGACTGGAAGGCGGAAGCTGTGCGCTACAACGCGCCGCTAAGGACTGTCGCGACCATGGTCGAGAACGCGAACCTTGCGAGAGCTCTGTTAAGGCGGCTCGAAGAGCTTGGCGCAGACGACTGCTTGCTCTCAAGCACTAGCGTGGCCAGCATCGGAAACGGCATCGACGACCCGGAAGGACTGAATCTGTCTACGTGGCCCGTGCTCTCCCTCAACACAACAGACACGTCTGGTTCCTCAAGCACGAGGCAAATCGCAGCACGTCTCCTGATAGGCGCGGATGGAATCAACTCCCCCGTGCGCACCTTTGCAGGCATCAGCACGAACGGCTGGGACTACAACCGCCACGGTGTAGTCGCAACGCTCAAGCTCGAACCCCAGCCAGAAGACTCGCCTTTCCCATCCTCAACCCCAGACTCATCAGACGCCAACTCCGCCCTCGAAGACTTCCTCTCCGACGACGGCCCACAAGCCACCTCCACCTCCCAACAAGCAAAGCAGAACATCAGCCCCACCAACCGCGCCACAGCCTACCAGCGCTTCCTCCCGTCCCTCGGCGGACCCATCGCAATCCTCCCGCTCCCAAACAACCACGCCAGCCTGGTCTGGTCCACCACACCGGCGATCGCATCAACACTCAAATCCCTCTCCCCCTCCGCCCTCACAAGCACCATCAACGCCGCCCTGCGCCTCTCCCAAGTCGACATCAAATACATGCTCTCGCTCGCTTCCTCATCCTCATCCAACGCGCACGAATCCGAACTCACCTGGCGCCTGCAACACACGCCGCACCCGCCGCCCACCCGCGCCCCTCCAACAGTCACCGCCGTGCAACCGAACACCGCCGCCTCCTTCCCGCTGCGCCTGCGCAACGCAACGTCGTACATCTCGCCGCGCATCGCGCTTGCCGGCGACGCAGCGCACACGATCCACCCGCTCGCCGGCCAGGGCCTGAACCTCGGGCTGGCCGACGCCGAGGCCCTCGCGCGCTGCGTCCTGGGCAGTGTGGGTGTTGGAGCGGATGTGGGCGATGTGATGCGGCTGGAGGCGTACGCGGGCGAGAGGTACGGGCGGGCCGTGGAGATGGGTGGGGGCGTCGATCTGTTGAATGGCGTTTATCAGATGGGTGGCGGGGGAGAGGAGGGTGTGAGTGGCGATGGGGTTGTTGGTGGATTGCTGGGACGGATGAGGGGGTTGGGGATGTGGGTTGTCGGGAATGTACCTGGGGTTAAGGAGGGGATTATGAGGAGGGCTGGTTGAGGGGAATCCCGGAGAGGTGGTGTATAGCACAGGTGACGGTGCTGTTTAATGTGTATATTGTCTAGACTGTATGAATTAACCGGAGAGTGAAGTTGGTCGAGTGAGCCGAACCTGCCCGAGCATGGTCGTATAAAGTAAACGGCTTGTTACTCCAGATGTTCTGACAGCTCGTAGGTCAGCACAGACGCCGATGACGCCGAGCTAGTCTTCCAGAGGTGCCCATTCACCAATCTCGATCCTCTCCTCCGATAGTACTTCGACCTGCAACACAGTTGTGTCCTTGGTCTGGGTGGACGATTGACGAGGCCTCTCAATCACCAGCCAGAGGCCTCCGCTCTGGGCTGAAGACATGTTCGTGCTCAGGTCAATATCCTCGATCCTCAAGCCATTCGCTATTGGATTGTACTCTTCGTCGTCAGCTGACGAGGATACTATGCACTGTCTGTACGGTCCCTGGTTCTGCTCAAGGGACATCTTGAACATGGCTGACCTGGAGCCAGATGACAGTGATGCTTTCCATAAGGCTTTCGTGACTCGGCCTATGGTGACTGGCGCAATGAGCTTACAAATGCTATTTGTGAATAGCGCAGGCAAGGCCAAAATGCTCAAGCGACCACTTCCTTCTGCTGGCAAAGCCTTTATGGTAGGAAGTGGGATGTCAAGGGTGGTATGGAGATCTAGCTGGAACTTTGACAACTGGCCTTGTTCGAAAGTAGAACAGACCAAGGTATACGTACCTCTGTGTAGAGTCGTCTCGATGACTGCTGAGCCACGTTTGTAATCGCCCGAATGCGCGACTATGTCTCTTTGCCTCAATCTGGTGATGCGCCGTCCGTCGCTTGAAGCAACGAGCACTTTTACATGAACGTCCGTGTTTGGCTTGGTGTTGGAGCCCTCGGAAAGGGTTCTGAGAACCAATGCAGCTCGTGTTTCACCATCGACTCTCAGAGTGAACTGGGGGTTCTGAAGATACTGGGCAGAGTTAGAGCTACCGCCAGCCGTGGCTCTTGTCCAGGCTGCCTTGATCACTTGAGGATCACGGTATGTCTGATAGGCGCTGCTAATCTCAACGAGCGAGTTTGAGAATGTGGAGAGCGTGAAATTGTGCTTGCCTGCGGGCAGGTCCTGACTGACAGCCACCAGTGTGTAGGTCTCCTGTGCTTGCGTCTGGAAGCGCAGCAATGTGTTTGGGGAATCCACAAAAGGACCTTGTACTTTGGCGTTCTCGCTTGAGAAGACTCGTCCACCGCTTTTGTTGAACAGGTAAAGGCTGATGTAGCCGTTTCTACCGTTGTTCTGAACACTGTAATCACCGGTGCGAAAGTGCCTGTTAAGCAGGATCCACACTTCACCAGCTCTCTTAGCTTTGACCGCGAATTGCGGGTGGTCGACGAAGAGGTTGCCAGCTTGAACCACCTCGGGTAGATGCCAGGTAAAGTGCATGTCTTCGCGGTAGGTGAACAAACATGGGTCCCAGTTGACATACAGGTTCTCGAAGTATTGGAAGACATGGGTGAAATCCATCCAGAACGTTCCAGGCTTCATCTGCTCCCGCTCCTTCTCATCTACTGGAGGCTGTGAAGCGTCGTCCTCTTGTCCCGGATGCGGTCGGCGTCTTGCAGCTCCCTTCCACACATCCCCATTGGCCCAAGGGTTCTTGATCAGGAGCTCCGAGATGTCCCCGGTTTGCTTCATATCAAGGACCGCGTAATCATGTTCAGCCCCGAGGCCGAGGAGTTGCTGTTCTCGCCACCCAAGCTTACCGGTGCCCAGAGTACACATGATCTCGCCTCTAACGAAAGCTGCATACAAGTCTTCCCACAAGGTCTGCGGTTCCACGCCTTCATCGTGCAAGAATATCTGCTGCGGGATCCAGCCAGTCAATACAGCCAAATCGGTGCCGGAATTGCTTCCAGGAAAGTCATAGCCGCCCCTGACTTTTAAGTAAGCCTTTTCCACTATTGTTGGCCAGATTCGGCCGGGGTTTGATCTGTCGACGACGTGAAGTACGCGTGGCGACTTAGAAGTAGGGAGGCGGTCATCGACTTCTACCCGTCGCCAGCAGCCATTGAAATAGAAGCGCAGGATGTATCTTCCGTTGGGCGACACATCCGGGTGTTCATGCTGCTGATCGTACGGGTAGAGAATGGTAGCGAAGAGCTGAGGCATGTTAGGCAGGGATTGGTATTCAGCTAGAAGTCGGACTTGCCTTTTTGTGGCCCTTTTCTGCTCTCGCTCCTCCAGCACACAAACTAGCGACTACCGAGCAATCAGGGGCGGCATCTTGTACCATGTCCCAAGATGCCAACTTGTCCATCGTCACCTCATTCTTCAGCGAATCGACATGCCTGTCGACCTTGATGCGGGAGAGAGCTTGGTGAGGTCGCTGCCAGCCATCGAAATGCTTCCACTGTGTCTCACAAAGAGAATACTCAAAGTCGTCAGTCCATAGCTCCTGGCCGTCGTTGAGCAGAAACTCGTCGATCGAAGGGGGCGTGGTCCAGGGCTTGAAGACGGCACCGTTCAGCTTCGAACCTTCCAATAGAATAATATTCTCGCGCGTAGTCAGTTTCCTCGTTGGGAGTGGAGGTTGCGCTCGACTGCGAGCAGCAGCTGATGGTGCACTCTGACCCTCATTGTCACCCACTTTCTTGAGGCGTTCAGCCTTTGCGATCAACTCCTTCGTCTTCGCATCCAACCTTCTCTTTTCTGCAGCATGATCTGTCAGTCGCAGAGCTTGCATGTACAGCTCAGCCGCGGTGATGGCGGCCTCCAATGAAGCACGACTGTCATTATTGGTGGTCCGCTTCTCCGCGGCAACAGCTCTGGCTTCCAAGTCCAACCTCTTCTTGGACGACATGTTTGATGAATGCCTGATGTGAAGCCAACCGGGAAGGTTCCGAAGGCCGTACTAGTATTAGCCCTACTGGTATGACGCCTGTCAGGCCGGGGTCGATGACGATGCTTGTTGATTGGACAGGGTCGGTGGGCCTCGAAGCTGCAATGGGTGATCAGTGTGGCTTGTGCTTGGAAAATGGCAGCCGAGGTCCGACTAGGCCATGATCTCGCCCACTTGTGCAGCACCAACTTGTATGGCTTCGCTTGTCCGGACCATGATGCGAGACTGCTGCAATTAGTTCACGATCGTTTGAACTGTGCCGCAGGTCTTGCATTTTGCTTACAGCTCGCCCGACTCCAGACTGCACTCACAGTCCATTACGATTCCCCCTTTGCATCCACCTCACTAGTTGTTCAAGGAAAGGCGAGCTTGACACCAGAATCTCGTAGGCTTGGATTTGGTCCTGGACAACAGAGAAACAATACACAAGCTATATAGCACATGTCGACCTCAAATCCAAAGCCTCTCCCACCATGGGGTTCGGCTGTTGCTGGCGCCACAGGCGCTGTCATCGCGAATGCAATGGTCTATCCTCTTGACATGTTAGAGCTCACCACGTCCCTGATTCCATGGAAAGGCAGGGCTAACAGCTACCTAGTGTAAAGACACGACTACAAGTCCAAGTGCGCAGCAAGAAGACGGCCAATGTTCCGCTCACGACGAATGACCGACACTACGAGGGCGCGCTCGACGCAATCTCCAAGATCGTGGAAGATGAGGGTATTCAAGGTCTCTACAGTGGATTGAGCGGTAGTTTATTAGGCGTCGCTTCCACCAACTTTGCATACTTTTACTGGTACTCCGTCGTCAGACAAGCATACACCAAATGGGCGGCCAAGGCAGCACCACCCTCGACGCCCGTCGAGCTATCTTTGGGCGCCCTAGCCGGTGCGTTGGCGCAGCTGTTCACGATCCCAATTGCTGTCGTCACCACTCGACAACAGACCCAACCCAGGGGCGACAAGAAAGGCATCCTGGCGACAGCACAAGAAGTGATCGACAGCGAAGACGGCTGGACCGGGCTGTGGAGAGGCCTGAGAGCATCTCTAGTGCTTGTAATCAACCCGTCGATCACGTATGGTTCCTACCAGCGACTGAGGGAAGTCATCTTCCCCGGCAAAGTGGCATTGAGACCGGCCGAGGCATTCCGTAAGCCCCCCCCCGACCCCCTTCGCCCCCCCCAAAAAAGACATCGCTAACATCTGATTGATCGCAGTGCTCGGCGCTCTCTCAAAATCCCTCGCAACAATCGTAACGCAGCCCCTCATCGTCGCCAAGGTCGGCCTACAATCGCGGCCTCCACCAGCACGAGCCGGCAAGCCATTCAAGACCTTCCAGGAAGTCATGGCCTACATCATCGAGCACGAAGGCTACATGGGCCTGTTCAAGGGCATCGGCCCCCAGCTGATGAAGGGTCTGCTCGTGCAGGGTCTCCTCATGATGACCAAGGAGCGAGTCGAGCTGCTGTTCGTCGTGCTGTTCGCATACCTCCGCACCGTGAAGCAGAAACAGCTCAACAAGGCCCGCGACGCCCTCAAGGACAGGGGCATGCCGTATGCGGAAAAGGCCGTCCAGCAGGCTAAGAACGCGCTGCCGGCGCAGTTGAAGTAACGCAGGGAATCCAGGCAAACCCCATACGTCCGGCTGCGTCGTGTGATGGTCGGAACGGTCGAGTCAGAAACAAGTCGAATTGATCGAGGGGACCAATGAAGGCTCGAATGCGACGAGACAGAGAGAGGCGGAGAGACAGAGCGGGCACCCAAAACCATCCACCCTCGCCACAGCTATCACCTGCCCTGCCCCGTCCCGCGCTGCCCCAACACATGCCCACCGCGGTTCTTGCTGGCTGGTATCTGCCTCTTATCTGAGAGTTTTGTCTTCGGCGTTCGTTGTCGGGCTACCCCCACCCCTTCCGGTATCCAGCCGTCGCGTGAATTATTCAGGTACGGGCCACATGTCCAGGGAGGGTCCTTCAGAATCAAAAGACTAGCACAGTCATACCACACCTCTTTTCCCCCCCCGCTGGTCCCTTGATTTCGTGAACACGAAATAGACGTTCAGGCCCGGCGAACCCGCGCGCTTCAACGATGCTTTGCGCGCGAGCCCATCGGATGACGCCGTTGGGGATACTGACGTGCACAGGGACGATTGGTAGACGGCCCGGCCTAGCCCAGCCTAGCCCAGCTCAATTGGTTGTCCAGCTATATCTCGGCAAGCATAGGATCTGATCTATACACAGCACATTTTTTGCCCGCCTGCCTGCCTGTTCGGCAACGACACGTCCCATGCATCGTAGCCGGATTATTCTTTTCATGGTCCCTCAGCGCAAGTATCTATCTACCTGTCTTCCTGCCTGCCTGCCTACTACCTAAAAATCAAACTCCCCTCTAAATTGGTCCAGATTCATGCCCAAGCCCACCTTCTCCGTCAGGTCCCTCCGACTCATCCCACTAAACGCCCTGCGTAACGTATCGTAGATGTTGTTGCTCTCGTTCTGGTAGATCATTCGCTCCAGCTCTGCGTCGCCAATCGGGTTTCCGTGGCCGTCATCTAATATGTCCCGCGCCTGCGACATGCCCTGCGCGCCGGCCGCCCGATGCAGCGAGAGTGCGCCGAGCAAGTGGCCGGCCGCCTCGGGGTAGCAGCCGATGTTGATACAGCTCACCCCGAGATTATACCTCGCGCGCACAAAGTTGGGGTTCTCCTCGAGGGCGCGCGAGTATGCTGCTATTGCTTCTTCGGATTTGCCGCTGTTGGCCAGGGTCGCGCCGAGCCGGTTCCAGAGGAGATGGAGCTGGCCTTCGCTGTTGACGGTGCCGCCCTCGTGGGATTGCAGTGCGCTGTTGAAGCAGTCGATTGCCTTTTCAAAGTCTTCCTGGCCGTAGAAGAGGACGCCGAGGCGACCTGGACGTCGGGGTCCATGAGCTCGCCGCTGGGGGAGAGTTGGGCGGCCTTGATGAAGAGATTGGTGACTTTGTCGTGGAGGATGATCTGGTCGCTGAAGCCGACGTCGGCGGGGGAGGAGAGTTGATCTGGGGGGCAGACGGAGGGGTACTTTACCGAGAGCCAGCGTTCGAGGGTGCGGTAGGCGGTGCTGTCGTAGCCTTCGTTTGTGTATGAGACAGCGAGGCACATCATGGCGTCGAGATTTGAGGGGTCGAGTTCTAGGGCTCGTTCTAGGGCTCTGATGGCGGGAGCTTCCTTCTCGTTCTGGGCTTGAGCATTGCCTAGTTGAACCCAGGCTTCCACGTGGTTCGGGTCTTTTTGCACCGCAGCTTCGAACGCTAGGGCGGCGAGACTCAAGTTGCCGTGCGAGCGCATGATTTCCATGCCTTTGTCGAAGGCGGTTCTTGGGGAGACCTGGTCTTGGGTGAAGGGGTTGTTTTCTTCAAACATGTAGTTGCCTAGCATCGGTTCACGTTCGAAAGGCTGATGGGTGTTCAGGCCCATGTTGCTGTCGAAATTGTCCCAGGCGGCGTAGTCCTCGGAGCCGTAGAGATTCTGGTCGACGTCTTCGGTCATTTGTCTAGAGGTCTGGTCAGATTTGATGCCATTCCACACTCTCTCGAACTCAGCAAAGTGTTCGGGGTGGGAGGAGACTGACCTGTCCATCTCATTGAGTTCCCTCTCCATGGCCTCCCTGGCTTCGACCGAGACATTATCTTGCTGGTCTAGCTCGGCAAACTGTTCTTCCCAGTTCTTGTCGTCCAGTTCGACCATGCGAGACTTTCCCTTGGCACTTTCTTGCTGTGGTTGTTGCTGCATCTGCATGCCTCCACCATACATCCCCCCACCGTACATGCCCATTCCGCCGCCGTAGTTGTTCATGCCCATCGGCCGGTACATGCTGTTGATGGACTGGGACGGTTGCTGCTGCTGCTGCTGCTGCTGCTGCTGCATGGGACTTGCGGCCCGTTCATATGCTGGTTTTACTTGTTGGAACCGGGAGAAGTCGGAGGGACTGAAGGCACCGGCTCTGTTGGGGCCCATCTTGGACGAGGCAAATGCAGCTTCCATTCTTGACTGCTCGGCGGGATCGAACTCGGTGGCCCAGCCCGGCGAAGGTGTTCTTTGCTGCATGCCGTGCACCTGTGGTAAGTCTTGTCGCATCTGGTCCATGGCAAAGGGCTGGTGGACAGGACCTGCCTGCTGGAAGTCGTTCATCATCTGGACCGTGGTTAGTCAAGCCTGAACAGGGCGGTGCGAGGTGGCATACCTGGTCGGATCCATTCGGCGCCAGCCTCGATCGCATCGACTCTCCCAGCTGCCCAGGGGCACTGCCGACCATGCGATCGCGCTGGAGGCTGTTGTCTCCTTGGACATGTTTGGTGAACTGGGTAAGAGGGTTGCCTGCGGTCGAGCACTCTGCGCCGCCTAGGAAAGACATGGTGGTGATGTGCTTGAGCGATCTGTCCGATGTCGACGCGCACGAATTCGGCTACTGATGCAGAAGAGACAGGGCAAGACACACTGCAACCAAAAGCAGAAACAAGGTGTCAATGTTGGTGGCTTGACTGGGCTCCAATTGGTAATGTTCTGGGGAAAGTTGAAGGCCAGACGCAGCCCGCATTCAAGTTCAATATGGACGGTGCACTTTCGCCGGTGCCTCTAATTAACCGAGGCCCTAAGGCTCGGCCTGCACGTGCACATCGGGGGGGTTGGGTGGCAAGCATGTCAGCAATCAGAAAGATGGAGAGTAGAATAGCATGCAATTATACCGTCGACGGCATGAATTCATTCACGTGGGCTTCCACCAAGCTCCCCTGCCCTGCCCTGCCCTGCCCTGCCCTTTCCTTCTTCGCTTGCCTCCGATGCCTCACATGCCCCTAATCAGGCCCGTGCTTGCTATACAGCATGTCCTGGCGGACGAATTACTTTTGTACATTGGCCTGACCTCAGTCGGCCTTCTTCCTCTCCATGGCCTCGTGTGGCCAGTGTGCCGCCAGTCCTCGCCCGTAGATGGTGTACATGACAAACACGTTTTCCAAACCGACAAAACATCACTCTCTCCCTCTCTCTCTCCGACCAGATCACCTGGGGGTGTTCCTGGGCGCCGTGCTCGGGCCGAACGAGTAGTCAACTCGCAGCTTTCGGCCGTAGTTCTCCTTGCCAGTCAATACCTTCATGGCCTCCATCGCACTCTTGACATCGACAAAGTCGGCGTGGGCGAATCCTCGGGGCTGGCCCGTTCTTCGGTCAATCGCCACTCGCACATCGATCACGTTTCGAATGCCGCGGAACAGGTTGTTCAGGTCTCGGTCCGTCATCTCGAACGACATGTTGCCAATGAAGAGCGTCTTGCTCGGCGGGTTGACGGGCTTGAAGTCTCGCGGTCTCTCCGGTCGGTTCTCTCCCTCGTTGAAGTGGGCGAACGAGACCATCAATCGTCGGCCTTCGAAGAGCTGCTGGTTCAATTCGTCCACCGTCTTCTGCGCTTGCTCGGTGGTTTCGAACTCGACGTACCCGAATCTATCCAACACGTTAGCGGCGGGTCCACCCCAATCATGCCGACTACTGACCCCTTGCTGAGACCACGAGCATCTCGAATCAGACGCGTCCTCTTGACCTCACCATAGCGGGAGAACTCCTTGGACAAGTCGTTCTCCGTCACGTCGAAGAATAGGTTGCCGACGTAGACGGTGGGCTTGGGCGTGGCTGGTTCCCGGAACGGTCGGCGAGCATCCATGGTCCCTCGGCTGGTGATGCCCTCGGTGAGAGTGGCGGCAGCATCACGAGGCGATGGCGTCCGATCAACAGTCTCCCGAACAGCCTCGGGCTCGGTCGCCGTCGTAGTGGCATCCTCGGTTGCTTCGGTGAGGTTGGAAGATTCCGCCATCGCAGGTTCGCTGGCGGTTGGCGCCTCGGCGTTCGTAGCTTCTCCTCCGGCATGGTCTTCGTGGATGGCGTTCTCCACCTCCTCTTGTGGTGTAGGTTGTAGTTGAGAGATCGGCACCTCGTCCTCCTTTTTGGCCTCAGCTTCTCCTGACGCCCATCTTCGCTGAAGTTGGATCGGCGCCGAGAAGCGCGATGGTTTCGAGGGAAGAGAAGCGAATGTGGTGATGTTGCGAGGTCTGGTGGCGATGGACATGGAGCGTGTGGTCAACAGTCGCACTGCTGCTTGTCGCAAGGGAAGCCTGGCATGGTCAGTCACGCCAACATCGGTTCGGCATGCATACTCACATCTTGGAGGGATTGTAGTGAACGTAGAAGTTAGAACAACACGAATGAAGACGAGAAATTGATGGAAAACAGGACTTCGAAGGTGGTGATACAGGTGCTGTGCTTGGGATGTCTCGAGAAAAAGTTCCAGAGACACTGCTCGACCAAATCCACTCGACCTGGCAATCGCTAATCATCTCCCCATGCAGAAGCCTTAGGAGCCCCCAACCGGCTGCTAGCCCGATCGGGCAAAGTCCCAGCCCTGACTAAGGAAGTACTCATGAAGTAATTGCTCACCTACTACACAAACGTGCCCCGTGTTCGACAGCCTAAAGCAAGTCATGCCTGTCCGATACTACGTAACTATTGGAAGAACTCTCTCAGCTGTCAATGTCGTGAATGATGCAGAGAACCGCAAGAGTAGGTGCCCTTGACAGAACTGTGCAGCTCTCCAGCAGAGATGTGGTTCTTGCCAATAACGACAGGGACTATGCACCTGCCTGCTCTTTGACTTCGAAGAGGAAATAATGTTCAGGCGAGAATGACGAGCTGAACGACCTCATGTCACGACCTATTCTAGTCCCTTGCTAACGCACCCCTGCTGCAATAACCGCTCTACACGTGCCACAATGTTCTCTTCAAGATTACGACAACGTCCCTTCTGGCAAGCCCTCTCACTGCAGTTTGGTGAAGACCGCGGACTTCCTTGGATGGGTAAGCTAGCTTGAAGGTCGCGGCAGCATGCCTGACTAACGGTGCAGAGGTAACCAGTGACGACTTTGACCTGTTCATTCACGCCTCTGGCACTGATCGAGGTACCATGGTGCTGGTCCTCGAAGAAGTAGCCGCAGAAGCAGAAGTCCAGAGATTGGAGCATTGGCTGCAGCGAACAGTTGACTCACTACGGCTCGTCGTGCTATTAGCCTCGACAGATCGAACAATATCAAGAGCTCTGCAAAGGCTGCAGCTTTGGTCGAGCGGACCGTGCACACGTATGATAAGAGGTGCTAACACACCAACAGCTTACTCGAAAAGCGAGCGTTGGTGCCGGTCTTGCCAGTAGCATCTGTCACTCGAGTGCTACCCACTATCCAGATTTTCGGCTCCAGCACACCCGCTATCGACGTTCCCTCCCTCAAACACCAGCAAGCAGACGCAATGCAATGGGCTACCAGCTCGGCTCCGCGCAAACCACTCACTACTGACGAAGCTCACACCATCCAGCAGACTTGCGGATCCCTTGAAGGTCTAGAGAGAGCAACGAGGACGCGAGAAGGTCGGCAGCGGCTGGAAAGCCATCTTGGCGCGAATGTCGCCAAGGGTGTGTTCGAGTTCTGGGACGATGAGTGGATTGCTTGAAGACAGGAGTCCTGGTCGCTAGCACGGAAGGATGGGATGGTCGCTGGTAGTATTTCAAAGCGACGTCCAGCAGTGCGCGTACTCGTAGCTGCACGAAATAGAATCCATACGCTAGTTTGACGAGGAAAAACATGCCTTTCCTCAGTGTGCACTATAACGTTGGAGGGCATTGCGTGTCACCCTTTCACAGCCTCAAGCACTCGCCACCATGCGAGGAGAGGCGAAGGACGATACAAGTAATTAGTGTGCCTGAAATAAGGCTCCAAACGGTGGGAGCTGCGCGTCTTGGTCCCGGGTCCCGCTCCGGCCGCTGGGCGCCGCTCACTTCCTTTGGTCGGACCCCAGATCGTCGTCATCGCCTGCCGGTGCTGCCACAATCTGTCGAAGCCCGTCCGGATACTACAATCAGAGCATTTTTGCTGCCTGAAATCCGATTGCGCGGCTCTTTGCTCGCAAGTGCTTTCTCGTACTCATTCCAGTCGTTCTTTGCCCTCGTATACATGCTCATAGCAGAACGATAGGCGATGGTAAGGTCGAAGCCCCATCTCCGGCGCAAGCAGCTGCTGACTCGAAATAGGGCCAAACCAAAAGACGTGAGGGCAAGCGCCCCGGAAAAGCCTCTCTGTTCGGAGGTGGGAAGCAGGACGCTGGCGATGGCCAGCCACAGATCAAGAAAGCCGCCTTCGAGATCACCAAGAAGAAGGAAGTCGGTGTAGCAGATCTCACCCTGCTGAGCAAGGTCTCCAACGATGCCATAAACGACAACCTGAAGAAGAGATTCGAACATGGGGAAATATACACCTACATCGGCCATGTGCTGGTCTCCGTCAACCCTTTCCGAGACTTGGGCATCTACACCGATGCTGTCTTGGACTCGTATAGAGGGCGCAACCGCCTCGAGGTGCCCCCACACGTTTTCGCCGTGGCCGAATCCTCCTACTACAACATGAAAGCCTACCACGAGAACCAATGCGTCATCATCTCCGGAGAGTCAGGAGCTGGAAAGACTGAAGCTGCCAAACGCCTGATGCAGTATATTGCCAGTGTGTCCGGCGGCAGCGATTCTTCCATCCAGCGCACCAAGGATATGGTCCTTGCCACGAATCCTTTACTCGAGTCCTTTGGCAATGCGAAAACGCTCAGAAACAACAACTCGTCACGATTCGGCAAATACCTCGAGCTCGAATTCAATCAGCAAGGCGAACCCGTCGGTGCGAAGATCACGAATTACCTGCTCGAGAAGTCGAGGGTGGTTGGTCAGATTACGAATGAGAGGAACTTCCACATCTTCTATCAGTTCACCAAGGCTGCCTCGTCGGAATACAGGGAAACGTTCGGCGTGCAGCAACCACAATCCTACGTCTACACCAGCCGGTCCAAGTGCTACGATGTGCAGGGTATCGATGATACCTCGGACTTTCGAGACACACTGGAGGCTATGAAGATCATCGGCCTGGCAAAGCCCGAGCAAGACAACATCTTCCGCATCCTCGCCGCAATCTTGTGGCTCGGCAACGTGACCTTCCGAGAAAATGACCAAGGTGGGGTCGATATCGCAGATAAATCGGTTGTCGACTTCGTCGCCTACCTTCTCGAGGTCGATGCCACACGTGTCAACAAGGCCTTGACCATTAGAATCGTCGAGACCGCCCGAGGAGGTGGACGAAGAGGCTCGGTGTACGAGTCACCCCTGAATATGGTCCAAGCAGCCGCTGTACGAGATGCTCTCGCCAAGGCGCTGTACTTCAATCTATTCGACTGGATTGTGGCGAGGACAAACAAATCCTTACAGACCCGCGCCAAAGTGGAAAACACCGTCGGTATCCTCGATATCTACGGTTTCGAGATCTTCGAGAACAACTCTTTCGAGCAGCTCTGTATCAACTACGTGAACGAGAAGCTGCAACAAATCTTCATCCAGCTAACCCTGAAGGCTGAGCAAGAGGAATACGCTCGAGAACAGATCCAATGGACTCCCATCAAATACTTTGACAACAAGGTCGTGTGTTCACTGATTGAGGACAAGCGACCGCCGGGCGTGTTTGCTGCGTTGAACGATGCGTGCGCCACAGCGCATGCGGATTCGAGCGCGGCTGATCAGACGTTCGTCGGCAGGCTCAACTTTCTGTCAGACAATGCCAATTTCGAGAATCGCCAAGGCCAGTTCATTATCAAGCATTACGCTGGTGACGTGAGCTACAAGGTGCAGGGCATGACGGACAAGAATAAGGATCAACTGGCGAAGGACCTGCTGAATCTGATCGATGAGAGCTCGAA
Organism: Knufia petricola; assembly: GCA_002319055.1. Taxonomy (NCBI): domain Eukaryota; kingdom Fungi; phylum Ascomycota; class Eurotiomycetes; order Chaetothyriales; family Trichomeriaceae; genus Knufia; species Knufia petricola. The sequence continues at coordinate 294,877 of NMUC01000011.1, forward strand.
CACATTCGTGCATGAGCTTTTCCCCGAAAGAGTCAACCAAGATGACAAGCGAAGACCTCCTACCGCTGGCGACAAGATCAAGGCATCTGCGAACGAATTGGTCGATACCCTCATGCAAGCCCAGCCATCTTATATTCGAACCATCAAACCCAATGAGAACAAGTCTCCCAAGGAGTACAACAACGAAAACGTCATGCATCAGATCAAGTATCTTGGTCTCCAGGAGAACGTCCGCATCCGACGAGCAGGTTTCGCCTATCGGCAAGCCTTTGACAAGTTTGTGGAAAGGTTTGCTCTGCTTTCACCTAGATTGTCATACGCTGGCGAGTACACATACACTGGACCTATGGAGCAAGCTGTCAAGATCGTCTTCGAAGACACAAGCATACCAAAAGAAGAGTATCAGATTGGCGTCACGAAGGCATTCGTGAAATCTCCTGAGACGCTGTTTGGTCTGGAGACCATGCGGGATCGATACTGGCACAACATGGCAATTCGAATTCAAAGGGCCTGGCGCAATTACCTCCGATACCGTGCCGAAGCAGCAACAAGAATACAGAAATGTTGGCGCAAGTCGAAGATCGGACTCAAGGAGATTGAGTTCAGAGACCAAGGTCACAAAATCCTACAAGGACGCAAAGAGAGGCGAAGATACAGTTTGCTCGGCTCGAGACGATTCTTTGGTGACTACCTGGGTATCAACATGCCTCGAGGCGCTGGCCAAGTCATCCGCGATTCGATCCACCTTGGCAGTCAGGAGCGTTGCGTGTTCTCGGCACGATGCGAGCTTCTGGTTTCCAAGTTTGGTCGCTCATCCAAGCCGATGCCACGTATACTCATACTTACCCCAAAAGCAATTTACATTGTGGCGCAACAAGTCATCAACAGCTCGTTACAGATCTCGGCAGAAAGAACGATACCCAATGGATCTGTCAAATTCATCTCAGCCTCGACGTTGCGAGACGACTGGTTTTCTATTGGCGTCGGGTCTCCACAGGAGCCCGACCCATTGATCAACTGTGTTTTCAAGACCGAGTTCTTCCTACAATTCAAGACCGTCTCGCCTGGAGGAACAAACTTGCAACTGGGTGATCAGATACAATACAACAAGAAGCCCGGAAAATTGGCCACAGTCAAAGTCATTAAGGACCCTGCTGTTCCAAGGGATGACCAGTACAAGTCGGGTACGGTCCATGTTGGTCCAGGAGAATCTCCAAGTTCGGTCTCGAGGCCTACACCCAAGGGCAAGGCGATCGCAAGGCCTATAACTACTGGTAAGCTACTTCGAAAAGGCGGCCCCGGTGGACAACCATCGAAGATGACTTCACGGCCGAAACCTGCACCGAGGCCTGTTCCAGCTGCAGCACCAGCGGTGTCACGACCCGTACCCGCGCCCGCGCCCGCGCCCGCGCCCGCACCTGCACCAGCAGCGTCAAGACCTGTACCCACACCTGCAGCCTCACGGTCAATACCCACACCTGCGACTGGTGCGGCCACTTTCAACCAAGCTGCTACGGAACCAGCGGCGCGTCCAACGCCAAGTCTGCCACAAACGAATGGTCATGCTCGGAACGACTCGGCAGCCTCAGCCAGAGCGCCTCCGCCACCGCCACCGCCACCACCCTCGGCGGCCCCGGCGGTGTCAGACAAGCCCCAAGTCAAGGTGAAATATGATTTTGAGTCACCGGCTGCCAACCAACTTAGTATCAAAGCCGGAGACATCCTGGAATTATCGCAGAAAGAGAACAATGGCTGGTGGCTTTGCAAGAATCCCAAGACAGGCGCACAAGGATGGACACCGTCTGCTTACGTAGAAGAGATTGAACATACACGAGCGGCCCATCATCCTCCACCACCACCACCACCACCCCCTGCTGCTCCAGCGAGATCAACGCCTGCGGTTGCTGTCAACGGACATGGAGTAGATGGTGCGACAAAAGGCAGAGCTACTCCACCGGTGCCTCCAACTAAGCGACCTGTGCCAGGTGGTAGGAAACCGGCGCCTGCGCCGCCAGCGCGGGATAGTGCTGTCAGTCTGAGTACGGGCAGTGGCACGGATAGTGGACGTGCTACGCCCAACAGCGTTGGCGGAGGCAGTCTCGCAGGCGGACTGGCAGAGGCTTTACGAGCGAGGCAAAGTGCTATGGGCAATAGAAAGGATGACGAGGACGAGGACTGGTGATGAATGACTACTACACGACTAGGTGTTGTGGGTTGTGATGAGGGTGCACGACTTTCTGTTGAGGTTTCTTTAGCGGGCGCCGCCTATGCAACGATTGTTTTCGAGGTACTGGTGCAGCATGATTTCGAGGTTGGTGACAGCCAGCCAGATGCTCGGTTTTCGCTTGTTCGTCTCTTCAGCAGCATGAGTTAGATACCTGACCATTCGCATCATCTTGCTTGTGCTACGTAGCCTCCAGATGTTCCTATAGGTTTTACACAAGGAAGTGGCGCCTGTCGCGACTTCCCCATGGGGCAAGGCATGCATTGTTAACCCCGCACTATCTCGTTAGCTTGGATCCCGGCTGCGCGTTCCCCAGGATGAGTGGAGTGAAACACGTCTACTCAAGCTCTAACGGCGTTTGACAAGGTAGCATTGCCTCGCACAAGCAAACCACATGCCGCTGACGACGACCACTTGCAGCCCCCAGCTGGGCTGTAATGGTCAACTCCGAGCAGGCCTGCGACTCCTCCAAATCACGCGTCTTTTACGCGATGAAACGTGTCGCCTACCAGCATTGCCGCGGCTGAAGTCCACACCCAGTGCCTCGCGCGAACTATGGTCGAGTGCCTAGCACTGTAGCTTCCTCGATGTTCCGCTTCTCATACACGCCTCCTCAATTCCAGTTCTGGATCCGACCACTACTTGCAAGTTGAGAGCTTCTTACCACGAGAAGCGATCTCTATCAGTCCTTATATCGATTGTCCATCTCCGCTAGAAAGTTAAGGCAGATGATAACAACTGGTTGAGTGCCGTCGTTCGCCGGCGAATGAGATTGGATCTGACATACGGAACCCCGCTACATACTCCGAGTCCACGGCGATGAACGGGAATAGCTCAAGGGTCATCATGGCCTCACGCGTTTCCCTCACGGCTGGACGGAAATCCTCTTGTTTCTATGCTCGTCCCAGACTGGCAGCACGTTCGCCGTGGCTACCGCTGCTCAGCAAGAGCAGTGCGTGGCAATCAGCATCCCAGTATGTCTCTACCAGGAAACTATTTACGCAATCCAACAAGGATCATCGGCCGCGGTCATGTCAAATAGTCGCCCATCAGCCACGGCCTTTAGCTTTGGTCAGGCCATGTTTGCCCTGGTCTCCTCCCGCACGGCGCTCGATATCGACATTGCCTGAAGAAGTGCCATATGAGAAGCTCACCGTTGGCATACCTAAGGAGACTTTCCCCGCAGAACGCAGGGTAGCTATCACACCACAGAATGTCACCCTGTTACGCAAGAAGGGCTTTGGTCGAGTGCTCGTTGAGGAGGGTGCCGGCGAGCAAGCAAAGTTCTCCAACTTCATGTACGAACATGCTGGTGCTACCATTGTCAAGCAAAGCCAGATCTGGTCGGACAGTGATATCATCCTGAAAGTCCGAGCACCGCGAACAGACAGCCCTAATAGTGAAGTCGATGCTTTACAGAAAGGCACAGTCATCATTTCCATGTTGCAGCCTGCACAAAACAAAGCTCTTGTTGATGCTGTTGCTGGAAGGGGTGCAACCTCCTTTGCTATGGATCAGATTCCTCGCATCTCCCGTGCCCAGGTCTTTGATGCTCTCAGCTCCATGGCAAACTCTGCTGGTTACAAAGCTGTTCTCGAAGCGTCAAACCATTTCGGCCGCTTTATGACTGGCCAAACCACTGCGGCGGGCAAGATTCCTCCCTCCAAAGTGCTAGTTATAGGGGCTGGAGTGGCGGGTCTTTCAGCAATAACCACCGCTAAGCGCATGGGCGCTATTGTACGGGGTTTTGATACTCGTGCGGTGGCGAGAGAACAGGTTCAGTCCCTGGGCGCTGAGTTCCTTGAGGTCTCTATAAACGAGGACGGAAGTGGTAGTGGAGGTTATGGAAAAGAAATGTCTAAAGAGTTCATCGACGCAGAGATGAAACTTTTCATGGAACAGGCCAAAGATGTTGATATCATCATCACTACCGCCATGATACCGGGGAAACCTGCGCCTCGTCTTATACTGAAAGAGCACGTCGAGGCAATGCGACCTGGCTCAGTCATCGTCGATCTCGCGGCCGACTCTGGGGGCAATTGTGAGCTCACTGTACCTGGCAAGGCAACTGTACTGGACTCGGGGGTAACAATCATCGGCTATACAGACTTCCCTTCACGGCTACCAACACAGTCATCAACCTTGTACTCGAACAACATCACAAAGTTCCTGCTGTCCGTGTCAAAAGACACCGGCAAATTCTTGATCGATCTCGAGGACGAAGTCGTGCGAGGCGCTATCGTGACACAACAAGGAGAGATCCTGCCCCCAGCGCCTCGAGCAGCGCCTCCACCAACACCTCCGCCCCAGGCCAAGGTAGACAAAATCGAAGAGGTCGTTGCGCTCACACCATGGCAGAAAACTGTGAGAGAAGTAACGACCATCACAGGTGGCATGACTAGCGTGCTGGCTCTGGGAAAGCTGACTTCTCCTCTATTCATGGCCAACATTTTCACAACCGGACTAGCAGGACTGATCGGCTATCGAGTCGTTTGGGGCGTCGCTCCTGCTCTTCACTCGCCGCTGATGTCCGTTACAAATGCCATCAGTGGAATGGTTGGGGTTGGAGGCCTATTCATCATGGGTGGCGGCTTCTTGCCTGAGACAATACCGCAGCTGTTAGGCTCAGCTTCCGTGCTTATCGCTTTTGTGAATATTGGTGGCGGATTTGAAATCACTAGGAGGATGTTGGCCATGTTCAAAAGGCCTACTGACCCACCTGAGTACCCCTGGCTCTACGCAGTCCCAGCCGTACTCTTCGGGGGCGGTTATCTGGCTGCTGCTGCTACCGGGACAGCTGGTCTGGTGGAGGCTGGGTACCTCGTCGCAAGCGTGCTTTGTATCAGCTCCATCTCGGGCCTGTCAGCCATGCACACGGCAAGGCAAGGAAATCAATTAGGTATGCTCGGCGTCGGCTCAGGCGTTCTAGCCTCGTTAGTTGCAGTCGGCTTTCCACCTGCTGTGCTTGCACAATTTGCTGCACTTGCTGGTGTTGGCGGAATGGCTGGGGCATTGATCGGCAGAAGGATAACTCCTACAGAACTGCCACAGACCGTTGCCAGCTTGCACTCATTAGTAGGATTGGCAGCTGTTCTCACTAGCATAGGGAGCATTCTAGCACATATCGGCAGCATCTCCGTGCTACATCTGGTTACAGGGTACCTGGGGGTTGTCATTGGAGGAATCACCTTCACAGGCTCAATCGTCGCCTTCATGAAGCTCTCTGGCAAGATGTCATCGCGTCCGCTGCGGCTCCCTGGCCGCCATGCGATAAACATCGGCCTCTTGACCGCTAATGCTGCGACTATGGGAGCCTGCCTGACCCTGGGTCCTACTGCACCTGCTTTGGCGGCAACTTGTCTGACCGTCGGCACTGCCTTGTCGTTCATAAAAGGCTACACTACCACTGCAGCTATAGGCGGGGCAGATATGCCTGTTTCTATAACTGTTTTAAATGGGCTGTCAGGATTCGCCTTGCTTTGTGAGGGGTTGATGTTGAACAATCCCTTGCTAACAACGGTCGGGAGTCTGATAGGGGTGTCCGGCAGTATCCTCTCATACATCATGTGTGTTGCTATGAACCGCTCCCTGAAAAATGTTATCTTCGGGGGCATCGCAGCACCGACAGCAAGTAATGCTGCCATCTCAGAAGGGAAGTCGGTGTCGGAAATCACTATTGAAGACACGGCCGAGTCACTCACGAACGCCGAAAACGTGATAATAGTGGTTGGGTACGGTATGGCGGTCGCCAAAGCACAGTATGCCATCGCTGAGATTACCGCTTCCCTCCGAGCACGTGGTGTGAACGTTCGCTTCGCTATTCATCCTGTCGCTGGGCGTATGCCAGGGCAATGCAATGTGCTCCTCGCCGAGGCGTCCGTGCCGTACGATATTGTGTTGGAAATGGATGAGATTAATGATGACTTTCCGGAGACGGACCTTACGCTTGTGATTGGAGCGAACGATACTGTCAATCCCATCGCGCTGGAGCCTGGAAGCCCAATCGCGGGTATGCCTGTTTTGCATGCTTGGAAGAGTAAGCAAACTATTGTCATGAAGAGGGGAATGAGCTCTGGATATGGTAAGTCATCACGATGGTTGTGGAGGACTTCATGCTAACGCTGTGACAGCGGATGTGCCTAATCCAATGTTCTACATGCCTAATACCAAGATGCTGTTCGGTGATGCGAGAAAGACTTGTGACGGTAAGTGCTCCTACGAAAAGTTCCTGATGCGGTAAATGCTAACGATCTCGTAGCATTGAAAAGCGCGATCGAGATGAAGGCTAAGAGTCAGTTCCACGTTTGAGTTGACCCCCTCAAGCGTGCCGCCACCAATACAACCGTGAGGTGGACTCAGTCTACCCAGGAAGAGCCTCAAAAAGCATGGTTGGCCAACTGGAGATTGCGAAAGCTGGCAGCTGCACCCTTTAGCATCGTCTTCATGTTTGACATAGATATGCCCTCGGTTCTTGGTACGTTCTTGTAAGTAGAGAAGATATATTGAAGATAAACCTATGGTGACACACAACGACCCGAGCCACCTGTCCCCGTTCTTCGACCACCAGTAGTCAGTTGCGGGCTCGCACCGTCTACCTTGCCGTCTGGGTTGAACCGCCCTCAGCCACTCAAGAACCGGCCCTCGTGGTCTGAGATACAACCTCCACGCCCAGTCCACCACCTCCCAAGCTCCAAGAACATCTACCGCTCCTCCCTCCTCACCACTGCTCTGGTAGCCCTTCCCTCAACAACCGATACCCAGATCGCGCCTCCCCACTCTCCACCCGCACCTACCCCCTCGTCGGATCCCGGCAGTGCCTTCCCGCGCGAGTATCGCACCTGACTCGTCCGCGGGCCGTGCTGTTTCCCCCTTACCTCCTTGCGGGAAGGAACAATCTACGGTACAACGGTGCTCGTCTGGCTGCGCGTGCGTCCTAGCTGACTTATGTCGCGCTCGCGTGGATCCTGTGTGTACTGTAGTGCACTGCACTGCACTGCACTGTGATCGTGGATTCGAGGGTCGAAAGGCGAGGGACTTGGTCGAGCGCAGTTCCCGCGTTTGGGATGGGCGTGCTGCGTATCTACAGTAGCACCGGCCACGTTTCTTCCAGGGACGAATGGGTGTTGGCGAGGGCGGTCGGGGAAGTACTGGGGCGCGCCCCGAGGTATCTAGCAATCGGTGCTGCTCGGGGTCAGGCGGTGGTTTGGGACTGAGGCTGGTTTTCGACCGGTGTGGCGACGTGTTGGTACTGTGGGTTTTGTGCGTGATTGCATGTGCTGGGGAACGGATTCGTAGTAGGTGTTTATCGTTCTGTTGGATTGGGGATTGCGCTCTGGTGTTCGGAGGCTTGAGTGCGTGCGTGCTCTTGAGAATTATTGCCTGCTCGTATGACTTGATTAGAGGGTGCGTGGGTGGTGTGCGCCTGCACCTGTCACGGCGTTGCAGTCAGTGAAAAGAATAGGCAGGGAACCGCTTGGGAGTGATTGTGCGTATGCGATGTGATTGATTGATTGATTGTTATGCCACTTTCGTGGCCTGTTGGCTTCGAGGAAGCTATCTATATATGGCTCTGCTCGGTTGCGGCATGAGCTAGCGAGGCAACTGCTGTGCTGTGGATGTCAAGCCCAGTGCGGTCGGGCCAATGTGCTGCTGCTTCTCCATCTTTGCAGCCTCCCGCTCCTCCTTCGCAGCAGCCTCCCTCGCCGCCCGCTCTGCTGTGACCTTTGCGTGGATGGCTGCACCCTCCTTCGCGCTCTTCACTCGGTTGGCAATACCCTCATCGACTCTTCTCTCTTCGACAGCAAGTCGTGACACGATCAGATCGTGACCGAAGTGACATTTGTCTCTCTTGTCGCATTCGCCTGTTTTGATGATCTTGACGCAGGTTGCTCTGATGTGGTAGAGCTTGGCTTGCTCCTTGCAGGGAGCTTTGATGCTCTCGCCCTTCTCGTCCGGAACGACCACGAACCGATCGCAGTCCTGAGCTCCTTCGGCTTTGCATGCGGCGTTGCGGTGGATGTACCCGACATGAGCCCAACCCCAGCCTTTGTCAGAATGTTGGCACTCGAAACCTCGTCGGAAGTCTGGGCACAGGCTGTGTTACCCTGCCGAGACACACGTCGCATGACCTGTGCATTGTTTGCCGTTCATGTTGTGGGCACATGCGTCTTTGTATACTTGTTCGGCTCTCTGACCCCAGTACTCGTCTGTGATCTCTTCTGGCGCTCTGGCTTTGGGGACGACCTTGAGGCCGTACAGATCTGGGGCACCTTGTGTGCCGGAGTATCGTCGTTCCCTTCCATGTCGCGCCATCGGCTGATCTTTGACCACTTCGTCGCTGATGGGTTGGGGTGTGTTTGCACGTGGTCGTTTGGGTCGACCCTGTTCGGTTGAGCTAGGCGCGGACTTGCGCTTCGCATTCGCTTTGGCCTGCTTCTGGGTAGCGGCCTCGGCAGCCTGCTCGGCGCGAGCGGCGCGAGCATCCACACCAGTGCCAGAGGGAGGGGCAAGCTGTTTCCTCAAAGCCTCGATCAGTGTGAGGAAATGAGAATTGAGTATTGAACTCGTCGGCTTCAACCACTTTTCATGACTGAGCGCCTGGTAGAACATGGTCGATGAGGCTCCGGGGGGGCACCGATGTGTAAATATATATACATATATATAAATATGTTGGAGGAATGTGAGAGCGCTGATAGTGATCGAGCGCTGTACTCAAGAGTGTATTTGGATGAGAAGGAAGAAGGTAGTAAAAGTCGAGGGAGTCGTGCGCTTATATAGTAGACAGACACCTGCGTGTCACCTACCGCCAAGACTCTTGTGGTAACATTGACCTGACGCGCTGTTGCAGAAAAGAAAAGCTCGTTGGCATGTGTTGACGTTTGTGAGCAGTGACAATCACTTGTGAGCGTATGTGAACAGCTTGACGCCTGCGTGGTAGGCAGGCGCCTGCGTTTCACTTGGTGCCAGGACCTCCGAGCAGTGACCTTCACTTGACCCTTGTTTCAATAAACCAGCTCGTTGACGTGTGACTACGTTGCACATGCAGTGACATTCACTGATGAGCCTGTGAACAGCTTGACGGCCACGCACTGGGCAGGCGTGTCACTTCGTGCCGAGACTGTTGTGGCAACCTTCACTTGACCCTCGTTTCAGAAAACCAGCTCGTTAGCATGTGATGACATGTGATGACATACATGAGCAGTGACCTCAATTTGTGTGCCTGTGAACAGCAAGCTTGACTAATCACGTGGTAGATCATTGCAACCAGTTAGCGTCCCCAAGCACCAACAGCCATCTAGTGACCGAGAAGGCTGGCCTAGCCGTGGCCCCAAGCTACCGTTTCTGTCTTGCCAGATGACAGCAAGGGCGTGGTAGGCAGGGTGGGTCACGATGTATGCAACAGCTTTCTGCTCGTTGCTGACGTCAAGTTCGATGTGCCTTGTAGTTGGCTCAGGCCGTCGTTCCTGTCACTCTGGGAGGAGCAGGCCAGCCGTCCTCGAGGCCCGTTGTGCCGTGCTCTCCAACTGCCGTCGGATTGTCAAGTACCAGGCGCGCCCCGCACGTTGAAATGCTGTACGTATATTGCCAGGACGGCGACATGTTACCAAGATCAAACGTGGTATGGATCGTAGTCGAGGTTGATCTGTCGTTGAGAGTAAGACAAAAGGTGTAAAAGATGCTACGGTGGACAGGTATACCGGAGGCATTTGAGTCTGTCAGAAGCACAGCTTGCGCTCAAAGCACTGTACTACCTCTCATTTCGAACCTCTCTCATCCTCCTCTCAAGGCCACGCACTGCGTCTCCGACGGTAGCAACGTTCTCTTTCATGACTTCCTTGCCCTCAGCCATGGCATTTTCTGCACTCTCGATCGCCTCCCGCCATTTCCTGATATCGTTCTCTTGAGTGCTGAGTCTACTCGCAAATTCGTCAAGTTCGATCCTAACTTCCGCTGCACCGGCATGTATGACACTCAATGCTCTCAGTCGCTCGAGGACCACCGGCAGTAGTGGTTGCAGGGACTGTAGGGTTGGCAGAATATTGTATAGCGCGGTTATACGCGCTGCTTGATCGTCAAGGAAGAGGGAGGTGAATTGCCGCTGCAGGTCGTCTTTGCTCGTCAGGGTTTGCTCGGTCTGGCCTAAGCCGGATGCAGGTCGTCCATTTACGTCCTGGCTGCTTAGATTGCGGGTCAATCGTGCTTCGGTGCCTGTGTGAACAGCACTGTGGGAGTGTAACAGATGGGCGTGCCGATCTCGTGTCTCGAGGAGTTCTTCAAAAGACTTGGTCGCTGCTCGTCGGGAATCTTCGAGACGTTTGGACTCGGAGATCAAGTGGCGGATCTTGGATGCCAGGGGATCAAGATGGACTGTGCTTGTGGTCGCTGTGGCCGGTGAGCGAGGGTCTACTGATGAATGTGGATCAGCGCTCGGCGATAGGGTCGAGTACAGTGTCTCGATTTGGGTGCTGAGTGTGTCAAGTGTTGGCAGGATTGAGGGTTTGGTGGCCGCGGACGGAGACAGGGAGGAGACGCCCAGGGCTGTCTCGAGCGCTGAAAGGCGGTCGCTGAAGGCTGCGATTGCTGAAATTGAGGATTCTGGGAGGTCTTCTGGCTGTGAGGGTGCAGTCGTCGCTTGTGTTTCAGCGGAATCCTCATCAAGACTACGCATGAACTGTTCTTCCAGGCTAGGGCCTTTCTTCTTTCTGACTGTATGAGCTATGCCTTCTAAGACAGTGCTAAGCTCTTCGATACCTTTCGACAAGCCTTCTTGGTTCTGGCTGCTGGCTTGTGCTTGATTAGCGGTATGCTCGTCGTCACTATGGTCATCTTCGTCCTTCTCAGTCTTCTCAATGCGCTCTATCTCAGCTTGAAGTTCTGCGGCCTCACGCATCAGCCGGGCCAGACGTTGTTGCGTGGTTTCAGGCTCATCGTCATCATCGTAGTATCCATCCTGCTGGCCGTTGCTGGCATCGACTTTCTTGCGTCGCCGTCTCGTCCTTGCTCGGTAATCTCTCCTGCCGCCATGTATAGTGTCTGAGAAATTGACGTCCCTTGCATCAACTACGGCAGGCTCAAAACGGGCTCTGGCAGCGTCTCGATCCAGATCATGCTTGTCGAAATTGGGATTATCGCTATCCGACTCTTCAGCAGAGTCGGTGGGTAATGTACTTGCTTCTGTGAGCTCAGGCACAGCTGTTTCGTAGATCTCTGTCCCAAGGTCGAGGTCTGGGAGACCAGCATATTTCTTGACTCCTGCCATGATAGAGGAAAATCTTTTCCCGCGTGTCGTAGGACCTTCTCTGGCTATGTGATATCTCCCACGTGCTTGGTAGGCTCGCTCAGATCGGGATAGGCGTCGTAGATGGTGTTCCGTCGAGTAGGGTGTTTCTGTAGCGAAGGTGTTCGGAGCTCGAGCAGGCTGGTAGCTGGTTCTTTCTCCTGAAGTTCTCTCGGGGTGAACGCAGCTACTGTGCCAGGAATGCTGGACGGGCTAGTACTAGTCTCAGCCGCCTGCTTCAGTCGTCCAGGTTCCCTTTTTGATATTTGGTGTACAGCTCGCTCTTGAATTTTATTGCGCGCTGGCCTCCTGCACTGGGGTGACTCGAATGGGGTTCCAACCGCTGGAATAGTGATTCAATGAGTCCACAAGTGGCCAGTCAAGATCTCTCTTCCCTTTCAATCTCTGACACTGTTGTGCTGCTATCCACCTCAGATCCCTTGCCAGGCTCCTCCGCTCTACAGTCGTCCGTATGGATGGGGTGTCCTGGGCAGGGTTCGGTAGTGCTGTCCCTAAACTGCGTCGTTCCCTCTCACCCTGCTCTTTATACTCGCCCTTTCCGCTTCCCAGGTTCGCCTTCCAGTATACCTCCCTGATCTTCCTAAATACCTCAGTAAACTCGCGTAGATCCCGCTTCTCAACCCTCGCCCCAAATCACCAATAATAAACACTCTCAAGGACCAAGGCTCGATCCTCGTCCGGCAGGCGTGGGATCTGCTCGACAATCTTCTTCAGCCGTTGGCGTCGTCCGTAGTCGTCGTCTACCCACTCGAACAGGACGTTAAGCGCAACATAAGTATCGAATTTAGCTGCGTTCACGGACTGTATAAGCGCTTTACTGGCGTGGCTCGCGTCAACACTATTCGAACCGCCAGGGCAGCGACATATCTGGCTTCGGCTCCGTTTCGGCCGAGGCCGAGTAAACAGTCTTGGCTTTCTGTGACGCGTTCCGAGAACCAGTCAGATGTCTACCGTACCGTTGACATTGTTTATTCGTGCCAGACTCTCTTTCGAGACTGTGCAATGTGTTGCCATGTAGATTCAGTTCTTTGCAGAGATCGCGCCGCGCAACATCTGAAGGCATGTTTGCTCGATGGCTTGGACCACTGCCACATAGAAGCGGTGTCCATGCTGATGCTTTGAGCCGCCGATGCAACTGGATCTACGCACAGCGTATGCAGCTCTCCCGATTGCAGGCCAGCGCACTCGAGACAAGAACAGCCTCTCCCAAGCCTAGGGCACGTCGACCCGTGATGACACTGAACTTCATGACATTACGACTCTGTGGTCCGAACGCTCTATACTGATGCATATGGTCAAGGCTCATGACGCGCCACCTTTGCCCTTCAAGGTCTTGTTATCGTGATCGACATCCCCCAAGAACCTCTCCCATGTATCGATGACACCCTGATAAAACTCCATATTCTGTGTTGCCAATGCGCCTAGACTGTCTCGGAACTCCAGGCCCTTGATCCTCTCGAAATCATCCACCTCCTTCATTACCTGCTGATCGAACATCTCGCTCGTGTTCTTGGCGATGTCGACTTCGCGATTGAGCTCCTCGATCCTGATCTCTAGCTTGCGTGCGCGGTCGCGTCGGGCCTGTTCATGGTCTACCCCTCGCATGTCTTCTACTTTATGCCGGATGAACGTGGCTGGATTCAGCGAGCTGGAGGTGCCGTACTGTGCGTGCGAGACTAGGGTGTCGCGTTCTTGAGACGCTCTCTGCAGGTAGTCGGAGAGCCCCTCGAAGTCGAGTTGTTTCTGTTCGCGCGTGCGGAGAAGAGCCTTGACGGAGCCGATGTAACTGTCCATATCTCGCAGGCTGCCGAGGTAATTCTGATCCGTGTGGTCTTTGAGGTTCTTCCAGCCCCGCGAAGACTCTTCGACACAGCCAGCAAATGTCAGCACTTGAGGTTCTATTGCTGGCTCGAGGGGGGTGAGCTTGCGCATATTGGTGGCCAGTTCGGCATAGTCCTGTTCCAGATCGCCCTCTCTCCTCACCACCCGGGCGACTATCTTCTCGACGTGGTTGAGGTCTTCGTCCAGCTTGTTCAGTCTGTCCATGACTTCTATGAACCTACGGTCGGGCTTGTGCACTTTGGAGAAGGCGTTGAGCATGGTATCTGCGACGTTATCGAAGAAACCCTGCGGTGGTGCTGTGGCCGGACTGGTTTCGCTGGCCGTACTGCTTCTTGCTGGGCGATTCTTCATCTGCTGGTTCCAGTCTTGCGTCTCGAGGAAGAGGAGGAAGATGGTAGATCTGCGCAGGATTGGGTGCTGTGTTATCCTCTTGATGAATCTGTGCAACGACCAGGCTCTTCGGTGGGTGAAGTCATTGCTGAATCTGTCACCTCGTACGTATGCCATGCTGTTCTTTTCCGGTAGCGGCGGCACGGCAGCTGCCTGGTATTCCTTGTAAAGGGCGTTGCGCAGGAAGACGAAATCTGTAAAGCGTCGCCGTACGGAGAAGTCGGATTTCATGAAGGAGGAAAAGTCTGACTGCAGCAAGTTAGCCCAAAGCAGAGCGTGAATGGTCGGGGGCGCGTACGTGGGTGGTGACTTTGTACGAGACGTAAGCGTCTTTCGTGCCGTCGTTCTCCTTCATCGGCGAGTCCACTGTGCAGTCGAGTGTGCCATCTGGACCGATGCCTGCCAGATCTATCGCGTCCGCATTCTCGCCAGCCTGTGGTGGGTCGCTGCTGCTTGCCGTGCTCGTGCGTCTACCGCTCACGCTGCCGCGTGGTAATGAACTCTCCTCGAAGCTGGGGCCTTCCGGAGACGTCGGTGTCTGGTCTCTTTCCCACTGCACACTGTCAAAGCCCGTCTCCTGCTCCATTCTGCTCAACCTCGTGCGCAAGCGGGCCTAGACTGCTGCCTTTCGCTGCCTCTCGAGACCACTTCCTTCAGTCGAGCTAGTGCTCTTTGTATTTTGTGATCAGGCCGATGTTCGAGCGGTGGTCGAGTATGTTGAAGCGACCGATCGTCAATGGGCAATCGTGTGCAAGGAGTGTAGGAAGGCGGACGCGTTGTTCTCGACTGCTTGAGCTAAGAGGCAGGTGGCATTGCGCCGGCCTGGTTTCAACCTGAGCTTCCGTCATAGGCAGTCCAGATAGTGGATACCTGCCTGAATGAGGCACCAGCATGCACGAGGGACTTGGGGGCAACTAAACCAGATGGACCCTTGTAAAGGCACACTGGCTTTGAGTATGACAAGAGCGATATACTGAACTCATATTACACGAAAAGGACACTGGCGGCCTCTCAACGTACCTTGCAGTTCTAGCACTTGCTCCACATTCTCATTGATCCAACGTGATCACCCCGTTCTCCTCCAATCTCAAAAAAGACACCCCTAAACAGCCAAAGGCATCCCCGTCTCTCATTGATGTGAAAGGAAATCTGAGGTAATACGCCAGCCATGCAGTTCTGCGGTTCATTCTCACTGCACGACTGCTTCTGCACCCTCTATCCTGATCATGTTCCGCTTCCGGAGATATTCAACCGTCTTCTTCCGCTCCTGCCCATTCATCTGTGCCCAGTTTTCCAGCCTGGAGAGCGTTCCATCTTTGTTTACCACCAACGGCCCTAGCGTGTCCAAGTCACGTGGTGTCTGATCGGTTGCGGGCTCCGCTGGCAGAGCAGGCACCTTTTCAGCATGGCCATCTGTGATATCGTTGTCATGACTGTTGCTCACTTTTCTCGTCGATTTTGGAGTAGCTGAGGATCGGAACTGCCCCTTGTTTGGTCTCATACCCGAGACCGTCCGCTGCAGAATATACAGTCTCGTTTCAAGCGGAACCTCAAACCAGTAGCTAACAACATTGTGAGGCAAAGCATAGCCACAAACAACCATGTCGTGTGCGATGTTGTGCAGGTTCGCCAGCGGCACGGCAAGGAGAGAAGGGTACATAGCATGCAACAGAGCCGTTGTGCCACCTTCCTCAATATCTGCCTGATCCTTGCTCGTCCAGTACCGCCAGAAACCACCAGGTGTATTCCAATCAATTTTCTTGTTCCATGGTTGTAGGGTCCGCTCCATTTCTGGCCTCAAGATCCTCGGCTTCCCTAAAACTTTGACCTCATGTACGACTTCCCAAGCCCCGATGGCAAGACTCGGATCCTCGACAACTACGAAATCGAAACGGGACCAAAACTCGGGCGTGAGGAACGCGGTCTCGTTGGCAGACTTGTCGTACACCCACAGAGGGTCGCGGAAGAGCCGTTTAGCTGGCAGCGATGCGGAGGATGGAGACGGGGCTGTAGGGCGAGCTGTGAGGGCGGGATGATTGGCATCGCCAGGGAAGATAATCGGGTCCCGCCTCTGGACGTTTGGCTCTGGTATCGAACCTACGACAGGGGAAGTAGGTTCCCCAAGGACGAGGTCAGAGGGGGGTGGCTGTTCCAGAAAGCGAGTGACGCCGGATTGAAGAGCGAGGTTTGTAAGGTGAACATGGATTTCTGGTTGGCCCGTCCTCGGCTCCCACCTGGAGATGAAGCCCTCACCGTGGTCATGATAGTATTTATGAAGAGCTTCGAGCGCTTGCCCCCCAGGATAATTCTGTGCTGATAGAGGAAGGAGGATAGTATGACTGACGAGTGCCGTAATGATTGTGCTGATAATGACGGCGTAAAGTAGTAACTTGGTTACAACACTCTTGTGAGCGTTTATAGTGAGCCGTGTGCAGGTAAGCGCTGCCACGAGTGTCAACGAGGGCACGATTGGGAACATGAACCGAGTTTCCTTATGAGGCAAGATAGAGTAGATCAGAAGGTAAGCGTAGCTCGGAATGAGGTTATCAAGGACGCGAAGGTCCTGCCATGTTGCGGGGAAGATGAACAGCAGGTCGACCATGAACATCTGGTTCATCAGCAGCCGTGGCAGAGATACAACCAGATACCAATAAAATGGCTGCGTGCCCCATTCCGAGGCACCTTGACTTCCCTCTTTCGGGAACACGTTCGATACGAACGCTGCTAGCTCCGGCCAAAGCGGGCTGGACGAGCGCCAGAAGTACGAGTCGATTGTGACAGTGAGTACGAGGGCGATGAGTGCCCCGGGAATGATGGATGGGACCAAGGTGGTCCTTATGAGAGATACCTTGGCGTCAAAGGTCTGTGGTTTCAGTAGCAGCCATAAGCAGTGTGCGCCCAACAGAAGAGCTAACTCGGATCTGAAGATGACGGTGGCGAGGGTCATCAAGTACAGACCGAGGCGTGTCCTCTTCACCGGACCCAAGGACGAAGTAGGGTTGGGCAAAAGGCATGCCAGCGAGATGGTGCCTGGAGTGCGTCAATGAGGGAAGGACAAGAAGCTGAGTTCGTCATACTCAGAAAGAAAGCAAACATGTTAGGTAAGGTCCTTGAAGCATAGTACCACAGATGGAATTGACTAGCTTGAAGCACTACATACCACGTAGCTGCGATAGGCCCATAAGCACGCTCCACCGCTCTAGCGAAGATAGCCATAGCAGTCGCATTCATACCTCCCAAAACAGCTCTGACATGAGTCTGTGCTGCTTTGCCAGCTAGGCTGCCAAACCATATCTCTGGTTTTGCTAGTCCTGACACCACGAGAGAGCCGATGAATGTCCTAGGAACAGCTCCGGGAAAGGTCATGTGGTCAAAGTACGCCATGAACTTGTTCGTAGCGTTGCTGGTTGGCACGCCATATTCGAGAATGTCATGTGTGGCTTGTATGTTGAAGGACTCTTCGACTTTCGTGTATGGTGCAACGTGAAGATGCAGTATGGCAATGGCTGGGAAGATGATGAACGCGAGCTGCCAGGGAGTTGGGGCCATGGTCAGTCGTGAAGGCGGCCAGCGCAAATCACCGCATGTGGATGGGAAGGAAGCAAAAGGGGATAGCCAGAGCTGAGGGCCTGAGGCATATAGTAGTAGTCCGTACCTCGCTACCCACTAGTAGTAAGTCGGAGCACACATGTGCCTGGGCAAGGCGGTCTCAGTCTGACCAATCAAAGCGACCATCCTGCGGCGAAGAGCCAGTTCAATCTGGCTTTAACCCACGTTACCGAGACCGGCTCCAAGTCCGTCACAGCCTTGATCACATCCTACTGCTAACGACTGTGTCTGCAAGCTGGCCTCTTGAAGCAGAACCCGTCGCAAGTGCTCAGCAAGCAGCTACACCTAGCACTCAGTAAGCCGACAGCACAATATCATCCGTGGGCACACTCCGCCAGTCAGTCGAGACACCACTGCAGGCCAGGTCACTCCAAGCCAAAGACCACGGGCAACAAAACACCCTCTGAAAACACCACCCTCTCCAGCCCCGATCCAAACCCTCCCCCTGACACATCACCACCGCCATGCTCTTCCTCTTCGGCTTCGGCAAGCTAATCTACATCTCCGTCCTCCTGCTCAACGCCATCGCCATCCTGTCCGAAGACCGCTTCCTCGCCCGCATCGGCATGGGCCGCAGCGCCATGAACGCCGACCCGGGCTTCGGCGGCTCACGTCAAGACTACGACAGCACCAAAGGCCGCCTCATCAACCTCATCAGCTCAATACGCATGGTCACGCGCGCCCCGCTGATCGTGGTGAATGTGTTCATCATATTCTATGAGATTCTGCTGGGCTGAAAGGGGGGGCCTGGAAACACGCGAAGATACGAGGATACGAAGTACCTCGACGGTCGCTGTTTGCCTGCGGAGAAGAATGCCAGATGTCATGTGCTTGGAAGGGTCACCGCGGGGGGAGGGCACTTGTTGAGCTACAGAATAGGGCGCTGATATTCGTTGTGCGCGGTACACAGCCGCTCGTGCTAGGGACAGGTCGAAGGGCACAGGCAAGCACTACAGAGAACACATTTCTTTGCAGCAGTAGGATCAAGGCGCCCGACAGAGGACATACGAGTTGGCGCGGCCGTTAACAGAACTACGCCTGAGATTAAGACAGATGACGCGCTCGGAGCCTGCTACCAGTTGTACTCCCTTCTTCTACACGGTCAATCTCGCTCACTGACCACGGAGTGCCGGTGCATGAGCGAGTGTATGAGTAGTAGCAGGGGTATATCGAGGGGCTGGCGTGTCAGGCCGAGTCTTCGCTGCTTCCGAGGGCTGCGGCCATAAAAGCACAAGGGAAGAGCTTGTAGACAGAATCATCTGATGGATCTAACATGCTACAAACTCAGCACAGCCTGAGACAAACAGACCCCGCACACAAAACATATCAGATTCGGCAGCGTAGTTCCTGATTGACGTCGGCCCATCACATCGTTGCAGAGCATATCTCTGTTCAGCGCCGTACAAAAGGAATGACAGTACTGGCCACATCATTTCATTAAAAGCACTCGGCTCGTGATTGGAACCCACGACCATCGCTGTATCTGTGTACTAGACTCCTCTATCAACGTATGTTCGCCTGTACAGCTGGACATGGATGTTCATGAAGATAGCTCCTGGTCAGCTTCAGTCTACCACCCAGAAGCATCCACCACGAAGCCAGGGTCAAATCTCACGTGGCATGGTAAGCATGGCGCTAGGACGATCCCAGCCCCTGAGGATCCTGCTCGCCTTGGAACGAAGAGATCGCTGCGGGCAAGTCGCCGTGGTTGCAGCATCCTCCACCACTCATGGAGACAGTAAATTGAACGACTTCTTCCGCAAACTGAATCTGTTCCTCTTTTCTTTGCCGTCCTTGCTGCTCTCGGGCGACTCGTCGATCGTTGGTTCGATTGCGACCCGGCTACTAGGAGAAGACGTCTTCTGGTTCTCCGGATCAGGCGTAGACCTCTTCCCGTCCTCGTCCTTCTTCACCATCGAGCCGAACTTGAAACTCTTCGACCGCCGGAAGAGGTTCATCCGGGCAGGACTACTCCCGTTGGTTGGTGCGTCGTCAATCGGGGGAGTCTCTTCCCCTCTTTGGGCAGCCTCGTCTTTGGCCAATTTCTTGCTCTCTTCCATTGCCCAGCGCATTTGCTCGGCATTCTGTCGTGCTGCCTCGCCCAGCCGTTCGTGGAGAGCAGCTCGCCTCTCCTTTTCTTCTTTTTCTTTCTGTTTCTTGGCTTCCTTCTCCGCCAACTTGGCAGAAGCTTTCTGCTCCTTTTCCAAGGCTTTCTGTTCCTTGTCGGTTTTGGCCTTCTCTTTCCTGCTCCGCGGCACTTGGAGGATCGGCGTCGATTGAGGCGCAAGCGGAGGTGTCTGAGGGTCAACATGACCATTAGTCATTGGCGGCGCCGTCATCGCGTGATCAAGATTCGTCCTGTCGCCGTTCCCGATAGGTGATGCTGGAGTTGCACTGCGGACTCGATGCAGCTCCGCCGATTCCTTGGCTTTAGCCTCGGACAAGGTGACTTGTGATGCTCTTCGCTTCGTGGCGTCGCGCCTTTGCTCTGCACGAACCGCTTCAATCGTCGTTTCCTGGTAGAAGAGAACATATGCTGTTGCCAGGCCCGGTTTGTCTCCAAAGAAGTTCTTAACGTAACTTTTGTCCACGGGCTCTACCATTTCGTCGTCGAACAGCAGCCAGCCGCGATCTTGGGTTTTGATCACGGCGACGTAGTGGCCATGGAAGGGGCCCCCACCGATATGTACCACCACTGCGTAGAGTTCGTAGATCCGATCTGGGTCCTCGGCGTCGTCCGTCGTGTTGAAGAGTCGCAGATGGTAAGGATAGACCACCTTGTGGAACAGCTTCTGCAACCTTCCGTAGTCTTCCGTATACTTGAACCGTTTTAAATGTAATGTCAACACCTTCGGTAAGCTCTTGATCTTCATCCTCTTCTCCGCTTCCTGCAGACCGCCACAGTTGTCACAGTGGAATTTATTGCGTTCGCACAGCATTTCCTCTTCCGAAAACCTCCTTAAGCAGGAGGTCACAGAGGTGTGCTGATCAAGATCGACTGAAAGGTCGAGGAAAGGCTCGTCTCTCTGCGAGGTGTTCTCACACGTGAGACATCGTGTTTCGGAGGTTAGGGTGCCCTCGAACATGTCCCTCAGCCACTTTGTCGGACCTGGCTGAGCGATGGGAAGCACGGATGGAAAGGATACGGTGCTGGTTTCGGGCGTTTGTCTCGATGAGTTCTCGGGGTCGTTTTTCTTCTTCTCCTCGGCCTCGGCCTTGAGTCTCTTCTTCTCGTTGTCGTCGATGTTGTCTAAGAGAGTGTTCAGCAGTAAGTTGAAAAACTCGTGGGCGTCTTGATGCAGCTGGCCTCGAAACATCTCGTTGTCTCTCTTGAGCACCTCGACGAGCTTGCTTGGACTGACGATGCCGTGCCGTTTCTCGTTCGTCACCACTGCCTCGAAGATGTCTTTCACCGAGCTGTAAAGCGAATCCGGCATATCATAGGCGGCGGCATTCTGGTAGCTCATGTTCAGGATCGGCCCGGCCAGCAAGGCCTGCTTCTTCTTGTACTCGGGCGACTCCTTGTCTTCTGCCTTTTGCTGTGGTGTCTGCGCATTGGCACCAGTTGGCTTTGGGGCAGGAGGCTTCTGAGCCGGAGGTGGGGGTTTGGGTCGAGGTGGTGCTGCGGCCGCTGCTTTCGATATGCTGTCGGGTGCTGAGCGCTGAGGATAGGATATTATGTTTTCTCTAAATGGCACCGAGTAATACAAAGACTGAAGAATGGAATTGCAATAGCTGGCGCACGTCAGCCGAGATACTTGTGAAGGCGATTCTTCGTGGCAGCATACCAGGTATTCCCAAACTAGAGGTCGATTGGTCAGCGCTGGGAACTCGCAAGGAAGAGGCAGGAACGACTCACATTTTCCATCCCCCAAAACTTGTCGCTGCCGTCCTGTCGCAAAGGACCGGCACTCTCGAGCATGCGCTCTAACGGGGTCGGTAGGGGAGCATTGGGGTCCGGCTTGTTCTTCGCCGGCGTCGTTGCGCTCGCATTTCGACTGTCCTGCCGGCCGACGGGTCAGTCAAAGCTAAAGAAGCAGGGAAGAGGCCACTGAGCAAGTATTGGCAGTGCAGCAGGTACTTTGGTCGTACGTACCGTGTTGCTCTTAAGCTTTCCGAAGAAGGAAGACATGGTGTGTGCGCCTCATCTGCAGCTTTCCGACTCGGTCGGACAATCGACCTTTGTCTTGCCCTCTGTTTGTGTGGCCAGGCCTCCGAGCGGGTATGGCCCTCGTTGTCTCTCACACAGTAGTCGCACACGGAAAACGCAACAAAGCTTGGGGACGACTTGCGAACAAGGATCTCGAGCTTGTGACTGCGGCGGGCGGTTGTACGAAGTGGTGCAGAGATGCAGAAATGCAGAGATGTCGACCGCGATTGCTGGGGCTGAAGTGGTCTTCTCCAAGAGCGTGGTCGAAGATTCAGCCGATTAGAGCTTCACACGGAGTCAGCCACAAGTATTGTTGGAAATGTCGGGGCACGAATGATAGATTGCAAGGTGTGGTCGTGCTACAAGCGTCTGGCAGAGGGCTCTTGAGGGCGAAGCCATAGGCAGATTTCACCGTCCGTCGGCTGCGCAGTCGCATCGCCCCCGGCGTCCTGCTAGGCTCTCCCATGCTAAACTCCAGCGTCAAGCGCTGCCTCCAGAGTGCGGAGCAACAAGCACTGGGTGCATGCATCATCGTCGTGCCTTGACATGGCGCGAGGTGTGATAGGCTCGCCCGGCCTTTTCGTATCGCTAGCGGGAACCACAGGTTACTTCGCGCACACCAGCGCGTGGCATCTCACGCTTAAACCTTGCTTGGGCTAGACCACTTCAGAGGCTAAATTCTGTGCCGCGGGCTTCACCAGCTCCCGCCGGGCTAGTGCACAAGCTGGAACACGGCACCGAGAACGTCAGCTACTTGCGCTTTACTTGGACAACATGGTCAGGAGAGTGTCAGTATCCCTTCACACGTGTGATCAATACTACATACTACGTGAAGTTCATCGACAACATCCCCCGGAATTCGGCATGTCCGGGTCTGGAGTTCTCGTTAAACCGCGGCATCGGTCGTTCCTGTCTGAGCGAAGACTAATCGGCATTTCCTTTCTCCACGTGCGGCTGCACGGTCGAACAAGACCGGCCGTCGCACGCGCCATGCAGTCGTCGGCTATCCTGGAGTTCGCCGTTGCTCTACGATGAAAGGGGCCCGACTACTATCCTGCGCCAGCAGAACATCTAAGGAGGACTCGACGAGGCACGCATCATGTTGAGTCCTTACGGAGCCGGAGTACAACACTGGAGGAAGTTAGAGGCGTGCAGATTAGCGAATCATTCTTGCTGAAGCTTTAGGATCTCAGACAGAAACTCTTCAAAAGACAGCGTCACATATCCATCTCGATCATCGTCGTACGTCTTGAACACATCTGTCATGCTCTTGAGCCGTATGCACGCCTGCACAAACAGGTCGAAGCTCATCCCACCTCGATCGCCTCTGCTGCCCCTCCGGTCGTGCGCCCTGTCATTGAAGGTCGAGTACAGCAGCCCAATGAAGGGCGGGGAAAGGCGGTAGCCGAACGCGACCAAGGCATTGGTGAACTCTGCAAGACTGATCTTCCCACTCGCATCCTCATCGAAGCGTTCGAACAGCTGCCGCCAGGCTGCGAGGAACCTCCACAGGTTCTGAAATTCGCTAAACACTATTACTGGTCCCCCTGGGTGTCCAGGAGGAGTCGTCGAGAACATGCGCATCAGCGATCGGATGGTCTGAGGGTCGAAGGGCGTGAAGTCCGCGTTGACAAGAGCTGAGCCTAGTTCCGTCATGGTCAAGGAGCCCGTCCCGGAGACGTTTGCCGTTCGGAAAAGAGGGTATAGATCTTCCGAGTCTGCATCAGGGGGTGGTAGCGACCTTGGAGGTGGTGCTTGATTGTATTGCTGCTGCTGCTGCTGCAAAGGTGACCCTCCATAGCCTCCTTGCGATGGCCGTGGACGAGCGCCACGCCCATAATCTGCAGGCGGCGGAGGTGATTGTATGTATCTTGGATCTACATGCTGGCTGTGCGTCGGGTTGTAGTTATGTGGTGTTTGGCCGTTCTGCGGCCGGTACGACTGTTGGGAAGCATGAACTGCTGGTGAGGGTCTTCGGTCGGGAGGGGTCTGCGAATGCTGTCCAGGTCGTGGGAGAGGCTTCTGCTGTTGTTGATTCTTGATTTGTAGCTGGCTTAGAGCCTGTGCTGCTTGCTCCGGCTCCGCATGCCTAACGATTATGTCAGTCACGACACCCCAAACCGGTCTGTGGCAGCATCCTTACGCGGGCAGCGCATCCGGGTTGAAGGATTTATTGTATGCCATTCGCGACTACCTGGGTAGATGTGTGGCTGGCGCATGCGCCTGCTCTATACAGAACTTCAAGTCGATCAACTTTTACGTCCAAGATGCGCGAGTTACACGAAAAGTGGTGACCGTAAAGAGCAGAACAAAGTGCACCTGTCCGTAACTAGGAGGACATAAAGGACCCGCAGATCTAATTGCGATCGTTTGCCTTCAAGTTGACTGCTGACACCCAATCTACGGCCCCGAGTATGGCCTGCGTCACAGCAGTCCCTACTCAGCCTGGTGAATGCGCCGAGCATGCCTGTTGCGGAGTCTTGTTCGCTTAACTTGCTGGGCCTTTGGCAGCTCCTAAGTCAGCCTTGTATCTTGCTAGCCATAACAGTCCTTAAAGAACTGGTATGCATTTGATCTACAAGAAGCTCAATTGTCTACAGGCTCACGTCAGCGTGAAGCAGAGGGCGCCGGTCGTCACAATGCCGTGAGCCTCTTACTGCATGATGTACACAGAGATGTGGTAAAGTAGTGGGATGTTCGATGTCCGCGCAGGCTTCATTACGTCCCGCAAAGTACATGCTACCGGTAGTATCAAGTAATACACTCCTAGTCCTTGTGCGTGTCCGTGTTACGAGTAGCTTCAATGGTGACCACTGCATTTACGCGTGCCGACCCGATCCCCCGTCGATGGTCTAACCAACAAGAGGCAGACCCCTTGAAGTCACTGGTAGATCTGCTCTTCCTCTCCCTCTGTTTCCCATACGTTTACCACCGTCATTGCGCACATTAACCTGTCTCATCGAATCTACAATTCTACACTTCACAGATTGAGGCCTGGTGGAACATGGACTCTAGTCCTGATCACAATTTTTGGCTGTTCGGTTACGGGTACGCTGATGCGACATGTTGGAGCGGTCGAAGGTGGTCACTGACGGGCGCTTTCACTGAGCAGGAGTCTGATATGGAAACCTCCACCGCACTATGGTCAGTTGGTGCAGCGTTAAGAGCTCCTTAGTTGATTCTCTATAGACCAACGTGTGCCGGGTTTCATCAAAGGTTATGTTCGTCGTTTTTGGCAGGTATGATTGTGGTTGTCGACCCACGCACGCAAGAGCGGCAAGTACGATCAACATGCTAAGCGATGCTAGGCTAGGTAAATATCACCGAGAGCATCTTTCGTGGAAGCTTACCTAGTTAGTGAGGATCATCGAGGTACTCCGGCAGCACCTGGAAGGGTTGTCACTCTGATAGACAAGTCCTTCTGGCAAACATTACATGACCCAGTACGGGCTAGCATGTCTTCGTGATGATGCCTTTACTGACCTGGATAGCATCCTTCCGGCGACGACGAGGTTGTCTGGGGTGTGGCTTACCACATAATACCAGACAAGGTGAAAGAAGTCAAAGAATACCTTGACATCAGGGAGATCAACGGGTATAGCATTCAGCACACAGCATTCCACCCCGCAGATCGAGGGCGTGCAGACATCGATTGCACGGTTTATATTGGGATGCCCGACAATCCTCAGTTCCTGGGTGCTCTCGATCCTCAAGCCGTCGCTCTCAAGATCAACGAGAGTAGAGGTCCCAGCGGCGAGAATAGGGAGTACCTTCTCAACCTAGAACACGCGTTGACCAGTCTCAGTCCAGACAGTCATGACGAGCATATTTCTGATCTAGCGAGACGGGTTCGACAAATGGTTCCTGCTCATGATTCTGCAGCTGAAGGCGCCGAGGCCTTGCCAACCATGCAGAGGATCAGTAGTACCGAAGAGCAGGAAGAGGTGGAGCAAGTCGTTTGATGTTGTGGAAGATGCTATTGTTTGAGCGACCAAGCCGCCATAGCGCTATGTTGAAATGTGCCAACCGCTGAAAGGGGTATCCGTGTAGGGCTGATGGCAAAAACGTCATCCAATGGTGAATGCGACGAACGGCCTAGATATGGGCTGAATTCGATGGCTCGCCTTATGGTCCGGACTCTGTATCACCGGCCTGTTGACCACCAAAGCCACCGCCTTGTGGATACTGCTGCTGATTTTGGGAGTGGTATCCTCCTCCACCTCCAAAGCCTCCACGCGACCCATATCCGCCACCCCGGCTGCCTCCGAACCCCGTGTAACCACCTCTTTGTCCGCCGCCTCGCATGTTTGCACCACCCCTGTTATCAGTTGCAAAATCCACTCGGATCGCGCGCCCATCGAATCTGTCTTTGGGATCAGTACGGCAACGATGTCTGGGCACAGATCACGCACTCTGTGTTGTTCAATGCGTTCCTTGCCTGTTCGGCTTCTTCTTGTGTCGAGAAGCGGACGAAACCAAAGCCGCGACTGCGATTTGTGTCACGGTCTTTGACAACAACCTGCGCGGAGTCAGATCTCACTATACACAATGGTGTAATGGGTCGAGAATTACCGCTTCCTCAACCTGGCCATACTGCTGGAACCCATCTCTCAGCGTCTGATCGCTGGTATGCCAGGCCAGGCCTCTGCAAGAACGTCAATGAGCTAGCCGTAGCTGTACGGCAGTGCAGCCTCACATACCCAATGAATAACTTCGTTGTCGGGTTTTGAGCCATGGCTGGGGGCAGGCGAAAGATGATGGATCCGAGACGTGCTCAGGTCAGATGTGTGTCGTCGACGCGCAGCAGGATCAAGGCAGAAGAGTACAGATGGCAGGCGAGAGGGTCACCGTCCTGGAAGTAAATGGGACGTTTGACAAGGGTTAATTGGCGTAGAAGGATAAGAGTGGCTCAGCTGCAGAAGTCGCCTCATCAAGATTGGCCTGAAGGACACAGCAATAGAAACCTCGGGCTGTAGCTGCCACACATATTGCTGCAATGATGATCATCAACGGTTCGCGGCAGTTGTGCAGTGCACCAACGCACGTCTGCAGGGCACACGAGATCGTGCAGAATACTCCTGGCCAGTGGTAGGTCCCGCGAAACAGGTTGGACATCATACTTGGTAATTCGGACAGAACCGCAAGTATCCGAAGGCGACTGCCAGGGCGGTTTCCCGTGAGCAGCTCCATATCACGAGGCTCAAGTAGGTCGCAGTCATGCTGTTACTGGACAGCAACCCCCAATTCTCCTCCAACAATGAAGAACGAATACCAATGACACACGACACCCCGTATGTGTTGCAGCACAATGGAGACCCCGCTAGGCAGGTATGGTCCGTGAATGCAGATTTGCACATTTCAAGCTTGAAACAATTTTCCATCGACGATATGGACTGTCGCAACTGGCCGTCTCCTGTCGTTGTTCGTGTTGATCATGAAGGCTCTCCTCCGCACATAGTACTTGCTTTGTGTTTTCTGCTCACGCTTCGACGGAAGGACCACTGCAAGCTTCTGCAACAGCAACCTTTAGCGCGTGAAAAGAACTTTATGGCGTCTTAATCTCGATTCTCAGCTTGGAAAGACATCGCTCCAGCACTGCTGTAGCCTGTCCCTGGTGTGTGCCCATGTGCCAATGGTTCTCCTTACAGAACATAACCGAGATGCAAATCCGCAATCCCTGATTCGCTTTTATGACATGCTTCAATAAGGTGTCTCGAACAGAGTTGCACAGTTCCACCAGACACTGAAGCTACCATCACACGGCCGGTTACCGCTCTGATCATCTCAAGCACGCCTATGGAGCCTACGTGCTCGATCTGCATGGCTGTCGGAAGTGCTAGGTCGTGCGGGTAGGGCTCGAGCATAGCGTACGGAGGAATTTTCGGACTGGGTTCTTTTCAACTGTAGTAAGCATGATGCCATACACGTACGATAAGACATCATCTGCCGAAGTCGTCTCCCCAAGTAAACCCCTCTCGATACAGCTTATTCGTTGCACTTCTGCAAAGAGCACGCTTGAAGACACACCAATCGTAAGTGCTCGGACAAGGGCCTTGGCGAAACCCTTACCGAATTTCACGATCTACCAGCGTTGGCCATGAAGGAATGCTCCAGGCTTTCCCAGGGTCCCCCTCAATCGTCGTCAGCAGACGATGCACCGAATATCGGTAATCGGTAATTAAACGGCACCTTCGGCAACCGAAACGTGCTCTATCATCCTCTGGAAAGGGGTGCGGTAGAGCGGTCTGAACTGTATCTAGGACCCTTTCCTCGATGAACCTTATCTGGCATTGCTACACCAGGATTATCTCGCTGTATGCCTCGGCCAGAACAAACTTAGTAAACAAACATCATCAGACGTCACTGACATACAATGAGATGCCTGCGAGTCCAAACCGTGCTATCGCTCACATGCTGAACAGCAACGCTTGGCTGTTGAGGTTCAGAGTGCAATTGTAGATTCTTGTTTGCTCAAGTCGCAGCCAGCAGCTCCAATGTAAGCAGAGACCTTGTTTTCCCTTCTGGAGAAAGCACGACCAATACCTTACTTACAATCCGGACATTGTTCCTGCAACATGAGCTCATCCTGAGGAGGGGCCGACGCCCTCGCGACTGCTGCGTCTCAAGAACAATCTGCGAAAGGCTATGCAAATACGAGACAACATGTGCTACCACATCCTCTGGTTTATGTTGGTCAGTACGTGAAGAAATATGCCCGTTCTAGTTGAGGATGGGCCGACAAACACGAAACGTATCGAAGACTGGCTCGTAGGCGTGTCTAGAGGAGAGCAGCCCTCTCGTACTAATGTGAGACTGACTCCCGAAAGGTAATTCAGTCCTCTGTCTTACCCGGTGATGACAGAAGGGCGGTTCCTAATGGCTTTAGGTCCAATTACATACAGCGACACTTGCTATCTGTGGCACCTGGCACTCGATCATCTACGATCGACCATAAAGCCCGCAATGGTGCGATTGACCCTGCCGAGAAGTACGCGAAACGCCCGAGGCACAGGACGAACGCAGAGAAATATGAGTACAAGGGTAATGCAACACTACCTGCAAAGGAGCCAGACGGCAACAGACGCAAGAGGGTGAGACGTGGCAACACCGTCAATGAAGAATTTCAAGCTACGAACATCGACGTTGCACGTGTGTCCTTGAAGCCACAAAACAATCTTGGCCTTTTCAGCAGAAGTAAGAGATCCATTCCGCTGGCTGGACGCGATCTACCAGATCTCACATTCACTAAAATGGATTTCCTTCATGATACCTCCAAAACCGCTAAGCAAGACATGACTCAAAGACGCAAACGGAAAAGCGACGAAGGGCACAAATCGTTCTTGGTTGACAGGCATATCACACCACAACTCAATCCAGCAAAACCGAGCGTCTGGAGCGAAGATCTCTCTCCCACCATTTCGGCTGAGCACGAGTACCTAGAAGACGGCCAAGAGTCCTACAATCTTCAAAATCTCGGGATCTCATCGGCCCGGAATAGGGTAACCGAAAGTGTTCTCTAGAAGAGGGACTCTACTGACCCAGAGGTTGAAGACCTTATTCCAGGACGTATGACTGATGGTCTAAGCTTAGGGGTACCTTGGTCAGCCTCTCCGCCGCAGGATCCAAGACGCAATTCTGATCAGTTGCCGCAATGTCGCATGTCACTGTCGAGGAAGGTCTGTTCCCTACACGGTTCTGGTGAAGATACGAATGACAGAACTCGGAGGAAGCGTCGCGCGTCGCTCACCATTGAGCCAGCAAGCAGCGTTAGCAACCAATGGTTCAACCTGTTTACGGAGAGACTGTTACATCGCAAGCAGCGACCACCCTCTCCCAGGCAAGGCCCTCAGCCGCGTGTTGCCGGCGACTTATTGGAACACATGATTGCCCCTCACGCACGAATGCTGGAGCCGGATGGCCCAGAAACGACATTCTCGCATGCACAAAGTTTAAGCCACAGGTACAAGACATTAGAGGGATCAGGGGCGCACGGAAACTTTGCAGTTCCACGCACCTCGCGAGACATTGATGGAAAGCATGCACACCGACCACATCGCCATCTTAACGTCAATCTCCATGCCGATACACGTGATCTTCGTGAACAGGACAGACCCCGAAAACGCGGCAAGTATGAGCATGAGGCTCAGAAGGAGCACAGCGTGATAGAGTATCCTAATGCTATCGCGACCTTCGATAAACACTCTCGAGGATGGTATTGGAATGGATGTACAGAACAATTTCCTTCAAATCATGTCCACCATATCGGTATGCCTCTTGAATCCCCTCTGCCGCTACCACGCATGGCGTACGGCACTGGCGTGTTGCCTTCGGAAGACCCTGGTGTTCATCAGAATCGGTCTTGCTCGGTTGCCCACCAAGTGACGCCAAGCCCGACGTTCAACTTCCATACCATGGGCTCGTTAGCTGACCACGCAACATCTGGTAATCACTCCCGGGATGGTAACAGAGAACATCTAGGTGATTGGGGCTTAGCTCAAGGCAGCCTGGACGCATTTGACCTGGGATTACTAGAGTCGATACAATCTGGGGAGCAATGCCAACGACCGGACCAACCACCTTCGCCACATGATAGGATGCTTGGGATAGAAGCTCGCAACCTCCTTGGCGAAGCCGGACAGGCACGCTCATTGAGACCTCGGACACCAGCAGACTTGACCTCTTCACTCCATGTGCAGACACTAAGTCCTAGACCGGATAAACTCGTTGATAGTCAGCTGAGACTCAAGAGGCCTACACTCGAGAGGTTAAAAGACAAAGCTTTCAATCCCTACAAGAAGCCGCATCTTTTTGCTTGAGGTATGAGATGCCTTTGCAGCCAAGGTCACACAGTGTTTTCTCTCAACAAGTCCGGATGGGAAGATTTGGATAGTATGGACAACGTTTGATTCTAAGAGATCCAGGAAGTTCAAAGACTGCGTGCTGAGGCCGTTGTTTGTGTAGCCAGTGTTTGGGATACGAAGCATTTGTACTAGTTACGATCGCCGTAGGTTGGTCATGTCCGACTGTTTTGATGGTCGGTCCCCAGTGTGTAGCAGTATTCGGCCTCCGAGCCGTTCTAGCAACGACTCTGTATGATGGAAGTGGGAAAAGTAGCAGCACAACAGCACGATACGCGAGTCTGACATCAACCCGAGGACATTTGCCACTAGGGTCTATTCCTGAAATTAAACTTTTCCGCTGACTGCCTTGTAATCTTTCAGCCACCCGGCGTTCGAAGTTCTATCTCATCGGGAGGATTTGCAATCAGTCGGTATTCGCTGTTGGTTGCCTCGCACTGGTTAAGTTCGGGACATTTCGTGTAATGTAAGTAGTGTCTGATACTTGCGGTTATTGTAAAAGCTTGTGCCGTGCTGCAGGTTCCTGCTTGCCTTTGTCTACTGCTGTCATCCCTGCTTCCCAGAATTTGAAGTACTTTGTGTCAGCCACCTCTGGCTGCACGAGATATTGACTACCGCGGCTATTTCTATACTCACGCTTCAGCCACCTGACATGCAGCAGCACCAGAAAGGTTCGAAGAAATCATCCATTAAGCTCGGATCTGCCTTGAAGAAAGTGGGTCGATATCTTCAAGAGCAAGCAAACGATCAATCACACTCGGCACTTTATCTAGCACCCGTTGGTCACGCGCCACAGCACCAAATAAACATTCGATGGTCTGGGAGCAGCGATACTTCCGACTCATATCTCAATGATTCGCTCGTACAGAAGATAACCCTGCCGAACTGCCTTCCTCCTTATCGCTTATCAGGATCACCACCACCCTACTGTTCGACCTCAATACCTTACTCTTTAACGACCATGACAGTCAATAGTGCGAGCGGACCAGGCATATTTCAGAACATGGTCCGCCATCAGTATTCAACCGACAGTATTCTCCAGTCCTACGATGTGTTGGTCCCACAGCGCCAGGTCAACCAAACGTTGAAGACGTCTTGGATTGTCTACATACACGGCGGTTACTTTCGAGACCCCAAGGTTGATTCAACATCACTGAAGCCTGCCATAAAACTGATTGAAGAATCGCAATCACCACCCAGGTCCGATCTTCAAAGTAGAGTATCAGGCTACGCCTCACTCAATTACCGCTTGGCCCCTCACCCAGCCCACCCACAAGATCCTAAGACAACACCATCTTACACACGCAACTCAGCAAAGTGGCCGGACCAACCAAACGACATCATGGCCGGTCTGAAGCATCTACAGCGTACGTATCCTGGCTCTAAGGATTATATCCTAGCCGGGCATTCGGTAGGTGCAACATTTGCCTTTCTTGCAACGTTGAAAGCCAAGGAGGCCGGGATTGCAATGCCCAGAGCGGTCGTGGGTGTCAGCGGTATCTATGACTTCCCGGCCATCCACAAGACAAATCCAGACTATGAAGACATGACGAGTAACGGAATGCACAAGAAGTACTTTGAAGAGGCTTCACCCGCTCTATATACAGCCGACGAATACGAGCAGAAATGGGTTCAGGAGAAGCGAGCGGTTGTGATAGCACATTCCAAAGATGATGGGCTAGTCAATTGGGACCAGCCAGAAGAGATGATGAAGCTGCTCTCGGGAGATGCCTTCACGTCCGAGCTGGTAGAGCTAAGGGGTCAGCATAATGAGATCTGGGAAAATGGCAGTGAGCTGGTGAGAGCTCTCGAGAAAGCCGTAGAGCTTGTGGAATGAACAATTCCCCTCTGTCGCAGTACTCCAAGTTTTGCTCCCGTGCAAATCATGCCCCTCGCTCATCGCAACCGTAGTCAAAAAGGCCGACGTTTCAGCTTCCCCCTCTAATCCTCCCGCCCACGCTCTAATTCGGTGGCGGATACAGACACCTCCCCTCCATGCCCCCATCAACCATCACATTCACCCCCGTGACATGCCCACTCAACACCGGACTACTCAAAACGGCCACCTGCCTCGCCACGTCGCCCGGCAGCGCGACCTTCTGCAACGGCGTACTCGCCAGCGCGCGCGCCACAAACCTCTCGTCCTTGATCGTCTCCTCGGCCATGGGCGTCCTCACCCACCCGGGATTCACACTATTGACCCTGCCCCGGGGCGCGACGCGCACCACCTCGTTCTTCAGCGTCGGCGTCAGGCCGTACATCAGCGCGGCCTTGGAGCAGGCGTAGTCGGCGTGGTCGGCCTCGCCGAACTTGCCGGCCGTGCTGCCGATGAAGGCGATGCTGACGGGGTCCAGCACGGCCGCGGGCTGCCCGCGCAGGCGCCGCAGGAACTCGCGGCACAGCAGGAACGCGCCGTCGAGGTTGACGGCGTGCGTGGCGCGCCACTGCGCCAGGCTCATGTCGGCCAGCGCCGTGGCCTGCGCGGGCCAGACCCCGTGGTTGACGATGAGGATCTGCACGGGCCCGCCGCCCGCCGCCTCGGCTTCGCTGAAGAGCCGCGCCATGTCCGCTTCCGAGGTCACGTCTGCTTGGATCGCGGTTAGGCCTGGGTGGGCGGAGATTGCTTTGGGTCCCGTGTTGTAGTGCGCTGTCACGCGGCTGCCGAGTTGGAGGAAGGTGAGCGCTGTTTCGATGCCGATGCCGCCGGAGGCGCCGGTGACGAGCACGTGGACGTCTTTGAGGCCGAAGTCGAGCGAGGACATGGTGGATGTGTGTTTGCGTAGCTTGTACACAGTCTTGTGCTTGGGGTTGCTGTTCGTTAGTGATTGGAGGATGTTGTTCTGTTTATTCTGCATATGAGCGGGTCTGCCCGTCGAACAAGTTGCTAATGACAGTACGGCCCCGTGATACCGCTACCGTTGTATGTCCAACCACCACACAGGAGACAGCACCCGGGCGAACACGATCATTTTTCAACGAGGAACGGTATACCAAAGTTTTGTAATCCATCCAGTTCGTAGGGTCCCAGATGGATACATGTCATGCGCCGAATTATCTATAACGATGCTGACTGGCACGGGCACATTGAGAAATGATTCCAACACTGTTGGCTTGCCTACTTGTTCTACCTTAAAACTCCACATCGGTTTTGATGCGTACTGTCCGGTTGTCGAGTATTTCTCATTAATGCACGCATCGAACCTCAACCAGCATATGATAATCGAGGCTCGGGCACTACCATTGACTTGGACCCACACCCATATTCTCCGAATCATCCCAGTCCCCCTTCTTCTTCTCCGCAGTCTCAGGCTGCAAACTACGCTCAATAGCCAGTTTCATCTCCTCGTCTTGCCATGCCTGCTCGGCTTGCTGTTCCTGATCGCTCTTCCTTGGAGGAGGTCCAGCAGGTGGCAGGTAACTCATTTGCGACTGCTGGCCAGAGAATTCGTGGTGCGAAGACTCTGCATTCCCATTGTTTGGCGTGTCTGTACCTAGTGCTCGGAGGTTGGATTCGCCACCGCCCAGAAAAGTGGCGTTGTTGGTGGCAGCGGGACTGGCGCTGGTTGTGACGATTGGTGTAGCAGGCATGACAGGGTCCCGCTTCACCGTCTCGACGATACCAGCTTCAGGAGCAATGCAGTCGCTGCGCACGTAGAGCATGAAATACGGATTGGCAGGGTTGTATGCTGACCAATTAGGATTGCTTCTGTCGTCCTGTGGATTGCCAAATATCTCTCTCAAGTCGGCCACGTGTGTAACGTGGTCGTCGTTGTATTTGCGCCAAATCTCATTGACATGATCAAAGATGTAAATCCAGTAATGGCCGCTACCAACTGTACCTCGGTGGAAGAATGCCGCGTGGAGTTTGTATTCGTGTTTGCGAAACACGGCGTCGGTGAAGGAGTCCTTTATCTGCTGCTCGACGAGGACGATGCGGTTGCGTAGATCTTTGCGCTCTTCTTCAACAGCGTGCGATAGCTCCGCCATCTTTTGGATGGTCTCAGCTTCCGTCGTCAGCCCGTCGAGAGCCTCTGTTGCCCCGACTTCGGAAAGATGCTGCATCGCGGCCAAAGCCGTATTGAGAACCTCATCGACCGGTTCCTTGCCCTTGGGTTCGAGTTGGTCAATCCTTGCTTGCAGCTTCCTGAGTTCTTTCTTGTACTCCCATGTCTGCTTTCTTCGCACAACCAGGTTACTGTTCTCAGGCGCGTCGACGTACCGATCCATGAAGATGGTGTTCGGGAGATCGACATGATTGTTAATCTTGTAAACATTGCCGCTAAGATCTTGGATCACTCGACCAAAACCAACACAGAGCACTGGCGGAAGCTTCGTTATCGTGACATACACTTCGCTTGCCCCAACCTCCTCCAAATCGAAATAGTTGTCGAGTGCCGCGTAGAGGTCTTTGGGCTCGTTATTGATGGGCAAGGTCTCGATCAAGAACTGCACCGGTGCTTGTGGGGATGCTGTACCATGTAGCACATGCCTCTGTTCTTCTCCATAGAAGATATCGTGAAACTCGTCTTGCTGCTCGCCACTCTTGTTGAAACCGGTCGGTCGTGTCGCACAAGATAGCTGAAAGATAGCATGTCCTAGCACCTCTGTCACATCTTGCTGTCGAGCATACTGTTCCAGCGTCGCAGTAGCTAACGGTCGCGGCGGGACCGGCGGAGGTTTCCCTTCGGGAGGCTTGTACACTATTGATTTGTCTTTTTCTGTTGGTGTAGTCTGTGCCTGCTTTGACGGCCCAGGAGCCCCCGTTCGTGGTTGCGACTCGTTTTGCGCTTCCTGCAGCACGTCGTCGGTATCACTCTTGACGTGGTGGTTAGTATTTGGTTTTGGTGCTTGTTGTTGTGCTGTTTCTTCATGCCGGCCCTCCAGGGATATCGTTTCGTTCGTCGTTTGCGTGGTTACATTTCCACTCACATCTTCGCCTCCTGACTCAATTGCAGATGCTGTCTTCGTCTCGGCGAGTCGATTGTCTTCTCGATCACCACCATCCAGCGCAGCAGGCTGGCTGGAGTCAGGAAACACGTCAATAGCTTCTGGCGATAAAAGAGGCTGTGTGGTTTCCAAGTCTACCGTCGGCTGTGGGAGCGGTCCGCTAATAGGTTTGCTGTCCATCGAGCCTAGTGTAGGTCGCCGCTGAGACTGAAGTGTCGAGCTCCGCCGACCAAGCTTAATGTTGTCAGTCTCAAGGGTGAGTCGTGCTAATTCTTGTGCTGGTCGTATAGCGGGATCTGGCGATGCAATCATCTGCCGGAAGAGTTCTGCAAGTTGTGCCACGACTGGTAAATATCAGTACCTAACCCTCGACACGGTCTGGTGAAACTCACAATTTTGGGCCGATTTCACTTCTCGTTCCGATATAAGACGCTGACCAACTCGCTTGTTCTTCATGTTGACAAGACCCAGCTGCTGCTTGTACTGCTCGAAGTCAAGGACTATATCTCGGATTGCCACTATTGTGAATAAAGACTGCAAAAGACTGTTCAGGTAGCATGTGTTGCCAATATTGTCAAGCCCAATGGGCTCGGAGAGGGAGATGGCTGGTGGAGCCTGTCGGTTGTGTGGTCCTCCTGGCATCTGTAGCTTATCTTTCAAGAAGATGCTGTTCTTATCTTCCGCGATGGTCTCGATGGCTTTTCGGTATTTCGCTTGACCCGCTGCATCGTCCCCAGCTGCCAATTCATAGACCATGAAGAGGGTCTCATCGTCCGTCGTCCGGTCTTCAACACCGAGGAGTTTGAAGGCATCTCCGACATCCATATTGCTTTCTGTGACGTCGCCTTGGTATCCAGCGGCCACGAAAGCTTTTAACTGCTCGCTACCACGATGATCTGCGATCAACTTCATTGCTTTTTGAGCCATCTCTGAACTCGCAGAACTCTCGGTGACCTTGCTAGTGTACAACGAACTTATGAAACTGTCATCCGTCATTAGGCCTGCCCCGAAGTAGCTGAGAGCATCCTCATAGGTCGTTATCTGGCTGCGAGCGTAGTCAATGAGTTTCTGACTCGATCGGTAGTCCCCAATCTTTGCAAGACTCTCACGCATCTGCTGTTCTTGGGCCGGCGCGTCGGATAGTCTCGCCTCGAAAGTGCCAATGATGAACTCGTCGGTGATGTCGATATCGGGAGACAGGCCAAAAGACCTGTAGGCATCTGAAATAGCCTGCTCACCATAGCGACCCTGTGACCACTCAATTGCGACTTGTTCACTAAGCTTCTCGCTCTGTCGCTGTCGCTGGACGTCTTCAAGCGCTGTCATAAGTTTTGCTGTCTCCATAGAGTTGGTTTCGAGAGCCACCTGACGTTGGTAGGCCCAGACTATAAGATCATCGCTCGCGTCTTCAGGTATGCCAAGTATGGTGAAGGCACTTGGGGCATGTCAGTAGGGAAACGCGAGTGTCGGGGAGAATTGCGCATACCGTGGTCTTTGCCAAGGTGATTTTTTTGTTGTTCTTGAAGGAGGATACCGATCATCTAGTGAAACAGGTCAACAGGTGGTGACACAACAGCAGTTGGAACACAAACAATTTTGACAACTCAAAACGCGTGTCAGTTCAGCGAAAGCAGAATCAAGGATTGTGGTGTCTTGTGCTGCCAGTCGCTCTTCCTGGGGCCTGCTCGCAATCAAGACTCCAATCTCGACTTCCACATTATCCAAAAAGACATTATGAGGCTGTTGCAGGGGCAGGGACTCGTGTATATCAGGTTGAGGAACGCCCCACGATCCTTGATGCTTCTAACGTCAGCAAGAGTCCGAGTTTTGGACCTTCAACTTGACTCACCTTGAGCTCGAAACCTAACATCTCTAGTACATGGCTGCAGGCTTTACCTTCGGGACCGAAACGAACAGCGAAGCGTTTGTTGCCTGCGCCGATTTGTGCCTGCTCCTCCTTCGTCCAGGAGTTTTGGAGATAGGCTCTCAGGTCGATGAGCACTTCTATTGGCAAAGGCCGTTTCATGCCCTCCGTGTCGCCCTTCTTCATCTCGAAAGCCGCATCGGTTCGCTTGGCCAAAAGTTCCTTGTCAAGCAGCATGTGGAGGGCATCTCGACTGAAGACCGGCGGGGTCAGATGGGCAGTCACTATAGCTGAGCAGTCCGGTGACGAGCACTCATACACGTGAAGCTCGTCCTCATTGTGCCGGCCTTCTCTTGCCAGGTCTCTATATGCCGCATCCTGCCGCCAAGTTGACCTCACCAGATGGTGTAGAGGGTGCGCGTAAGTCGGACAAGGTTTTCCGCGCCATGCGACTCTGTAGTCGGTCTCCAGGCGAAGGTGAACTCGGCATTTCTGACAAATGGCGGAGACATGCCATACGGACTCCGGGGTCGGTCGTTCATCGACAGCAGGCGGAGCAGACTGTCGCTCCTTCAGGCAGAAGTCGTGAAGGCAGCTGGCCAGTGGCAGGAGCTGACCCACATACTGAGCTTGTGCGAGGCTTCTTCCGCCATCTTCGAGCAAATGGTACCCGGGCTGTATGTTCTGTGTCGGGTCGAAGAGGAGGAGATCCTCGAGCAGTGTAGGTGCGCTTCGTCCTAAGCAGCGTCAATTAGCACTGGCTATCGAGGCACTGAAGCAGTCTATTACCTGGTCCGCTCAGAGGAGCATCGAAACTGCTGATGCTGGCTTCTGGACCAGCCATGCAAGGAGTACGACGGTCGCAAGTGCTAGTAGTGGGAGGGCGATGTTGAGGTTGGAACTACTAGTCAGGCAGCTGGCAAACCGGAAGCAACGAAATTTAACGCCTACTACATGATAAAGCTGTACTACAGTCTGAACTTGTTTCGTGCAGATGATCAACGGCTACCTTGGTGCAATTACGAAGCAATCAATGGCTAGGCAGGATTTTGGTCCAGGCAAAGAGGTTCTTTGTGACGCTGCTGGGCAGAGCAGTCGGCCAGATGCAGCATGACAGCACGCTGAGCAGCCTCTAGATACGGGCGTGGAGAGCATCTTTCTTCCACCATAGCAGTTGGTACATGACAGGAGAACGGAACAGTGAGAGATAGTTCGGTGTACTCTATTCACACTCCTGGTTCGGTCTCTACAGCTTCTTCCATTATTCTGAAATACCATGCTTGCTGCTGTGAAAGCATGACGATTGATCTGGGTTGGCGGCAGATGCCACTCGTGCAGCCAAGAATAGCCTGCGCTTGCCTTTCCGTTCGAGCTAAGCTTCAGACTGCAACTGCACTTCCCCCATACACTCGAGATCTGAACTAGTATTGTCCCTCTTGTCGCCCACGTCTTGCCTACGGCTACCCGCTGTGACGACAATCTCGACTCCACGTCCCATCGCGAGACGTTGCGCCTCCTCCCCTAGATGCTGTAGGCCCGTCGCAGACCACGAATCGATCCAATAAACCGCCATGGCAAGCGACATCAAAGGCGTGCAGTTCCCAGAGCCTGCCGACGTCGATGAGGCTTACGTCCCACAAGATGCCATAGGAGCTGCAATAAAAAGTACCGTAGCCGTTGGAACGGCAGGGTTGTTCTTCGCTGCCGTGCAAACCTCGTATGCCAGACAGAATTTGGGAGCCATGGGTGTTTTCACGAGATTTGGAGGCACGTCGGCCTTGTTCGGTATGTCGATGCAGCATCCTCTGCCGTCAGATGCTGATAGGACTTAGCGGCCATGGGTGGCACCTACGCCTTTGTGAGCACTGCATCTGCCAACCTTCGCGGTTCACAAGATCCGACAAATCAGTTCTTTGGTGGTTTCGCTGCAGGAGCAATCGGTGGCCTCAAACGTACGACGGTCGCATCGATTCTCGAGAGATTTCTCTAACCTTCTTCTAGGCAGAACGTTTCAAGCTTTCCTGGGCAACGGTCTAGCGCTGGGTGTAGTGGTCGGCGTAGCAGCGTACTCCGGCACGGCTATGTTCGGTACCCCAGGTCTTCACCCAGAAGAAGGCAGATGGCCCACGAAGGAGGAGCTACGAAAGCGCTTCAGCAGACCGGCGAATGAGACGATCAACGAACTGGGCGAGGGAAGAGGTAAGTGCACTTGAGCCGGGTTCCGGGGCTGTCCCAGCTGACACATTGCAGGTATCTACGGTCCTGGCTATGAAGAGAGACGAAGAGAGCGTATAAAACAGAATCATGGCATAGATGTGCCCGAACCTTACTGGACAACACAAACCCCCGCCGAGCCCATGAGAGCGAGATAGAGAGAGGAAGTGCATCAGCACCATACAAACCCCAATCTATCCCGTCGTCTCACCGAGGCGGCGGAGCAGCTCGATGGCTGATACTGCGGCTTCTCAAGTTCGAACCCGACTCGCTCACATTCGCGACTAGGGTAGGAGCGTATGTGCGAAGAGCATCTATGGTTGATCGCGTTGCTTAGACCCGCTGTATATATCTCGTTACATGGCGATAAGGTTTCGCTACAGGCGTTTTCGGTATCGAATTGATTGAAGTAACCCTGTGGCTGTCACGATTCCGCGGCGGCCAGCGACGCATTTGCCGTGAACGAGGTCATCAATGAATCTCGACTCTCAGACTGGCCCAAGGTGCAATTGCGATCATGGCACGAAGTTGTAATCCACTGATAATCTACCATAAAATAGTTGGTGATGTTGACAGTCCACCTCTGAGCGATACTGCCCCCAATGGGGCCTCTGATGCGGACCGACGAGCTCTTTGCAACAGCCAGGTGACTAGGGGAGGCGCCGAACGATCTTGCTATCTCGGTGACCATGTGCTTCCTATGGCTCGCAGGAGCCAAGGTATGAGTCTTTCACATGCACGACGCTTGATCATGGTGCAGTGGTGCAAGTGCTCTGCTTGGGAGAGATGATGATCTTGTACGAGCCGATCAGACGTGGCAATGATTTGAAGTGACATGCAGCCGACGCGGTGAAGATGTTCCAAGTGGGGACACGACATGGTAAGAGCGGCCACCGCGCACATTTGGGCGAGTGCGATTGGCGAAGACAGGCGCCGACAGCCCCACGCTGCCGAAATGGACGCTCGATAGTCGGCTTAGCAAAGCCTAGCAACGCACGAATCGGGCATACCTGGAGCGTTTGCATCGATGGTTCAGCTTGGTTGCAGGGGCATGGCGACAAAGGCAAGCTCCTCACGCTGCCTGTGCTCAAGCTTGGGGCAAGCTGGAATGGCTCCTCTAAGTTTTTGGTCGCCAAAGGTCGTAGTTTGACGGAGACTGATGTCATAACCGCGGCAACAATCACCTGCAATCTCACGCTTTTGAGTTCGTTTACTTGGTAGAAAGCCGCCTTTCCCATATAGACGTTGCACGAGTACAACAATAATACCCCGAGCTTGGGTGCTGGCCACTTTCTCCTCATTTATCCACTCTCGGCCGTCGATGCGCTGCATCTTTCACCCTGCATCGTTCACCCTGCATCGCTTGTCTCGAACCCATAAGAAGATGGTATGCACATCTGTTTGAGACATCTTCTGAGCGCAGCAATTCCCGGCAGCTTCAAGCTAAGTCTTTGGTCGTAGAAGCTACAAGCAGCATGTCGCGACCTGTCACGCCTGCCTCGCATGTGCCTCCTGCACAAGGCACTTTAAGCCGGGCTGCTTCTCAGAGGATGGTGTCAGGTGCCTCACCGCCATCACAGAGCATTCGCAGCCGGGCAAACTCCCAGAGAATCGTTTCTGGGGCATCGGCGCCAGGCCATGGCGCTCTCAGTCGGTCCAACTCTCAAAGGATGGTTTCGACGGGCTCACGTCCAGTTTCGCGCGCTGGGGGAGATGCGACCGGTGTCCAGGTGACCGATCACCATCCTGGTTCAGCGCAGGATGCGACTACCTCGGCCCTAACACAACCTGACTACCACGAAGAGCATTCGAGACATGATGCCGCCTCTGGTCTGCAACGGTCCAATTCGCAGATGTCGCAGTCGGCGACTGCCGTCCCTTCCCGCGGCAACACCTTGAAGAAGAAAGCTTCGCTGAGAGGAGTGGGCAGTGTGAGGAGGTCTGGAAGCAGGAAAAGTAGCTACGCTGGGTCTGTCCGATCGATGCAACTGGGGGAGAAGGAGAAATACGAACCCAGTGAAGAACACAACAGTGCCTTCTACTGTCCCGTGCCTACTACTGGCAGTCCCACCGACTTGCTGGCCGACCGCTTCCAAGGTAAGAGAGCGCAAAATGCTGTCCGCCCTTTTCCATCACTGACATTTCACAGCATGGAGAAAGGTCTTGAAAGACCTCATCAGTTATTTCCGAGACTTGCAGAAGTCCTACGAGACAAGGTACAAGACCATGCACTCTGCGTCGAACGTCATCAACAGCTTTTCCACTCCTTCAAACTTCATGAGTAGCGGCGGATTGGCCGACGCGACGCATATCCTGCAAGACTTCCACAAGCTGTCTCTCAACGAGACCAACAAGTCGAAGGAACTCGAGAACGAAGTCATCTTGCAGCTCACAGGCCTGCGAAGCGACCTGCATCAGAAGATCAAGGAGATCAAGAGCCTGTCAGGAGACTTTAAGAATTCCGTTGGCAAAGAGCAGGAGGGCACGAAAAAGGCCGTTCGGGCCTTCCAGGACTCTCTTGGCAGTGTCGATCACGACGCCGCTTCCACAGCAGGTAAAGGCGACCCGTTCTTGGTCAAGATGGGCGTCGACCGTCAGCTCGAGCGACAGATCCAGGAGGAGAACTACTTGCACAGGGTAAGTCTGCCTAACTCGAAGGAAGCCGGGTCTTGCTAACCCCGCAAGGCATATCTGAACCTCGAGGCTTCTGGCCGAGAGCTGGAGTCTATTGTGGTTGGTGAGATTCAGAAGGCGTACAATGTCTTGGCTGGCATCCTGAAGCGCGAGGCCGACAACTCCTATGAGGCTGCCGAGAAGTTACGTGAGGGGCCAATCGCTATGTCAAAAGACCGCGAATGGGATGTTTTCGT
This sequence comes from Knufia petricola, assembly GCA_002319055.1. Taxonomy (NCBI): domain Eukaryota; kingdom Fungi; phylum Ascomycota; class Eurotiomycetes; order Chaetothyriales; family Trichomeriaceae; genus Knufia; species Knufia petricola. Next base: position 337,143 of record NMUC01000011.1, read on the forward strand.
TACGAAGAACTCCCAGATGGTGGATCCACGAGTCCCTGTGCGCCAAGCACAACAGATCACCTATGCCGGTAAGGACCATCCTGCTGCAATAGAGGTGAGAAGCGGGATGCTGGAGAGAAAGAGCAAATACCTCAAGAACTACACGCCCGGATGGTAAGTCACTATATCTTCTTTGCATGACTGTGGACTAATCATCGTACAGGTATGTGCTGTCTCCTACGCACCTTCACGAGTTCAAATCTGCGGACCGCATCATTGCCCAATCGCCGGTCATGTCTCTTTACCTGCCGGAACAGAAGCTAGGAACGCATTCGGAACCAGGATCTAACTCCCATAAATTCCTGCTTAAGGGCCGCCAAACAGGAAGCATGCACCGTGGACACAGCTGGGTCTTCCGCGCCGAGACCCACGATACAATGCTAGCCTGGTTCGGCGTTATCAAAGAGCTTACTGAAAAAAGTGGCGAAGCACGGAATGAATATGTCCGTCGCACCCACGCACGTACAGTATCCGCTGGTAGTATGAAAGCGCCCAGCATCGTCAGCACGGGGAGCGGCATGGAAGACGATGAAGCAGACGTTGCACCCTTCTCCGGCGAACAGAGCATACGGGGTCAGTCAGTCGCCGCCGAGGGCACCAGTGGCGTCGACCCAGGTGCGGCAGAATACGAAGACATAGACGACAACCGATCAGAACCAGGATGGCGACCACAACGACCGACTCCAGGTGGCCGATTTCCTTCTGATCTCAACGTACAGCGAGGCCTACAGGCTCCCCTCTCGCCTTCTAGTGGGGACTCCATCGATGAAACAGATCGCGAGGCTATCGCCCAAGCAGGTGCACCACCAGGGAGTAGAGTTCCCTTCGTAGCAGGCACAACTTACCAACCCCACACCGGGCTTCAGCACCCACAAGACGAGTATCAAGAACCCTACAATCAGCCACGAGTCGAGCAACAGGCATTTCATCAATCACCGGGAGCACTACAACAAGCCGAGCAACCGCCAAGAGCCGAGCAACAACTCTATGGTCAACCCCTGGGGACATTTCAACAGACCCGCCAGCAACCATACGGCGAGCAACAAGCCTACAGCCAGCCGCTGGGAGATGTCCGACAAACTCACCATGAACCACAACGCGAATTCCAGCAAACCTACCAACCGCGAGTCGAGCAACAGGCCTACCAACCGCGAGTCGAGCAACAGGCCTACCAACCGCGAGTCGAGCAACAGGCCTACCAACCACGAGTCGAGCAACAGGCCTATCAGCAGCCTCGGGGAGAACTCCCACCAGTTCGTCAACAGCCACAGGCGCCATATCATGCGGCGCAGCAGTCGGGAAATGAGCGGGCGGGAGCTGCCGGAAGTGCCGATAACGATACTGCTGGCATCTCTTCCTACACAGCCGGTGACCACCGGCGCGTAGCTCCAACCTCAGAAGGCGCTGTCCCCATCGAAACAGCAAGTACGTATGGCGAGTGGATGGCGCCCCTCGCAGGCGGCGTTGGTGGTGCTGGCCTCGGTGCAGCCGGTGCACATGAATATCAACGGCACCATGACCAAAAGCAGCCACAGCCAGGGTTCGAGCGACCGCAACAGCAACAGTACCAGGCAGTGCCAGAGTCGGAGCTGGAGCCACAGTCACAGTCACAGTCGCGGCGACAATCGGAACCAGAGTCAGTCTCAAAGTTAGAACCTGAGCCAGAACCACAGCAGCAGCCAGAACTAGAGCCAGAGCGTGTGGATGATCAGCAAAACGATACCCCAGCCGCTGGTGGATCATCAGCACCGATCACGACCTCGACTGCGGCACCAGCCGATGCCCCAACACGTCCACGAGCCATGACTGATTCTACACAGGACACTTCGGTCATCACCATGGCTGATTCCGGCTACACCGTGTCGACGGTACCCACGAGTTTCGGTGCTGGTTCTGAAGCATCTGGTTCAACCGGCCAAGCGGTCATTGTCGAGACGCCTCCATCAGACCGCCCATGGGGCAAGTCTGACCCACCACTAGACACGTACAAACCGCTCGACAACGTGACCTTTTCCGGCCACGATGCAGCGACCGTGCCTCACCGGCCTGAGCTGCCGCAAAGCGCGAAAAGCACCAACACCATCAGTGATCTGCATATCCCAGGGGAGTTTCCGAAAGCCCCTCGTACCGCGTCGAATGAGTATCGCCAGTACTACGAGTGAAGTTGAAGAAACAGTGGCATTGGCTAGCTGGCCGCCGAGTATGATGTCCGCCCAGGTGAACATGGCATGCTGCTACCAGCCGGGCCATGTCGTTGCACGATCGCAGTGTAGGTTGTGTAGGCATGCTACGTGCAACGGCCGGATGAGCGGTGAAGACGGGAGGAAAGCATACATGGGCGCCTGCAGCGCACTACCCCTGTTTAATGTCGCTATACGTATATATAGGTGGTCATGACCGTCGAGATCTGGACCTCTGTCTCTGAGATATGCGTCGATGTTTTTTTCATTTAAATTTGTGTGCGTGGTTCGATCTCTCGTGTCCTGTAAGCTTAGGCTTGGCTATTCATGAGTCAATGATCGAGACTTCTTCCGTGATCTTGATTGATTCTTATTACCGCCGCCACGGGGGGTATCGTCACGTTACAAGCACCAGATAATATGATAGAAAGCTTGTTCCATCATTGCAAGCGCGTGGAGCACGGAGTGTGCTATGTATACAAGAGTATGCTGCCGCCAACGCAGCTAGAAGAGAAACGCTGAGCGCTGTGGTCATCGAGTACATGCGTTCGCTTTGCGGCTTGCAGCGGCAGGTATCTGCGCGGTAGACCAATTGTACATGGGAGGTATGCATGAATATTGCTAGTTTATCACGGCCATGCCATTTCAAGCGTACCCAAAGTTCATCATTAAGCATAGGTAGTACAGCTCTTTGGGCTACAGCGCAGTCAAGCCGACGTATATCTCTCTCCGTTTGAGTTAATTGGTGTTCAGAAAGTTATTCCTACTTCTTGTTGGCTTTTCTCGGAGCACGTGGTTTTCTGGGCCTGTTGTCTCGACTTCTGTCCGTCGGATTACCATCGGCTCGTAGTGGAGGCTTAGGAGGTAAGCTAGCGGTAGCCGCTGATGCTGAACCAGCAATGCTTGTGTTGGAACCTTTCCTTGTTGGCAGCTGGATTGATACACCTGGAGCAGGCCTTGGCAAGGTTGGAGGTGGCCTTGGGGGGATGTTGGAACGCGAGGGAGGCGGAGAGCGGCGTGACTGCGGATAGTGTCCTGGTCTGTAGGAGTTGTACGAGTCGACAGGTGACGGCGAGCGATGGACATCATACCTCCCAAGCGTCTGAGGTGACCGGGATCGTCGTCTGCCAAAAGAGTCGGTGGCATAGAAGTTGTTGCGTGGTGGTCGGTATGACTCCGAGCCGGTCGGCGCTGCATATCGATCGTAACGATCATTGTCTCCGGGGCTGTAGTGGAATTGGTCTTGCGGAGGTCGGACAGGGGGCGCGTTACGCCTACCAGCTCGTGCGCGAGGTGGGTGACTCAGAAAGTTCTCGAGGTCTTCGCTGTCGCTATCTCTTAGATCACGCCGTCTAGAGTCGGCATGATGCTGATTTGCCCGGCCACGTATCTTCAATCCTTCAGGTCTCATGCCTCTGTTTTGAGCGTCTTTTTCGAGCTTGTCCACGCCGGATTGGATGCTTAGGTTGATGATCTGCTCAGGATCGAGGGACTTGAGCGACCATCGAGGTGCCATCGAGGTCTTGGACCTTGGGCAGTCACCGACCAGGTGAGACTTGCTAGCACAAGCGCAACAAGTTATCCATAGCTGTAAAGGCTCCGAGGTCGATGTGGATGGGCGAGGATAATGACGCAGAGGACACAGGCTTTCGGAGTGACCAGACAGGGAACACAGATCACAGGGAATAGTTGTGTTCCTCATGCCATCGCACGAGGTGTGCCCTGGCTGTCTGCAAGTATCGCACCTCTTGACTTGGGGACACAGCATAGAGTCGTGTTGACCAAAAGCGCCACAATGCAGACACGTCTTTTGAGGACATCTATCATCGACATGGCCTTCGGCTTGACAGTGGAGGCAACGCGCAGGGCGACTTAAATCGATTTGATCTCGTTGCAAGTGCCAAAAGACATATTTGATCTGGTGCTCGAGCTGATCAGGATTGAGGTCTTTCAGGAAGACCTGTGGCATAGCGGGAGTTGAGTCGACGACGAAGGCAACGTCACGAGCTGCTTCTAGGGATAGTTCATTTGCTGCGTCGACCTGCATACTATCACCAGGATTCCTCGGTTGTACATCGTCTCTTTCTTGGCCCTCTTCGAGATCACTACTCTCGTTGATCTGGCCGTCTTCGTTTTCACTTTCTTCATCGTCAGAGATAACGATTGGGGCACTGCCGTTGCTCTGAACATTCAAGGTAATGCCGCCATCTTCGTCCTCGGTGTCGAGGTCGTAGACCACCCGAGCAGGAGAGTTGGAGTTGTCGGAATCCGAGGGCGTGCCGGGATGGGAAGCGCTGCGCTGGATGCGCCTCGCATTTCGGAAGCCAGATCGAAGGCGATTGTTGCCGAAGTCTTGGACAGGCATGCTGCTCTGGCCTTGGGCAAAGTCGGTGCTGTGTAAGGAAGAGAAAGAGACGAAGTCACGAAGGTTTCCAGCACCTACCGTGTTGGGCGGGTTGCGATGGTCTTTAGGATCGTGCTTTTGGCGTTTGCGCGCAGGCTCTTGGTCTTGCGAGTGCGCGTTTCGAGAATCTGCAGGCCCAGTCGAGGCAGGCGCAAACGATCTCTTCCTACCCTTCTTGCCCACTGCAGAGGTACGCGATTCGCCTACGGGATCGACAGCTTTACCCTTCCTCTTGCTTCGGTTCTTCGTCCTTGCCATCACTTGTGAAAGGACAGCAAACAAGCTAGGCTGCTGCTGCTCGTCCCAACCTTGAAAGGTAATGTAAGGACTCGGCCTGCACCTGACATGCGGGTGACAGAAAATGCTTAGCGTGGATTTGGTTAATGCCAATGTGAAGTCATGCAGGAGTTAGCGCTTTGAAGCCTAACATTAGTTGGGCCTGGGGCAAAATGACCAGTCCGTCCATGTAGCCAGAAGGACAGCGTCCTCGAAATGCGGCATTGTTCGGACGTTGGGCTATGTAACAAGTCAAGATTGCTAGTACTCGTACACACCAAGGCGCAATACTGTAGAACTCTGTTGGGTACGGGAGAGGCAAGGTAAGTGAGCCTCCTAAGACTCTGGACTGCCGCTTCGTGGCGGAAGGCTCTCCACCTAAACATCGGTAGCCTGCAGGGTCGTGGTGCTAGTACGTATGCCTAGTAAGTTAGCGAGCCCTTCAGCAGCTTGACCTTGAATCAGGATAGATACAAGTCAACGCTACCTGACCTAGGGCTTGTACCACTCAACCCTTCACACGATCTATTCGGGCAGCATTCACACTACACATCCTTCACCCACACGCGTCACTTAGCCATTCCACCCTTCCTGATCTATTTCGAATCGAGATTCTTCCCAGTACGTGACGGAAGGTGTGCTGCTGCAATCGCGGAACCTCCGCTTCGTCGTGTTTCACCTCTGGCCTCCCGTTTGGCATACTGGCAGGTGACATGGTTGCGCAGGCAGGCTACACTCACTAACTGCCAACACAGGTCGTAGCAAGCCCGCCTCTCCTTCTTCGCCCAAAACCCTCCCGCCGACTTCATGACCTCCCATACTGTCCTCCACCGAACGATCTCGTTTACAGCCGATGCCAAACTTGCCCCCCCAAGCGACTCTACATGAGCTCAGGAAAGTCGGGCAGAAGACGGAGATCAAGCAGTATAATATACCAAGAACCCCCGGAAACCGTCGAGCAAATTAGTGATCAGGCCGTCAATCCGAACCTCAACTCACAATGGGTCAATGCAAAAGGTGGGCATTCGCTGGGCATTCGCTGGGCACTCGCTCTGGCTCTAACCAAGGCATAACATGGCTGACTGCGAGCAGGTGCTTGGACAATCCACCCGGTCATAATACTGGGTCTCAAGATATTCTACGACATCATCCCCGGCATGACCCAGGAGATTTCCTGGACCTTGGTCAACATCACCTACATGACCGGCTCTTACCTGATGTTCCACTATGTGAGAGGCGTGCCCTTCGAGTTCAACGCCGGAGCCTACGACCATCTGAATATGTGGGAGCAGATCGACAACGGCGATCAGTATACTCCAGCCAAGAAGTTTCTCCTGACCGTGCCCATCGTGCTTTTTCTCCTCAGCACCCACTACACTCACTACGACTTGACATACTTCATCATCAACTTTCTGGCCTTGATGGCTGTCGTCATACCGAAGTTGCCATTCGTAAGTCCATCATCTTGACTCGGGCATGAAGAGCAACCGCTGACCAGGCCTAGGCTCATAGAATGCGCTTCGCTCCTTTTTCGGGCTCTCCGCCAGACGAGTGATGGGAGTTTTTGTACCATTGACCATATACTCAAATGATCACACACCATTGATGTCTCAACATCCTGATGCCTTGTCTGCCCAAACCCCCTTTGATCACCTGTGATGAACCACGGTGCAGCACCTTGTTATTCGCACTAGCTGGCTGAACATCAAGCCACATGTGCGGCCTTGCTGACATCAGCAATACACTTTGCGCTGCTGGAAACGTACCATGCACCCGTCGCGAGCAGTGTTGGCTGGTCAATGCTTGGTTGGCCCGTGCACTGGACCTTTCTATTCTTGGCACCTTTCTTTGTGAATTTGAGGCTCTGCTAACCCCCGAAGCGTTGCAACGACACTGCTTGCAGAGAACTGCGCTAGATCACGTCGCGAGCATGAGGATCCCTCTCTTGCCATGTTGCGCGTTCCTAAATCATGATAACCCGGTCAAGGGTATCCACCGTTTTCTGCCCTCTTTCCTCATCTCGTCTATCAATAGCAAATCGGTTTGCGATCAGTCAGTCCCAGATCCACTATACTTCGTTAGCCCTTCAGAGGAGCAAAACCCAAGGCGGGCGCCACACATCTAGAAGCTGTGAGGGACGAAGCCTCTTGAGCGCAATACTAGAATCTCCACGAAGTCCGTCATCGCATCGGCTGGAAGTTGCCGTGCCCTCGAAAGATGTCTGACACCGAAGTCCAGCAACAGCAACCACGACGATCACCTGCACTCGAAGAACCTGAGAAAAGAGAAGCATTGCCACAGAATAGTCAGTGCTCCAGTCAATCCCGTAAGAGACACCGTGGACATCACGGCGCTGACATAGCCCATGCAGTCCCGTTCGGACAGATGCTGAGTTATGGTGCAAATGGCTCGCCTACCATCACGATTACAAAAACACTGTTCTCTGCTGCCGAGGTCACCAGCACGAGGACCGACGATGGATCTTCAGGTACATCAGATGCTTCCATCAATCCTACCGCGTCTGCCTTTGTCGGAGTCACAAAAGCTAATTATGTTGACACAACAGGTAGCACGACCATTGCTACCACGACCGGTACGTCTACTGTTTTCAATACTCGCACGATAACGAGCACGCGCTCCTTGAGCTCTTCGACCCCTTCTGACGTGTCATCCTCTGCTACAGGCTTGTCCAAGACATCCGCAGCGTCAACAGTTTCCTCCACTGCTGCAGCAGGTGATACACCAGCGAAACAGCCTGGCGTGGTGGCAGGGTCTGTCATCGGATCAATGGCAGCTTTTAGTATGATCGGCATTCTCATCTGGTATTTCTGTGTCAAAAAGCAAGGCAAGAAGCAGTTCAAAGTGAAGCTGAACCTTCGACGGCGGAAATCTTCAGACGCAAAGACGCCGCAGGTTGAAGGCCAATCGTTAGAGCTGACTCGAGCAACCATGCTGCAGCAAGCTGCACTTGACAAGTCCAAAGAGAACGAGCTGGATACCTTCTTTTCTGCATCAGTGAAGACGGACGATCGTCGGTATCACGACCAAGGTCAGGGATACTACGACAACGCCCGCTCCACCGGCTCCGAGATGGAGACTCCAAAGACACGGCCTTCCTGGATAGGGCTGGCGATGTCCAGTAGCACACCCCCGAACACACCGCCTTTGCCGAGGTCGAACTCACAGAAAAGCAATGCACCATCCGTAGGCATCCCATCAACACTTCCTTCTGCTCTCACACCGGGTGTTGGCTCAGTGCGGACTTCAGCATCTTCCTCACTCATACCAGCACCTCTGAAAGCAGCGATGAAGCCAGCACCAATTATCACGAGCCCACGTCTCAACAAACTCGAAAATGTGTCGCCACTGAGTCCTCGAGGAATGCTTAATGCTATGAGCAATACAACGAGGGGGGCTTGGAGAAGAGCAAGTCAGGCGCTCAGCCCATCATCGTATCAGCGTCTGAGGTCCGATTCTGGACCAGAATATCCGAGGATCGACAGAAGGCCTAGCGTAGCTAGAAACCCCGAGTTAGAAATTGGAGCCCAGACTGACAAGGGATGGGATGGCCAGTGGATATGAGATCGCATCGACCTGCAACGACTTGATGTACAAAGGACATTAAATGCGTACCTTAGGATAGATTCAGTAGGTTGATCACAATCGTTCCATACGCAGATGCATCTATTGGATTCTTCTATTGTCTAATCTACGATAAAATCTTGGTAGTGGTGTCTGCAGTCCCGAAGTCAATGGCACAGTCTGCAACAGTAGACGGACGGAAACCGCATGCAGTTGCCTTACGATGTCCGTGCGTCAAGCCTTGCCGTACCTAAACCTAGAATCATGGGTGTTTTTCTATCACGAACGCATACGGCATTTTGAGTTTGAGCAAACGGCAGCCCCTTGCTGTACCGTACCGGTAGAGTGCGGCACCACGCTTCCCCACAGCACCCATACGACGGTCTCTCACATGCACGCCATCCAACGTTGCTACCTCTCATCGTCTGGACCTTTCTGTAGTACTGCCAATGCCAAGTCGATTCTAGCTTAAAAACCATAAACGCAGCGTCGATAAACACAATGAATCAACGAGGTAGTTATACACCAGGTTTGCAGGTACATTATTGTTTGATACTAGTATCCTCACGATGCACCGACGCACGGCGGTTGCCGATGACCAGTGGAGCTAATGATGCAGCAGTCGCCGTGCGCACACCTTCGAGATCTCCCAGCATGCAGCTGTCAGATGGATCGGCAAGAGCGCTGCATGCACCTCACAAAAAGAAAAGGCGGGCTAAGGCAGTATACGATCATGACCAGAACAACTGTTTCTCAACATTATGCGACCTCAGTGCTGCAAGCGAGCAACAAGACGCAACATTTTGCAAGCCACGACATCATGCCCTGACCATCTCGTGTTTCACTGTTTTATGCAGACACGCTCTTCCAAGCTAACAAGTACGCTAGACACCGCAGTCGTGCATTCAATGCGAGACATAACCCAGTGGCACGGCCAATATTCCTAGTGTGAACGAGCAATCCTTGCAATCCATTCGACGATATCGCCGTATCGACTCAGGACGCGAAGCCGATTCCAGGTGTTCTTCTCCACTACAGAGCTCGATAGTGGTTCAAACCCCGATTTGGGTTCCTCCGTCGTCAAAGCCATGTTCGCTAGACCCGCCAAGCAAGACATTTGGCGCTGCGCAATTATGTCAGTAGCCATGACCAGATCTGTGGAATACGACCAATAGCAAGCAGGATAGCTGCTACTCACATCCTTGCTGAGACAAGCGGCCGAGAGTGACTCCTCGCTCCACGGTTCTCTGCGAGATCATGGCGATTGCGACTAATCGGTGTTGTAGCAGGTTACACGAATCGCAGACGTGTGCATTAGAAAGCTATCGATACTGGGCGCCAAAAGATATACGCAGAAGTGATTGTTGTTGCATGTTGCACAATCGTGAGTAAGACAATTTGTTCGCGATAGCCGTTCCCCAGCGTCTTCCAAAGAGTTCAGCCAGGATAGCTTGAAGGAAGTCGATGGTCGCACGTCACTAAGCACGCCACATAGTTGGTCTTCCGGATATCGACACTTGTACCTAGTTGAGCCCCTCTTTCCTGAGGTACCTATCGTTCACGACCCATGTCAGCTTCACTGTTCGTTGGACATGTCAGATTCGTGTACTGAACAGCGTTGTTTGTTGCACCTCAGCCCGCCTTTCTGGTAAGCGGACATCAGCCGCCATGCTCAAGCGCCACCACTGCGGAGCTGTCAAACACGAGTCCAGTCTCTGTCAGAAAATATCGAGAGGCGCATACAAGTAGGACAAGTACCTGGTGGCACCCTCACAACCGAGCTTCCCTCTGCTCTTCGTGAATCGTATTTTGCTGAACATTTACTGCTCGCCGGACGGTTCTTCAGAGCGCTTGCATAGTTATCCTGCTTACGCCTACTTTTACCGGCTTCCGGTAAGAGTCAGTGCAGGCACATCCTGTTCCATCTACCGCAACCGCTTGGCCTTGAAAACAAGAGCACTTCGGCGGACTACGAAGACAGGGTTCCTTCGTTCTCTTAACCTTGTCGATCTGCCGGCACTCCGGGTATGACCCAACCGCTTGAGTCCAGAAAATCGACTCCAGTTCTAGGAACACTTTACTAAGTGGGTCGAGCAGAGCCCCAGCCCTACTTGATCCTCCATACGCCCGCTTTTTGAACTCTGCTCTTTTGCACCAGCGCCGAAGTCTTTAGCTACTACGCTCGTTCACCATCAGTACACGTTTGCTTCCTCCATCTTCACTCATCCTCGCTGGGGCGGTCCCTCGCTGCCGTTCGAAAGACATAATTAAAATGGTGCTCTCGCTGAACTACCGCCGTCCGGCTCATGTCTCCCGATCTTCCATCAACACTGAGAAAACGGGCCACACTGACACAAGCGGCCGCGCCGAGTCTCAAAGCTCAGGCTCTTCGTGTCCGTACGGCATTCCAGATGCGCTTTCATTCGATAAAATCATCAATGGCGGTACCTGCCCTGTAAGTGTCTGCTTGCTGCTCGAAGTCCGCCTCTAACCTTACCATAGCCGGTGACGACTCGCGAATTCATGGACTTTTTGGTGTATATCGAACATGATGCTGAGAATTTACAATTTTATCTCTGGTACCGCGACTATGTTAAAAGATGGTCCGAGTTGCCAGAACGGGAGCAGGCTCTTGCGCCGCTTTGGACATCCGAACAGGCGCAGCAGGCACGCAATGAGGCTATGACGGAAAAGTCCAAGAAAGTCAACAACCCTGTGGCAGCACAAGTCTTCAAAGGCACAGACTTCGATTCGAAGCCAAGGAAGAACCCGAATCCTTTCAACACACCACCCCGAACACCCAGTAACGAGCCCCGCGATAGCATGGCACCTTCGACCATTGGGTGGAGCGAGGAATGTTCAACCCTCGGCAGTGCTCTGACTCATCATCAGAAGACTACTGCCAATGCCTTCGAGGAGGTCGGCGCTCAGCAACCATTCACCATCCAACCATACCGCGAGGAAATCTCGCGCATCATCTCCATTTATCTCGCTGAAGGCAGCGTCAGATATTTGAACTTGTCAGACAAAGAACGAGCTGCGCTTCTCAAAGCTCTCTCGATCACCACTCATCCCTCGGCTTTCAAGGACGTTGTCGCAACTATTGAATACACGCTTCGACACCAGGCGCATCCCAATTTCATACGATGGACGATCTGCAACGGTAACCCCCCTAGGCAGACGTTTGCTCGGGGCTTGGGAGTGGGTGGCATCCTTGCCGGTATTGTCTTTGGCATTCTCATCACTTTGAGCGGAGCCAATCGTGGTTGGCGAGTGTTTGCCTTCCTTGCATTCTTCATCGGCATCTCTACGCTCTTTGCTGCTTGGAAGGGTATGTGTGTGGTATTGCACGGTATGCACCACAGGCATCTTAGGCCTTGGGAACTTTTCGCTAGCGATGACGCCGCTTCTTCTGAGTACGACTTGAAGAAAAGCTCATTCGATAGCCTGGGATCAGCAAACAGCTATGAAGACGAGCCATGGGTTGCCAAATATGACAATCGAAACGTCATTCGAAAGATTTTCGATAGGCAAGTCTGGATTCAAGAGCCCGCTCTTCGATCTATTCAAGATACCATTTTCATTCAGGCTCTCATTACTGCCTTCATTATTGGAGCTATCTTGACAGGTAAGATACCCTACCTCCTTCACAGACGTGCAGGCACGCTAACAAACCGTAGCAATCTTTTTGGCCGTGCCGGCTGGCCACGTGTACTGATCAATGCCTGATCACGTTCATGTACTGTCACATCTATTATATACCCACAATGAGCGGATTTTCAGAGGTGGCAATGCGTAGTTGGTGGTCTTTGAGGTTCGTCTCCAGCACGCGAATGGAGTATGGGTGTCATGTCGAGTTCGCTGTCAAGACAAGTGATCATCAAGCATATAAGAGACTACAGTTGAGTTCACAGCTTTCCAGTCAACTGTAATAATAAAATTGTCTACCTCCTGGTCGTATCTGTTCCTCACTGGACCAAACTCGAGTAAACATAGGACAACATCATATGATCAATATGAGATAGGGCCAAAGGTTTTGTGATCTCTGACTTGCACACAGGAGTTAATGGTCCGGAGCAGATCTAACAATGTGACTGCCACTTTATAATTAAGTCACGTGGTAACATCGGCGCGTCTCGGTCGACGCGCCTCGCGGCAAAGGATAGCGGTATGTGTTGCCTGTAGCCGCCACTGTCGCTGTTGTTCGGTCGAGCCACGTAGGGCAGCATGCCGCGTTTCAATAGCAGACGAAGCAGGGCAGCCGACTCTGGCGATGAAGACTTCTCACGAGAGTCAACGCCGCTCTCTACTGCGCCGAACGACCGCAAGCGAATGCGACCAAGTACCGGGCTAGAGAATGCTACTTTCGATACCGAAGCTCGTGTAAGGTCGCGAAAAGGCTTAGAAGCTAACAACAGCAAGGATGGCGACGCCGTTGTGGTACGGACCAAACGCAAGCATCAGCCTGGAGCCATCGTTCGAGTCACCCTCACCAACTTTGTCACCTACACTTCCGCCGAATTCTTGCCCGGACCAAACCTGAACATGGTCATTGGTCCGAACGGTACGGGTAAAAGTACATTGGTCTGCGCGATATGTCTAGGTCTCGGCTGGGGTCCTGGGTTACTGGGTCGAGCCAAAGATCCTTCGGAATTTGTCAAGCACGGCCATAAAGAGGCGACCATCGAAATCGAGCTTCAGAGACATGAGCGAGGACCGAACAAGACAACCGAGAATCCTGTGGTCACTCGCAAGATTAGGAAAGATGACAACAAGTCCAGCTTCTTCGTCAATGGAAGATCTGCCTCGAACAAAATGGTTCTGGAGATGGTTAAACATAATTTCAATATCCAAATCGACAACTTGTGTCAGTTCCTCCCTCAGGACCGTGTCGTTGAGTTCGCCCAGCAGAACACGGTACAAATGTTGGAGACGACATTGGAAGCAGCCGCCGATCCAGAGGTCCGAGAGTATCATTTGGAGCTGAAGAATATACGTGAGAAACAGCTAGAACTGCTGCACGACAACAAAGGAGATCGAGAGAATCTCGACAATCTCGAGAAGCGACAAGAGGCGCAGCACGCCACGGTCGAGCGCGTGAAAGAGCGGCAGGCTACACAGAAGAAGGTCGATCATCTGGAGAAGTGCAGACCAATAGCCAAGTACATGGAAGCCAAGGCCAAGGTATCCGTGCTCAAGAAGCAGAAGGAAGACTTGGACAGAGAAACAAGACGTCTGAAGCAAGAAAGCGAGCCCGCCTTACGCAAGGTCACCGACAAGCAGAGGTATGCAAATGCAGCCAAGATGAACCTCAAGACTCATAAAGACGACGTCAAACGTGCAGAAAACGAATGCAAGAGGATCGAGCGGGAGATCAAGTCGTACGATGAGCAAATGAAAGACTGTGTTTCCCGTAACGACGCAGAGAGAAAAGGTGCGGCTAAAGATAAGGGAGAACTGGGGAAACATCGAAGCGATCTGCAACGACTGAAAGTTCGTAAAGAGGAAGTTCCAGAACCTTTCGATAGTCGAGCAATGAACGAGCAGGTTGCAACCCACACCACTCGTGCTCGGGAGTTGAAAGAGAGAGGAGGTATTCTACAGACAGAGGTCCGCAACTGGGTCGCTCAAGGGAAGGAAAAGAAAAGCCAGACATCTAGGCTGAACGAGATGATTGAGAATCTCAACACCCAGGCAGGTCAGCAAGAGTTCAAGTTAGAGAACATCTCCAAGGAAACTCACCGAGCCTGGCAATGGATCAAAGAGCACAACCAACAATTCAGAAAGGAAGTCTTTGGTCCGCCGGCTATTACGTGTACCGTCAAAGATCCTAGTATGGCAACTAGAGTGGAAGCTGCACTACAGACAAACGACTTCAAGATCATCACTGTACAGTGTAATGAGGATTTCGTGATGCTCCAGGAAGAATTGACCAAGAAGCAAAGACTTCATGACATCAGCATCCGTACCTGTACCACCGACAATCTATCGTCTTTCAAAACACCACTGAGTGACGACCAGTTACATGACCTGGGGCTGGAGCATTGGGCAATTGACTGCCTAGAAGGCCCGTCGGTTGTCTTAGCCATGCTTTGCCAGGAAAGATCCCTTCATCAAACAGCAATCTCGAGCAACGCGGTCTCGGACGCACAACATGAAGCCATCACACGAACACCCCTAAAGACCTATATTGCTGGAAACCAGTCGGTCAGGATGACACGACGAGCTGAATATGGCGATGCAGGTGTTGGTTCGTCAATGCGCGACATTCAGAAGGCCAGGTTCTGGACGGATCAACCAGTCGATACCGGCAGAAAGCGTGAATGGAACGATCAAATCAAGGACATCAACCGCGACCTGTTCGAGCTCAAGGAGAATATCCAGAAGAATCAAGCAGAGGTCGCAGTGATTAAGAAGGAGAGAGAAGAGGTGGAGCGGCTGGCGGAGGGCATCAAAAACGATAAAGAGGCCAAGCAGAAGGCATTGACGGAATGGCGAGGTCTCGATGCAAAGATCGGCAATGCCGAAGAAAAGATTGCTTACTGTCAGGCTAGAATCGACTCCTTTCGAGATAGGTGTCTGGAGATACTCAAGCAAAAGGACGACGCTATGTTTCAGAAGGCGGAAGCCGTGCTGAAATATTGTGAAGCAGCTCACACGCTTAGAGAGCTTAGCGCTAAGCTTCTTGAAGCTGAAGTCATGGCTATAGAGGCACAAAGCGATAGCGAGACATTGCAAGGTATAAACGCACACATTCGGGATACCCTGCAACGCAAGGAGGCGGAGTTCAAGGATGCAGAAGCAGGCTTCAAAGAGGCGCGAAGTGCTGCCGGTAAATACCTGGAACAAGTCAACATTGTCAAGACTGAAGCAGAAGAACTTGCTAGTGGAGGCGACGATTCTCTACAGGAGTTGCTTATAGAGTTGGCGCAGATCAAGGACAAACCTATCGAAGAAGAGATTGACGCACGGCTCGAGTCCGCCCATGCCCAACTCGAACTTCATGCGGGTGGCACTGATGGTGCAAATACAATTCGAGACTACGAGGAACGAGCCAAGAAGATCAACAGACTGCGGCTAAAGTTGACGGCTTTCAACCAGGAGCAAGCAGACTTGCATGGTGCAATCAGCGAGATACGTCAAGTCTTTGAGAAGGAGCTAGACGATATTGTCAGTAAGATCGACGCTGCTTTCGCCGAGTCGTTCGAACGGATTGGCTGCGCTGGCCAAGTCGCAGTCTACAAAGCGTCTTCGAATGATCCCGCAGATTGCACCGAGGAGCTGGGCGGAACGGAGAACGGTCTCGACTTCGCGAACTGGGCGATACACATCTCGGTCAAGTTCCGTGAGAACGAACCGTTGTCATTGCTTGACAGTCATCGGCAATCTGGTGGTGAACGTGCTGTCAGTACCATCTTCTACCTGATGGCTTTACAGAGTCTCAGCAAGAGCCCCTTCAGGGTCGTGGACGAGATCAATCAGGGTATGGACCCGAGGAACGAACGTATGGTTCACGGTCGTATGGTCGACGTTGCGGCTGATAATGAGAAGCTTGTTGAGGAGGGCAAGAGCTCCGGCAGCCAGTACTTCTTGATCACGCCAAAGCTTTTGAGTGGTCTGAAATACCAGCGCGGTATGACTGTATTATGTATTGTCAGCGGAGAGAACATGCCGTCCGTTACGGACACGAAGCGAAGGGACGAGGATGGCAATGAACACGTGGTGGAGGGTAAGAAGATCGATTTCGCAGCATTTGCTAGTCGGGCCAGAGAGCTCGGCATGGGCCGATCTGCAACTGCTGCTGGAAGGCGGGTCGATCCTGCGGTTGCCATGAGGAGCGTGCCCGTCGGCGCATGAGAACGACATGGGTATCGAATGGTGGCTGGGGAAATGTTTAGTTAGAAGAAGAAACAGCTCTCAACCACGAGCCGTGTAGAGGTGTGTTATGGATGACTAAGATGTACATCTACCAAATGCTGCATGTTGCTCTGTTCTCCTTCAGCCTCGAGCTATGCGGTGTACGTGTCACGCGTCAGCTAGTGGTCGTTCCGGGTCATCCGAGACGTGATGTGGGTCTTTATTTAACAAAACTGTTGCGCTCAAACCTCTTTCCTAAGCAACGGCGCCGGATGTACACGAGCACCACCGTCATGTTGCAGCTCAGTGCTACTTTGTCTGTCATAACAATAGCCATGGCAGCACAGCTCGCATTCTGTCCGGTAGAACGGCATCAGCGACTGCGCGTTGTAGGTCCGAACCCAGCCGTTTTGAAGCAACCTTGCAGCAGGAACGGAGCTAATTATCGCTGCATCGGCCGCATCATGACTGACAGACCCAGTGCTTACGGTATGCGAGGGGCCACTTGAAAAAGGCAGCTTCGGCAAGGTATTGTCTCGGGCGTGGAAATGTGCTTTGAGGTAGTCCACACCCAACATAATTTCATCACAATCATGCCAACTGGTCGACATTTGGAACCTTAGTAGGTCCTGTATAAAAGTCTGACCGGGAAGGAAAACGTGCTAACACATGACGTCCTTGCTATTGTACTGAACTTTGTCGTTGCCGAGCGAACTTACAGCCTCCTCGCCGAATGACATCAGTCCGCTCTGATGCTTGTGTGGTACACGCTTCAGTGCGGAGTCGGAACAGGTACTGGGATCCTTCAAACGGCAGATAGTACGCAACCAGATTTCTCGAAAGACCCAAGCCAGTGAGCAAATCACGAACAGCTGCCCGTCGAACAGAATTCAGAAACATCGAATCGCGGAGAAAGCCAAACGACGATCATAAAGCATGACGCAGATACTTGTTGTTAGCCAAGCGAAGACAAGGACTGACGCCACGCATGTAAGCCGTGACAAGGATTTGCTTAGCGTGTCTTGCTTCGATGAGAACTGGCATCTTGGGACAGCGCGATCTTTGATCGCGTGTCCAAAGCACGATCAGATCCTACCCCGTATCGGCCCTCGACAACGGGTGGATAATGTAGCCTCACCCGGAACTTCGGACCACGTAGTCGCATTTCCGCTGAGCCTTCGCACAGAAATGAGTCTTTCTGTCGCCCGGGAAGTCTTGGCTGGATGAAGCGGCGATGTTGTGTTAACTGTATTCCAATACTATGATATCACTGACCTCGTGCCAGATCAATGTTTTAAATCTGGTACAGGAGCATATTGGCCGTGCCTTTATATCGACACGGACGCACACTGCTACTTCTTTGCACACGACGTACTCGCATAACTCGTTGTTCTAACCGTTCGATCTCGACATCGCCCATCATGAAGATGCCAGGTATGGGTGGTATGACCATCTACTTCGACCAATACAACCCGCAGTCCGAGAAAGGCACCGATGTCAGACAATCCCTTGCTGGGCTTGATTACTCCCCGTTGCCGCGGATCACGGGGAGGTCCTTTGCCATGGCTATGCTTGTGTCTATGGGGGGCTTGGTGTGAGTACATCAGATGGCGAGGTGCTCGTACAGATGCTGATAATCATGCAGCTTCGGATATGACACTGGTCAGATTTCTGGTTTCCTCGAAATGCCCGATTTCGTGAACCGCTTCGGCTCAGGCGACGCCAACGGCGAGTTTTCATTTACGACTACCCGCTCTGGTCTCATCGTCGGTCTGCTATCGATTGGTACTCTTCTTGGTGCCCTCATTGCAGCGCCGGTGGCAGACAAGATTGGTCGCCGATTCTCTATCTCTTTCTGGTGTCTTATCTGTGCTGTGGGCTTCATCATCCAAATTTCGTCATCAACCTCGTGGGTACAAATCATGATTGGCCGATTGGTTGCTGGTTTCGGTGTTGGAGCCCTATCTCTGCTTGTGCCGATGTACCAAGCAGAGACTGCACCACCGTGGATTCGGGGTGCCCTGGTCTGCACATATCAGCTATTCATCACATTGGGTATATTCCTTGCCGCGTGCTTCAACTATGGTGTATACCAAGGTCTCAGGTACAGCCCCGCGTCCTGGAGAACCGTTCTCGGTATCGGCTTTGTTTATCTCTTCATCCTTGGTGTCGGCATCTTGTTCTTCGCTGAGACGCCGCGTTATGCATACGGCCAAGGCCGACACGAGGAAGCGAAAAAGACACTTTGCAGCGTCTATGGCGCTCCGCCAAACCACTACTCCATCGTCGTACAGATGGAAGAGATTGAGGCCAAGGTTGTCGCTGAGAGCAAAGTCAAGGGCGGTCCAATCTCTGAGATTGTCTCCATGTTCCGAGCTCCTCGAGTCGCTTACCGGGTCGCACTCGGGATGAGCTTGCAGATGTTCCAGCAGCTCACTGGCGCCAACTATTTCTTCTACTACGGTACTACGATCTTCCAGTCGGTCGCAATCAGCTCCTTCGTCACGCAAATGATCCTCAACGGTATCAACTTTGGCGTCACTTTCATTGGTCTCTACCTTGTCGAACACTACGGTCGACGCAGGTCGCTGATCGCTGGAAGCATCTGGATGGTGATCTGCTTTTTGGTTTTTGCTTCCGTCGGGCATTTCAGCCTTGACAACAAAAACCCTCAAAATACGCCAACTGCTGGAGTTGTCTTGATTGTGTTCGCTTGTCTCTTCATCCTTGGATACGCCACTACTTGGTGAGTTGCAGGCAACGATTGATTCTTGCTCAGACGCTAATATTGCTTAGGGGACCTCAGGTATGGGCTCTTATCTCAGAGCTCTTCCCCAACAGATACCGAGCGAAGGGCATGGCTCTGTCGACAGCTGCAAACTGGGTAAGTCAAGAGCTTGATCATAATCCCTATATACCTCAGCTAATTGTAAAAAGACTTGGAACTTCCTCATTGCATTCTTCACGCCGTTCATCACCGATGCAATCGACTTCCGTTACGGCTACGTCTTCGCCGCCTGCAACTGTGTCGGTGGTCTTATCGTCTACTTCTTCCTCATTGAGGGTCAAGGCCGAACACTTGAGGAGATTGACACGATGTACCTCGAGCATGTCCCCGCAAGGAAGAGCGCCAAGTGGGTTGCACCATCTGCGGAGGAGATGGCCAGGCTCAGGAGAGAAGCTGGCACTGACGAGACTGCCATGGCCAATGCTGATGAGGAACAACGAGGTGCTCTGTCTGGGGAGACCGAGAGGGGTGCTGAAGGGGCGGCGCCCAAGCCTGCAGAGAGGGATGGGAGCACTGCTCATGCTGAGGACGCTGTGATCCGGTAGATTGAGCTCGTGATTTAGATAACGTTGTATTTACGATTCTTTGAATACCAAACCGCCTACCAAGGTAGAATTCTAGGTCTTCGCAACGGTCTATAAGGCGTTGTTTCTGTTTGGTAGGAGCCTGCTGCTACTGCATATCGGCTTCAGAATGAGAACAGGAGGAAATGTGAAGGCAAGTATGACCGTCTTGTTGAAGGGAAAAGCTCGGAGGTAAGAGGCCTGAATCCATGTACACCCTACGACTTATGCTTGTTGTCCGTGAGCTAGATTCATTCGGAAGTGGTTCATCGCGCCGTGCCTTCAGCACAAGCCCTGGCATCATCATTGTCTTTTGACTACCACATGGGTTGGCACGTTGCTGAGTTCTTGGTTCAGATCGCAGGCCACAAAGGGGCTTTACGAGGAGAATGTTATTCTCGCTTTGCGTAAGCTATCTAGCTGCAGGCCGGTTTGAGCCCCTGGACCCCCTGCTCAATAGTCTATTTCCCAAGAAGTACTTCAACTGTTGACTGGTTTTCGTAATCGCTAACCAGTTTGAAGACATGAGCTATGAGTTAGAACCTCAGCATCCCTCTGCAACACACCAGAGGCCCAGCCGAGAATTCCAGACCTTCTTCATGGACGAGGCTACATCCGCCTGACATCCTCAAAATGCTCGGTCCTGATCGCCCCATCAACAGGGTCAACCTTATTCGCCCCGTGCCTCTCCTCCTCCGCAAGAGCCTTCGCATCACTATCGATGTGCGACTGCGGCTTCCAGTGCGATCCCGGCACAAAAGTCGGAGAGTTATAGAACAGATCATCCATGTCCTCCAGATTCAGCCCCTTAGTCTCCGGCAAGAACGCCCAGAAAAAGAGCGCAGTCGTAAGGTTGCACACTACGAAGATGATGTAGAACCTCCAGCCAATCGCAGAGATTGCGAGAGGCGTGACTTGACCGATCATGGTGTTGAAGGCGAACGAAGTCATTGCGCCCCATGAGACGCCCTTTGTACGAAGGGCCGTGCCGAAGAGTTCAGCTGGGATAGCCCATGATAGAGGGCCGCTGGTGATGAAGAAGACGAAGTTGAAGACCCAGGTCATTGTGATGAAGCCCCAATGGGCGCCGGTGTTGGTGGAGGTGGCGGGGAAGACTTTGATGAGGATGGCATTGACGATGAATGTAGCGCTCATGATGAGAGACCCGTAGATCTCCAGAGGTCGTCTCCCGGCGGAGTCAATGATCAGGATGCAGACTGAGGTTCCGAGGAATGCGATGATGGCGTTGACGGCTTGTAGTAAGAGTGTTGTGGTTGTGGAGATCCCGATTTGTGCGAAAATTTGCGGTGAAAAGTACTGTATTGCCGAGACCCCGGTCATTTGACAGCTGGCTTGGATGGTCATAACGATGATGGTACGGCGGAAGTTTGGCCACCCTTTGAACAAGTCGAGGTATGTCTTGGACTTCTGGGAGTGTTCCTCTGCGATCTGTGTCTGGATGAGATTGAACTCTGCTACGACGTATGGATCATGCACATCGCCATGAGAGTGTAAGCGTGCGAGGGTCTGGATGCCCCTGTCCGCATGGTCGTGATCACACAACCACCTCGGGCTTTCTGGCAGAGTATAGACAAGGGCGCCAAGGAAGAGTGCGGGTATTATCTGGATCGCCAGGGGGATGCGCCATTCACGACTGTTGGTTGAGCCATTCCAGGTTACGTAACAGCCATAACCGATCCAAGTGGCGAAGATCTGACCCAAAGCATTGAACAGCTGTTGCAAACTCGTGATTCTACCTCGGATGCGGCGGTGTGATATTTCGGCTTGATAGATGGGGATGATCATCTTGGGGTGTGTTAGCCGTGTACGCAGGCAAGAAAGCTCAGCAGCACTTACTGTCAGGAAACCAACACCAATACCTGCGATCAGTCGTCCTATGTACAACATCTCGACCACAACGCCAGATGTCTGAAGTATGCCACCAACGACAAATATGCAGCAAGCCATCAAAATCGTCCCACGTCGGCCCAGCTTGTCGGTGTACCCAGCACCGAATGCACCCACAAAACATCCTCCCGTGAAGAGCGACACAACAGTACCAGATCTGGAATTGGCATTTGTCTGAAGGAAAAGGGTTTTAAAGGAGCCGGAGGCGACGACTTCAGCGATGACACCAAGGTCATAGCCAAAGAGGAATGAGCCCAAGGCTGCGAAGGAGCCGATCAGAAATTGATAGACGCTTGGCTTCATTTTGTTCGAAAAGTAGTACAGAGAAATGATATTGGAGTAGCGGATGAGCGCAATGTACCTGCTTAATATATGTCCTGTCGCTGCTCGATCCTGTGTGCAGGATACTGATCTGAAAGCAGCAGCATCAGCAGTAACGTTTTGCCGGAGAGTACCCCCAGCTGCCAGGAAAGGAACATGCGGTACATGTTGGAGGTCGCCCAAGCTTATGAAGGAGTATCCCCTAGCTTGCGGACGACGAGGATTTCAGCGCTCTATGGCAGTAGTGTATGTGTGATGATGTATGGTGTAAGGGGTGTGTAGGTGGTAAGTTCCGTAACAGTGGCGGATTCGGCAATTTCAATGACTGTCGAAGTCACAAACCCTCGACATCGCCACAATATGCTTAGCAATAAGCTTAATGTTCCGAGGGATTAGATCTTGGCAGTAGATGAGCTGCGGGGAAGTTGGGGTCGTCGCCAAAGATGGTTTAGTGGTAACAGCTGATCGACTTGTGCACAGCCGTACCTGATATGAGATCAAGCTAAAGCAGCAATAATGTCCCTAAGTGCAGGGAGATTGTCGTTCTCAATATTTGCATGTCATGTTCTATGAACGAGCAGTGACAAAGAGTGATCCAGCGAATAGGCTAGAGGTTTCCCTCCAGGGTTTATCCAGATGTGCCAGTATATGTGACCAGTATCAACATCCTAGGCCACACCGTGATCGCACGAGGGTTCCGCCGGAAGGCGATAGTACGTACACAATGCCAGTGTTGTTTGCGATTCTTCTCAGATAAAGTGGCGTTGATCTCGCTTAGATGGTTTGATTGATGTGACTGGTCCAAAAGGATCGACATCATATCTGCCAGAGCCTGCTGTGAGGCGCTGATTAGATGGGAACTTTCGAAAGCACAGGAACTCGTTAGCAACAACCGCTAGTATGTCCATGTGCTACGCTATTGCTGAGTAGGCAGGAGCTGCTCGGCCAGATAGCCGTGCCGATTAAAACACGGTCAATAAACGCGATGATGACCGACGGTCACATACTGTAGGTGGCAGCTGACATTGACTGTGCAAAGAGCATCATGTATTGGAGTACGTACCTTTACTCCTCACTCCAACTTTGGGTAGTAGAGTCCAGATCATATAGAGTCATTGTTTGGGATAAGTATTATCGCCAAGCAGTATATCCTGAAACGTTTCTGTCACACATGCCAGACGCAAGGTAATCCATTAGCAATCTACCAATAATTTGAACTCTTCGCAAGACGTCCTATTCTTCAATACTACTATTAGCAACGAGTCCAACAACGACAAGAATGGCCCAAGCCATGAACTCAGCAAAGCAAGCTGGCCAGCGCATCGTCTTCACAGGAGGAAGTGGCAAAGCAGGGCGCCATGTCATCCCCTACCTCCAGGCCCAAGGGCACAAGATCCTCAACCTGGATCTAATGCCGTTCCCGGACCCCAGCGCCAACGTCTACACGCTGAAAACCGACCTGACACAATCCGGACAGGTCTTCAATGCTCTGACCTCTCACTTCGATATGTCGGGTTATGAAGACAAGACTCTCCCATCGCCACCCGATGTGGTGATTCACTTCGCTGCGTATGCACGCAACATGCTTGTCCCAGACGATGAGTGCTTCCAGGCGAACGTGAGGTCGACCTACAATGTTGTTGAAGCAGGTATGTGACGATGGTGTTCTCGATTGCTGAGGACAGTTTTGACTTTGTTTGAATAGCAAGCAAATTGGGTGTCAAGAAGATTCTCATTGCCAGCAGTGAGACAACGTACGGTGTCTGCTTTGCGCAGGGAGATGCGGATTACCACTCCTTCCCCCTGGAAGAAGACTACGATAACGACCCAGAGGACTCGTATGCCCTGAGCAAGCTTTGTGGCGAGAGGATTGCCAGAACAGTACGTAACATGGTCTACAGCTTCAGTCCCCAGGCGGAACCTGTTTTGAATCACGAAAGCTGACTGGACTGATGATAGTTCGCCCGCCGCTATAACAGCGACATCTACGCGCTCCGCATCGGCAATGTTATCGAACCACACGAATGTCAGTAACCTGACTCTCATGCCCTTCCCTCCCTGTTCTCGAACCTACTAACGTCCCCCACAGATGAGCGTGACTTCCCCGCCTACCTCGACAACCCCTCCACCCGCAAACGCAACGCCTGGTCCTACATTGATGCCCGAGACCTGGGCCAAATCTGCCACCTCATGATCGAGAAAAGTGGCCTGGGCTACCAGGTCTTTAATTGCACAAATGACACGATCACGATCCGGGATATGACCACCAAGGACTTCTTGGCTAAGGAGTGTCCGGATACGAAGGTCACGAGGGAGATGGGTGAGTATGAGGCGCCGCTAAGCAATCGTAAGATTCGGGAGGTGTTGGGATATAAAGATGTGCATAACTGGAGGAAGTATGTGAAGTAGGAAGCAATTACCGAGTCTAGAATGGCAGACGCTTGGAAGGTACCCTGAAACTCGATAGCATCCTGCTCTTGCGGTGAGGATGTCAGATTGGAGCTTGAATGATGTACGTTGCAGTCGTACGGATCCTAGACGAGGGAGTATTGAAAATCAGCACCAAACTTGGCGTCTGCGTGATTGAAGCGAGCTGAGCGTTCAGGGCCCTTGAAAAGCAGAGTCGAGCAAATCATGTTCAAATGTGGAATGACCTTGCCCAGCACGCGACATTCAGTTTGTCATTGCAGCAGTGAGCAGTATTTCTCCTTGTGTCGTGAGTTGAGGAGGACGCGAAGGTAGACACAAATTGGATCTATGAGCTCGGAGAGTTCCGCAATATGATGTTAGTGCTGGATTCGGTTTGCTAGATTTTGATCAAACCCATCGCCCATTGGTGCATGATACCGCAACACTAGCAGAGACACCCTGTGTGCTTGTCATGCAAAGAACAACTTCTTCTGCTGCCTGTCACTGTGGCCTGCTATAGCCGATTTCCTCTTATGCCAGCTGCACTATTAAGCCTAGTAGGTGGGTTCTCATGATCTTGTAAAGGTACCGCGCCCTCAGATGTAGCATCAAGAATGGTTTCTTTACTGAGGTACAGGTCAATGTGTGTATTGAATAGCTTGTCGTTCGTAGCTTGAGCTATACCGTAAATAGGGCAATCTCATGTCTCATGGTTAGAAATCTGTCTTAGCAAGTTGAGCTTCCTCGGGCATGTTTGGTACACTTCCACATTTGTAACATGCGAAGGGTTTATGCCAGTCTGCTGTAGCAAGATTTTGGAATTGTGGTTGGGGATAACTGGAGCGTCAGTGCCTGGAAAAGGCAGGTTGTGATTTTGAGTACTGCCGTTATCAGGCTTGTCCTGCTGCTCCTGACTCGGGTGTTCGAGTTCCTCAAGATCAGCCTGCCTTTCTCTACGTGCTGCTTCTTCGAACTCTTCGTCTGGCCAGACTTCCCATTCGCCCTCACTGTCACGCTTAGCACCGCCTGAAGTTCCAACACAAGCGGGTGTATCCGGCCTGACATCAATCACTCCCCAACAGTGGCGCGCAGATACAATCGGCGCTGCCGAATGCAAGAGCCGGCAAGAACATTGAAGGTTGACTGAGCAGCTTGGTGTCGATGCTTGTTGATATCGTCGTTGGACGGCAAGCACGAAACGAGTGTCAGGAACGTGACGTGGCGGAAAATAGGCCTTATGCTAGCGGACAGTCTGGCTCAGGAGTGCTTCCGGGTTGCTGGGCCTAGACGGAAATTGACGCTAAAAAAAGCTCTAGCATTCCTCTCCTAAACAGAAGGATGTGCAGTTTACAGTCACTGAGCCTGTGTCTGTCGCGACTCGCTGCCTAGCTACTCTTGCACAATCGCGCCTTCCAAGGATTATTGCTGCCCAATTCACCAGACTCGATTGTAGCCGTTTCCTCGTACCATAATTGCGGGACGTTGTATTGCTGAACATCTGCACTGCACGCGTGCACCGATTTCCATTGATCGCAGTCGATCGAGCAGCGCAGCGACTAAGTTACGTTACTAGTTGTTAGTACTGGTTAGTGCCAAGCAAATACACCGCTCAGCCCTCTCTAGTCCTTGCAATTCTTGACCATTGCGTGTTGTCCCGCGCAAGTCTCGTCGCCCACTTCACTCTGCCACTGCCAGCGACCAGTTCCAGAGTCTGACGCCACCTGCTGCACTTGGACTCTATCGCGTCGATTACATCTGCGATCAATCAGAACCAGTTCGCTCGATAACAACCTGCACAACTACCATCGAACCCCTCCGCAGCAGTCGAGATCTGAAGAAGCAGAAGCCCTGCTCACTCCGTCGACCAAAACATCGCGCCGCATCCGCGTTTCACATCTCTCTACCACTCCGGAAGAAAGAGCTCGGAGCATCCTGTTCTGTTGACCTCGAGCCCATTGAGGCGTGCTGAGAAGTGCCACCACAACTGTAAGCATTTCTCCACCTTCAGACTTGAGACTTAGCACTCTCCATCAAGCAGCTCAAGCCCTGACCATCCTGACCGTGATAGCTCTGAGATAGTGCACACAAGACCAAGGCAGACCAATCGTAGCACATCTATCCTTTGCCCGTTCAGGGTCGTCGTTTCGCTCTCGTTCTTGTCCTTCTTTTCTTGCCCTCGGCGGCCGAGACAACAATGGCAGATCAAAATGAGGTGGATCTGGATTCGGTCATTGACAGGCTGTTGGAAGTAAGAGGAAGTCGTCCTGGGAAACAGGTCCAGCTGCTCGAAGCAGAGATCAGATACTTGTGCACTAGGGCTCGCGAGATTTTCATCTCTCAGCCAATCCTGCTCGAATTGGAAGCCCCAATCAAGGTGAGCATGCAATCCTCATTCCACGACCAGACATCTAATTACCCCCAGATCTGCGGTGATATTCACGGACAATACTACGACTTGCTCAGACTTTTCGAGTACGGTGGCTTCCCTCCCGAGGCCAACTACCTCTTCCTCGGCGACTATGTTGATCGAGGCAAACAGTCTCTGGAGACCATCTGTCTCCTACTCGCGTACAAGATCAAATACCCAGAGAACTTCTTCATTCTGCGGGGAAACCACGAATGCGCCTCCATCAACCGAATCTACGGCTTCTACGATGAGTGCAAAAGACGATACAACATCAAGCTGTGGAAGACTTTTACTGACTGCTTCAACTGTCTGCCCATCGCCGCAATCATCGACGAGAAGATTTTCACCATGCACGGTGGCCTAAGCCCCGATCTGAACTCGATGGAGCAAATACGCAGGGTCATGCGACCAACAGATGTAAGCAGTGCTCCAACAAAGAACAAGGTACAACCTGCTAATCCGGCCCTTAGATCCCTGACTGTGGTCTCCTCTGCGATCTGCTATGGTCCGATCCCGACAAGGACATCACAGGCTGGAGTGAGAACGATCGTGGTGTCTCATTCACCTTCGGTCCTGATGTCGTCTCCCGCTTCTTGCAGAAACACGACATGGACCTGATCTGCCGTGCGCACCAAGTCGTCGAAGACGGCTACGAGTTCTTCAGCAAACGACAACTCGTCACCCTGTTCAGTGCACCCAACTACTGCGGCGAGTTTGACAATGCAGGTGCAATGATGAGCGTGGACGAGAGCTTGTTGTGTTCGTTCCAGGTGCGTTCGAGAGCATCTTGACATCGGATTCTCCTGCTAACACGTCTTCAGATCCTGAAACCGGCCGAGAAGAAGCAAAAGTATGTTCATGGCAGAGGTGCAAGCCGGCCAACGACCCCTCCCCGCAAGTCTAAATAATGCAAGAACATCACGCTGATACGAAGCGCTACCCTAGATTTGGCCGAAGATAGAGAGACTCCCTTGATCAGTCCTGCAGCTTTGTCGATGCCGTCCAACTGCCGTCCCGACGACTTATTCATCTACAAACTGCGCCCGTGTTGTTCCCTTTGTTATCGACAGGCAATTGGTGACCGATCCATTGTCCGCCTGCGAATCTGCGACCTTATCATTACCTACGTGCCGTCGGCTTCCTAGGCACGCGAGCAAGCAACGAGATGAACTTCGAAATATCGCCATGGTTGGCGGCCTGGAACAGGTTGCAAAGCGTGTAAGGGTTCTAATGTGGGCGGCAATGGTCTATTGTTGTCTTTCGGTCACAGTCACACGCTGTCGCTGTACTACAATCCAACTTCGTCATGACTTTGAAGAGATGCGAAACGAATATTGACGCGGTTCATTGAGGAACGGGATCAAGAGACGATTCGATTTCTTGCTCAGCATAATGCCATGGCTGGTGCACACAATTGAATGTGTATGGGTCGTACAACAGATTGCCATCAATGCAAAGACCCGCGACTTGCTTACGTTTAATTTTGTTCCAGGTGACGTTATACATGAAAATCAAAATTCGGATCGATGTCCTGCTATATTTCCTTATGTGCAGATGCATCCTTGCTCTCACCCTGTCTCTCCTCTATCCTCGTTTGCCCCTGTCTGCAGCTACGTCCTGTCATGACTGAGCGCAAGGACCCGGCCGTAGGAATCGGTCTTACTTGTTGCCCGAGCTAATCAGCTGGTCCCATGCAGCAGCTACAATTGGCAGCCCGCCCCAGACGTCCTTGACGCCGCGCAGCTGTGCCTCCGAATAGTCTCAAAAGCGAGTCCTTCCGTTACTCACTGGGCCAGATACTGGCTGACAGCTACGGCTCGGGGTGCACCTATCGTGAGTCACTAAGATGCGCCAGCTGGGTACGAGAAGGAGCGTTGGCACGGCGCTGTTTGTAGCTGTTACAGATATCGCTTATCGGCGGTCAGCATGACACCTGGCCAGGGAGAATCACCTGCCATTCGTCCAGTCACTCATGTATAGGCGCAACCAACATAGCAGCATCGAAGTGCATGAGACCGACAACGGCACCCACACTCGTTCGTGGCGCTGTGTCAGGAATTACCGTCGCCCATGCCGAACAAGGTGTCGACATCAAGGGTGGACGTGCTGTGAGGCGCGAGCAGGGCGCATAGATGCCGTGAGGAAAAGCGCAGGTATAGCTTAGCTTCGATGATGGCAAGAAGAAGAAGAAGACGACGCGCCGCACCGTGGGCCGCGGCCACGAAGGTCAAGATATGTGTGGTCACGGCGATGTTCGGCATGGGAATACCCGTTGCAGGACAAACTAAGTGTGTGCCGTCTGCCGGCGAACGACGGAGAGCAGTCTTAGTGTGTCCTTGAGCTTTGCAGCGGTCTGAGAGGAGGTTGAGGTACTTGCTCCAGGCACGCGCAACGCTCTTGGTGAGATGAGGCTGGGGTAGACGAGGCTGATGGCTGGCGTTGAAGGGACTGTACGGTGCTCGACAGTTGAGATGGGGGGAGGGCGAGGAGGAGATGCGATTCGATTCGACTTGCTGCGCGGTGATGCTGGTGTGGCTGGCGCGGGTCATGAATATGAGCACGAGCACGAGCACCACTAAGTCGGCGGGTGAATTTAGAGCTCGAGACTACTTGTTGCGAGTATTGATGTTGACGACATTACTTGCTACCCTGGTGAAAAAGGAACCTCGATCAGCAGCACTACACAAAGAACGGCCAACGGGGTTCAACGGACAACTAGTCATGGGAGATTAGCCAGTGGAAGCAGGCCGATGAGCTATCCACACCGGCGAAGGGTGCTGTGAAGGCACAGAATATATTCGAGCACATCCTGCGCTATTCTTCTTTCATGTCGGAGTGTGCGCAGACTGAAGCTTGCTACAGTCTTCCTCCCTCATTGAACCCATGCAGGACTCTTCTTGTTCGTCTTTTCTACCACGCTAATCTCAGAGCAAAAGCCAAAAGGATTCTTCTCGCCAGACGCCACCTCGGAGTGCCGTTGAAGGAGCGAGCGTCCTCCAGACACATACTTCGTAAGATGTGGTGAGTCTATCATAACTCCGCCCTGAATTGGGCCTGCATTCTCATGGGCCTTTGAGTGCAATACCATTTACACATATTGAGATAGCCACCTGATGCCCTCTCCATAGCCTAAACTGCGTTAGCTGACTTGTACTTGGCTGTCAATCAATCTGCTCTGACCTTGTCTCATGACCACACTGCACATGAACACTTCAATCGGCCTGATGCCCTCGAGTGGCACCTTGCCCTTTCCTGTTGTTTGGTAGAGACCCAAAGCGTGTCTTAGCTCGTCCTCTGACACAGCATCTGGGTGATCAATCTTGTTTCCAAGGATGAGAAAGGGCGTCTTCTGAAGGTCCTCCATGGATAGAAGAGCGTCGAGTTCGGCTTTCGATTCGGCGAGCCGTTCATGGTCTTTGGCGTCGACAAGGAAAACGATGCCACTGACTTCAGGGAAGTAGTCTCGCCATAATCGTCGAGCTATATGATCTTGTCAGTGTTGATCCTGAAATGAGGTCTTGGCTAAGCGTACCCTGTTGATGTCCGCCCAAATCGAAGGTTGTGAATCTGTTGTTGCCAATGGCTAGCTCCTCAGATGCTGCGGGCGTTAGCCGTGTTACGCACGAGAGGTGTATGGGACACCATACTTGGATGCAATGTAGGCTGTAGAATTGCGACTCTGTCGTTCTGTGTCATGTATTAGCCACCAACCCGAGGATTCATCGAGATATGATCTGCCCAAATTCGCAAAGATTCTGCCTTATCGCCCCAGACGCTCATGATGCTTGGTCCACCTCTTTACGCGGTATGTTACTCACCTTTAGCATGTGTAGAAGGGTCGTCTTGCCGGCATTGTCGAGCCCAAGGAATAGAAGTTTGGCGTGCTTGTTGAGCAGGCCGAGCGAAGCCAGGACATCGTAGAACCAGTTGATAATCCACATATTGTTGGCGGAGTCGGAATTTGTGCGACAATTGTCTATTTGACTACTCTGTGCTGGAATTGATCTGGTATCTCTATCGCTCGATCGAACTGGGTGTATCTTACGGGATTGTATGCTGCCACTTTGACGGACTGCTGAAGCCAGATATGCCAAGGATACGCCTGCGGCATCATGTCTGTCTGCGGAAGGTCCGTCACGTGCTAGATGTTCGCTATTTCCCTTTCCCCAACGAACTGTGACGTCATACTTTGCCATTCACTGAGATTCTCCAGAGAACACCAAGACTAGACTACTTTCTAGTGAACCATGTTCAGTCGGCGCAACACACCAGGTACTCTCTATTGTTGATAACCAGCAGTTGTGCAACATTATTGATGCTAGTATATTGGGACAACATGGTATCCCATCGCCAGAATAGTAACATCGGGAGAAATAAGTCATGTTCTGCTATCAAGTGTGTCCATTTGAGGCTCGATCGATCGAGCTAGATGTAAGCTCGAGAGAGCGCTACGTTGCGTTCTGCATGAACGACAGTACTACTATGTACGAGCGATGCTCCCCTGAGCATCTGCAACGCCGCGCCTGATATGCAATATAACGAAAGCCGTGAAACGTCCACCGCGATGCCTTCCAAGTGTACTATGTACGGTAATTCCAACGCCATGCATACCTGATAATATGCTGAAAAAGGCCGATAACGAAATGGTTAGAGCCGCTGAAATGGTCGACTACAAATGTGATGGTGGTAACATCAACATCTTCTGGGTATCATCAAGGTTGTCGAGATCGTAATTCATCACAAGGATAGGACGAGCTGAGCTGGTTGGCCAAGACCATAACCGCGAGTTCGCTCAGCGCACTCGAGCCCGAGCTCCTTCATCCTTTCTGCACCTCGGCCTGGAGGTGGCCTCTTTTCAGCTTGTTCTTTGGCAACTTTACGGGCGTGTTGTCGCCAGTACTTTTCCTTTCTCTTTTGGCGTTTCTTCTCCAAGCCAATGACAATGTCGACCGGCCCTCGAACATGGATGTCTGAAGGAATCTCTTCACCAATAGGGGTGATGGCATTGGAAGTGATACGTGATGATGTAGGCTGAGTGCCGTTCCTCCAGTTCCGAAAGAAAGGATTGGGGGTATGAGGAAGAGAGGAGGTTTTAACGGCGTTGGGCCGTTGAGCTAGATGATTCGCAGTGATGCCGAAGGGCATCGGTCTGGTATTGGTGGGAGACCACGTGGAGAGCGCAGTCGGGCAGCCGGTGGTGGAGATCGCAAGCGTCGTTGAGCATGGTCGAACAAGCGGCGCGGAGCAGGTGATCTAGCGAGATTTTGCTTGGGAGGTGGGGAGCGGCGTGTCGGACGCAGAGGAAGGCCTGCTGGCGCTTGCCTTGGAGGAGCGACGGCAGGTGTGGGAGAGTGTAGAGGTGATATCAAAAAGGCTGACTGACGCCGACCACGGGAATCTTCGTTGAAACCTTCGAATTGGCCCTTTATCCAGATGTGGTCGCTTGATTCGGCAACGTCGTCGTCATCATCAATCTCGTCTTCCGGGTCGGTAGTAGGAAAGCTAGGATCAATGTCTTGAGGAATAGGTATATGCTTTTCTCGACGCTTTTGCTCTCTGCAGGACAAGAACGCGGCTTCCAGCGGCCTATCTTCGTCCAAGGTACCGCAAACGAAGTCAGTGCTGTCAGGTAATTCAGGGGTGCCTGGCCGCATCTTAATGGCTCGAGAGGCCTTAATTTGATTCGCCGCCCGTGCGTGAGAAGCGTTCGGAGCCGACGAGTGGCCGCTAGATGTAGAACTTGCTCTCGACCTGGAGGTCGCTCTTGCCGAAAAATGGGTCATGTTGTCGGTGCTGGTTGCTCGGGTTGTGGTCGTGGATGGAGCCCAAAACTGGTAGTCTGAACCAGCATCTGATTCGGAATCTGATTCAGCAAAGCCCTCTTCGTCGTCGGACTCGTTGCCGTCGTCAGAAGGAGCGAAGTCATCCTCACCTGCATCGTCGTCATTGAGCTCATTGTCCAGTTCTTCCTGCTCACGCTCTTCTGCTTCTGCTTCTTCTTCTGCTTCCTTGCCAATCTTGCGAATGGCGTTCTCCTTCTGTAGACAATCATCAATCGTGAGCTTGGGCTTCTCAACCTCGTTGGCCTTCTTGATCCACTCCTCGTCTTCCCCTTGCGAACTGGCAAATTCGTGGAAGGGCGACAAAGGCTGAGACTCAATACTTGCGTTACGAGTAGGAACCGGGAGTGAAGGTTGTGCCTCTGTAGCTTGGTGAGTATCAGTAACACTCTGCTCAGAGGGGTGTCGAGACCCTGGTGCTGGAGAGGATTGTCGTCGCGATGGCTCTTGGACTGTCGATGATTGTCTAGAGTCGTGACTAGGCCTTGAAGGGCAAGCAAATGAAATACGGGACTTTCTTGGCGCAGGTTCGACCTTGGAGACTTCCGGAACGACCGTCTTGACTTCGGGGTCCGTAGCCGAGTCAGAAGGCGTATCTTTACAAGCAGCGAACATGATGCAGCGTTTGCGGCCGAGAGTCTTTTCGACGGCGGCTTCGCCAGTCTCGGCAGGTACCGACTTGTCGTCTTTGTTAACAGGCGCGATGACAACCTTGTCGGTATCGACAGGCTTGACCGAAGAGACCGAGGACGTCAGCTGAAGACGATTGAGGGGTGGCGGTGGGCTCGGCGAAGCGGACCTCAGCGGACTTTCGACATCACTGGTAAGCTCGGCTGTGCTGGCGAAGCTGTGCGATGAGGTAGTCGAGAGGCCTCGCGGTACCTCAGACATTCGAGGAGAGGTTGGAGACGTATCGTGTCCGGCTTGTATCGCACGGGTCAGAAGCGACTCGCGTCGGGTCATGCCTGGTGCTGAAGATTTCCTTGTGCTCATATCCGCTTTTCTAAAAACGCTTTGCAGCTCTGGGACTTTATCGTCCGGAGGCTCGTCGGCTTCTGGAGGAACATCGTCGTCACTGGCGGGCACTGTGGGTGTGTTTGTGATTCTGAGCATTTTCAGAAGCTGTTCCATGGCTGCTGGGGGCGGACGACTTGCTCAGAGAAGAGGTGATGTATGACTGTGTATCTGATCGATGTGCCCGTGTTGCTGGACGTGGAGTGAGCCTCTGCGACAGTATCGCCGCAAGACTTGTGTCAGATTGTGGTGGCCACACGCGCCGGCTAGGCTATAAATTGGACGACATTTTGTAGGAAGTGTTGGAATGGGTTGTGGTTTGCAGCAGGAGAGGTACTGCTTGAAGTAAGCGTAGCGGGTTAAAGATCGCCCTATGCCAGAAGTTGCTGGACGGATGTGTTCGTGCTGCGGATTGACTGCGCAATGGCGGGCGAGTGCCCAGTTGATGACAAAATGCCCTGCACAAACACTCGCACCGTAGGGAATCGACGTCGCCCGATTTGATTGAGTAGGATTCGAGCGCTCTCAAACACGAAAGAGAAGGTCTGGGTGACAAGGGCTACGAGGGAGGTGAATTGTGGGCGGTATAGAGGAAAATGCGTGTAGAGTCGTGCGGTGGGTGCAAACCAAATTAGAGATGGAGTTGTGAGGTGGATGCAAGGCACGGCTTCGATGGTTCGTTGGACCGACGGAGACCAGAATTGGCCAGCACTTGACCTTGAAACCGAAGGAACCTAAGCGCAAAGCACAGGAAAAAGTCTAACTATTTCACGAGATATGCGAACGCCGGTATCCAAGCTTACAATCAGATGTTTCGTAATTTACCGGGCCTTCCGCTCTCTCGCCCTTGACCTCGCTCTACTGGATCTCATGTCTCGCTGCTCGATCGCGGATATGATACTTCTCGATCCAGCTCAGAGCGCTTTGACATCGTGACCGACTTACTCTTGTCTTCGATAGGCTTGCTCAGGGAAACGTGTCGATGGTCGATTCCGCTACTTTCTCGTGGTGCGCGGCCATTATGGTTGCCTTCTAGCAGGCCAGATCAAGAACTTCCAATGAACACTGGCGGCCTTCGATAGGTTCCTGCACTGTGCGCATCTGCTTTCGGGCTGTAGGTTGCGTGGTCCGATCGTTGCATAGCATCATCGTGATCTATGATGCGAAATGGCTCGTAACGGGTCATTGTGTCAACTTGTTGTCTCTGCTTCCAGTGTTCCCGGTATGGCCAGAGGAAAGAGAACACGTTTCAGATGATGTAGCGCCCGTATACCTGAGGTTTTGCACAAGCACGGAGGTAAGAGGCTTGCACGTCTCGCGAGTACGAGTCATTACACTGTACGGCGGCAATCTCGCGAGCCGTACCAAGTCCGTGGACATCGTGGTTGGCGTGGCGGTCAGTCCTGCTCGCACCTAAATTTGTGTCATGAGCGCCTGCAACAGGGCACGGGTCCTGCTTAGCACCGCGCTGCAACTTGCCGTGACCACCGCAACGCCTGCAAAGGAACATGCCGATCACTGCCACACCATCCATGGCTGCCGTAGCATCATCACCGTGCTGAAACTGCGCCGTACACAATGTCCACCAACGTAATTGATCTTAGGCATGCCCTTAAGCGCGGCCGATGTAGCCACGATGAGACGGATAGCAAGGCACATAATGCTCGTCACTGTCTGATGACATGGTCCAAGCTATCCGACGTCTTCCTTCTTCTACCCGCAAACACCTTGCTCGTATTATTGTTCAGGGATGCACCGGTAGTTAATTATCGTGTTGCTATTGACTCGTCCCTACGACTGAGCTGGTCGACAAATAATCGGCAATGAAACCCCTGTACAAATCTTGGCTTCGGGTCCCTGCTTGATTCTCCCGACATGGTAAGATGTCCCTTGGGCCTATGTAAACATCGTTCGTGAAGCGCCACCAAACGTTTCATCTGTACAGAATAGCACAATCTCACCGACGAAACATTGATTGAGATGTGATTCAGCAGTCCATAATGGGCTACTCACATACGCGTAAGCCGTGTTAATAGTGCAGCACATGAGAAATTAGGCTGGTGGGTCATGCGGCCACCAAAAATTGGGTTTCTATCATACCTATCGCTTGGGCGACGGGTCTACTCGGTCGAAGGCAACGATGTCTTCCATATTTCCCAGGTGTGCTAGAAGCGGTTTGACCTTCTAGCAAGCACCTTCCTGTATTGATGCCATCCACTGGCGTGCATCAAGCAACTTGCTACGGGGCCGACCTTTCCACCCACGGGATTGGATGATTTGCAACATGAGTAAATCACTCCTCTTCTGCGTTTTGTACGTCGAATGGCATGTGTTACTGATGCATGCTACGTCGACTTGCATACTGGACGTCGGGCTCCCCCCACGTTTTAGGCTCTAGCGAGCTCTGCTGACTCGTGCTCGAAGGCTGCTTGATTCGTTTTAAGGAAAGCGAGACCACGGTATGAGGCATTTTCGTACAGCCAATCACATTAAAACCGATTCGTGACCAGCTCGGACCAAGCCGCATTGAATGCGACGGCTAAAAAGCTTCGACGAAGCTAACCTGACGCTGACATGCGCACACCGCACGAAAATATGGGTCCCGGTGGGATGCTCATGCATCTCGAGTGCAGTGCCATGCAGCAGGTTCCCTTCGAGAACCCAAATCCTTGCAGCTGCATGTTTGACCACATGGTACACCAAGTCTCGACTGCGGGGTATGTAATCTCTTTCAATAGGCATGAGGGTCTTCCTCTAATGATCAACATCATTGACCTCTCAAACATGTTGATGCGTCGCATGCTCGCACCGAGTTACCCCGCAAAGCAGTATCACCTGATAAAGGCGTCAGATTTAGCGCTATGCATGATATTGCCGGTGTCAATGTGCTGGCAGCCCTCAAACCAGTACTCAGGGTGAGGAAAGCAAACAACAACAGGGAGCTGCCGTACTTGTCCTCACTCTGCAGGCAGCACAAGCTACGGCTACCACTGAAGAGGAAGGAGAACAGCTTTGAATCGGCGGTGAGTTTCATTGCGATGGCCGTGTGAGAGCAATGGGCATTCCGAGAGCCGCGTGTACTACAGAAACGTGACTGGTGCAGGCTATTTCACACTGCATGGGTGGACAGTAGTTGTATGCCAGGAGGGAGGTGTTCCTGTTTTGCTCAGCATGTCGAACAATTTGACGTTGCAACACAAGCACTGAGTGATATGTGAAGGCTTGTGTCGGTTGTATATAATACTGAGGCAGCGCTGGCCTTTAATTTCGAGCAGCCCCGTAGTCATGTCGCGATCAAAAGTGTCTCCCGGTGTGGTACTAAGGGCACCAAAATGGATAAACGGTGTTGATGGAGGAGCAGTATGGTGGCTCTTTCAGTGAACCGTGCCCTGCAGGCCTTTGCCGAAAGGCTTCGGCCATCCTGTAGTAGCGCCTGGAGATCTTAGGACGATCACACATTCCAGCGGCTTCTGGCTCGATATCTCGTATCTGGATGTGTGCGGGCATAAATACTGTATGGACTTCGCTGCATTCATCACCATCAGTAGTCGATACTCGTGTGTATATCTTGACCCGTCCCGGCATAGCTGACTTTTGTCTTCAACGGAAATTTGCATGACGATGGGGACTCGAAAGTGGCGCAACAAGAGTTCTGGCT
Source organism: Knufia petricola (assembly GCA_002319055.1). Classification (NCBI taxonomy): domain Eukaryota; kingdom Fungi; phylum Ascomycota; class Eurotiomycetes; order Chaetothyriales; family Trichomeriaceae; genus Knufia; species Knufia petricola. The sequence goes on from NMUC01000011.1 coordinate 374,389, forward strand.
GCGCTTGGCTGTACCACAACTTACTACGCGATTGCGCACTTTAATGCTTGGCCAGCTTTGTTCACACGACATAAAGGGCAGCAACATGGTTAGGGAGGACAACGTTGAATGTACAGGAAACCCTAGGACTATTACATGCTAACTAACCATTGTGTATCCATCCATCCATTTACAGCCTACAGTACCGTAGCATCATGGCAGTGATCGAAGACGATTCTATCCTCCATCCTGAGATCGAGGCAGACATCCTCCTGTATATCCGGAGCCTCAACGAGGATCACGAATGTTACACACGTTTCTTCGACGCTCTTCTGATCAAACGCGATCTGCATCGCGCTTTCTTCCGTGACCTAAAAGCATTTCGAGAGCAGCCTCAAGTCATAGCCCTCCTTGACAAAGCGAGCCAGGACAGGAAGGTCTTCAGAGATGTCACGAATCTCTACCTTGCCAGCAGATTTGCCCACCCTTGGTGCAGGAAAACCCCCCTAAAGAAAGCTTTCTGGCGAGCTGAATGGGGCAGTATTCAAGGGAAGCAACGAGATGCAGAGATAGCAAGAGAAGAAGATAGACTACACAAACTCCTAGTGCCCATATGGATTATCATGCGGTCTAGGATGTTCCCCGATGAAGACATCGTGAAACAATGGTGCGTGCAGGAAAGGGATCGTCTTAAGCACAACGAGGAGAACAGGCTGACTCTGACCGCGCTGAAAATGCACGACGAGACGATGCAGAAAGAGACGCGCCAGACCGGCGACATGGAGGTCACAGCTGGTTCCGACTCGGACCTCGATGAAGACGAAAGAGAGCAGGCTGCGCATGTCGCAGCCAGTGTTTTCAGACTTGCTGCTGCAGGAGCAATCTTAAGTCAAACGCCGAAGCGAAAGCTGAGATGGCTTGTCAAGAAATGAGAGTAATGATGATGGCGGTGGCATCGTACGACCAGGTGTCTATGAGATGTCAATCCAGTTGCAGGCACAGTGGCCGCTCGAACCCGACGATAAGGACGAGGATGCAATGATGAATGAGTACACGGCTGGACCGTACCAGACACCCCGAATACAAGGTCGCAGTTTGCGCAGATCCAACCAATCGGGCACGCAGTTTCAAGGAATGCTTGATTCTGACTGGACGCCGTGGGATGGTACCAGGTCTAATATGACTTATACAATATCCACGATATCTCGTTTCGCTGTCTCCCATTACGCCCATGTGCTTGAATCTGGGATAAGGTTGGCCTCTACCAACACTTTGTGGTGTTTCGATCATCCGATGCGTTGTAACAAGCGCGGTACGCCTGGGAAATATCTGGTCGATACCCCGCATCGCCCCAGAGGGATGACATCGGTCGTGCGTCAGCCCTCGCGCTTCCCACCAGCATCTTTCAGGAACAAATCACAACGAGCCACCGTCTATCAGGAGCATCGCATACCATGCATTTCGTCAGATACAGTCGATATGACGTTGCATCCAGCTTCGGATCTCAAGGGATAGTGTTGAAGCTGCGTTGAGGTGCCGGTACGACTGGTCCAACATGGAGGAAAATAAACACTGCACATAGCTCCCCATCTTGGCTCACCCTCCTGTGTCAGAATAGGCTTACAAGATTTGATTTTCCAACGATCCGACGACGAGACTCTTCAGCAACCGACTATCGGTATTTGCCCGGGAAGTGTTATCCCAGAATACCTGCAATCATGCCTTACTACAACGTGGAACACTCGTTCCCATTGAACGCGCATCAGAAGCAGGATCTTGCTGAGAGGATCACGAAGCTGCATGCAAAGGCGTTCACGACGCCATCAATCTTCGTGCAGGTCAAGTTCTATCAGCAGGATGCTTCTACTCATAACCATTTTGTTGGTGGTGTGTCCAGAGACGAGACCACCAACCGTATCCTAGGCTTCGTGAGGTCCTCGGCTGAGCGCAAAAAGGAGCACTTCGATAAGCTTGCGCAGCAAATCGAGAACGCTTGGTATGTTGCACTTGGTGAGAGAGCAGATGAGGGCGAACAAGAAAAGAAAAGCGAGACACCACAAATGGCAAAGGATGCCAAGGAGCTTCTCAGCGTTGGCTTCGTTGGTGGACTGGTTGGTCGTGAGAAAGGTTTCAATCTACCAGAAGTAAGTCCACGCACTCAGTTAGCAAACTCCAATTGCGACTAGCTGTGTTGCATACGTGTGTGCTACCAATGGCTGTATGCTGACATTCACATGCTAGGCTGGTAAGGAGGAAGCCTGGTTCCAATCGATGCGCAAAGAATTCGAATACAAGGCCGAAATAGGCGACGAAGGTATCAAGTCCATGCTTGAAGAGATCGACCAACGCGAAGACTTGAAGAGTTGGAAAAAGTGAAGACGTGAAGAGTTGGAAGGCTTGAAGTGTCCGCTATTAGCCGAAACCAAGATGGAGCTCGGGGCTGTCTGGTGGTCCTAGGTCTTGGTCGGTCACGCAACTTTCACCGAGGGTATCAAAGTGCCAACAGCGACAATTAAGTGGTTACTATCATGTTGCAAATACCGCGATCTCTGCAGCAAGGTACATGTGCCAAGAATAACCTGGTCAACACTCCTTCCCATTGGTTGGTCGTGCTGTGCATCGCGAATGCACCTAGAAGAGGCGCGTGCTTGCATGGACAACACAGCGTGCATATGTGCTCCCCGTGATCTCGATGACCTCCACGAAGTGCTGACAGAAGATCTGGTCATTTAATGCGTGCTTGATCAGCCTGTCTGCACCTTTCTTATCTGAATCTTCGTGACTTTTCCTGTTCAGCATTCCCGAAATTGCTTTCCATAGGTAGGTATACCTGATATCGAAGCTCCAGTACCATGGACGATGAGAGACCCCGCCTGCTGACCACATCCTAGTTACGTCGCTTCGAAACCCTGGAAGATGTCTGCGCCCAGCGGTACGCTTTTCTATGCCCAACTGCGAACTGCTTGCGCAATGCTCCAATGTGCTTCAGAAGGTCGTCGCTCTCAGGATGAAGGATCACGAAGTCGAAAGTATCTCTATTGAGGCCGTCGAAGGGGATATCAATGACGAGACGGTGATGCGCTTCCTCGAATTTGTTTACACTGGTGATTACACAGCCCCAACGCCAGTTACCTTGCCCGATAAAGATGTGTATGCCGAAGGAGTGGCTCCCAATACCATTGAGCGAGCTTCGGAGGAGCCTGAGCTGCAGGTTGTATTTGGTCGGGTGGAGGAACGGTCCTCTCCAGGAATTCCTTCGAAGAAGAAAAAGAAGAAAGGCAACCTATGGTGTGAGACTCCTGTAGAGGGATTTGTTACACCTGTGCGCGGGCTAGGATACTTCGACGGACCTGTACCAGCGTCGCCTGCTGAGGCAAATTCCTTCGAGGCTGACAGCGCACAGAAACTCGGCAGAAGAGCACCGTGGGAGACCTTTTGTTCACAGGCCTGCGCTATTGAACGACAATCGTGGCAGCCACCCAGGAACAATAAACGCCGCGATGATTGCACAGAAGTCTTCTTGTGCCACGCCCGCCTGTGCAAGTTCTCAGACAAGTATGAGTACTACGACTTATTGACTCTGAGTCTCCAGAAGCTTCGACTGACTCTGTCGACACACAAATTGCACCAAGAGAGGGCTGCGGCAGTCCTAGCTTTGCTTCGATACACCTACAAGCATACCATGGACTACAAGGAGGGCAGAGACAAGCTTCGAAATCTTGTCCTTGACTATGCTACATGTTATATCAAACAGCTCATGCGAGAACAGACCTTTCTTGATCTGCTGGAGGAAGGAGGCGAGCCGACTGGTGATATAGTCAGGAAGATGGTGGATCTCATCGATTGAAGTATTACATCAGGATAGCCATCGTTGCCCGAAGTTGGCGTTCGCATTCTTCAGCTGCAAGACACCTAGCGTACTCTATCAGCTTGAGCTTTCCCAAGCGATCAAATTATACACGTACTATCATCGGTCAATGCTGGCCAGAGAAACTATGTATATCCTTGGACTCAGAATGACAGATGTACCTGCCTCATTCGGTAAAGACGCAGAACGTCAGAGACCTACGCTGAACCAATCACAGGCTGTCGTCCAGTAGTCAGAAACTTTCGTGCTAAGGTACATGAATGTTGATATGCTCAAAGGCACAGCGTTCGTTTTTACTGCTGTTGCTTTGTACAACACTTCCCGAAAATAAGAAGGTCTAGCGTGTCAGGTTTTGCGACATACCTGATCAGTGGATGTCTCGAGCCGTTTCACAGGCACGTTCACTCCGAATTCATTTCCGACACAAGACCAGCCGAGCGGTCCCCAAAGACTTGCGAGCTTTGTCTGAGGGCAGTACGAGAAGCACATCAGATATAGGTCACCCCAGTATAGCACGACAACGACGAGGCTTTGCAGCTTTTACTCTCAGCAAACAACCATCGAGCAGCATGGTGAGTGGTTTCCTGCCCACCTTCCCGGTGGCGGCCCTCAATGATCTACGTATCTCAGCAGTGTCAAGCTCGAGCCACAGACGCTGACGATGCTGCAATGCCAGCCCTGCCTAAATTATGCCGACTGTGGGGATAAGTACATGCAATGGGCTGCTGCTGACCAAGTTTACTTATAGTCTACGATGTCATCGGAGCTGAACGGCGACGAAGCTAGCGCTGCAGCTAACCTGAATCACCTCCCCAAAACGAAGTTGATGTTTCACCCTGGTGCTCATCAGCAGACGTACGAACATCAGACGAAGGTATCCTCTATACATCCTATCACCTCTTTGTCCCAAGGAGACCAGTGCCTCTTCAAGGCTCCAACTGGCGCCCCGAGTCTTCTCTTCGGCGTGACGACCGAGTCAACGATCTTCCATCCACAAGGCGGTGGTCAGCCAAGTGATGTAGGGGAAATGAGCCTTCTTGGTGATAGTGCCGAGGGCCTGTCAGATCAGATATTCAAAGTTCTGACAGCTCGCATGTCCGTCAGTAGCCCGGGCATCGTCATTCACTTTGGTCACTTCACCGAGGGCCATGCCTCCAATCATGACTTATCCGGTGCCCCAGTCAAACAGTTCGTCGATGCAGACAAGAGGAGACTTTTTAGCCGGCTGCATACCGCTGGTCATGTTCTCGGAACCGCGACACGGACGCTACTAGAAAAGCGCATCGAGAATTTTGACGAACTGAAAGCAAGTCACTTCCCGGACTCTGCGGCATGCGAGTTTCAAGGCCTAATTGATGGGAAGTACAAACCCGAGATCCAGACTGCCGTCGATGAGCTGGTAGATAGAGACGCACAAGTACAGATCGCATGGTGGACGAAATCGGATTTCAAGGAGAAAGGTCTCGACAGGTTGCTTCCGTCAGATGAAGACTGGAAGGAGATTGCAACACATGTCGACGAGAATGGTGAGGACGTTGCGGATGAGAACGGACAGGACGTGGATGCTGAGAAGACAAGAATCAGGGTTGTCAACATCGTTGGCGCAGAGGTGTATCCTTGTGGCGGTACGCATGTGCCAAGCACGAAAGAGTGCGGGAAGGTTACAGTGAGAAAGATCAGTCGGCAGAAGGGGAACAGCAGAGTGAGCTATCTGGTGGACTGAACTCTTCGTCAAAAGCTGACGTGGCACGTTCTCCTCCAGTGTAGACGTATAAAAGAGGGAATCCCCGTTGCTTTGTGTGCTTGTCTTCGGTATGTCCGTGTACGGTGCGAACCAGGCGAGGACGAATGGTGATCAGGTGTATGGTGACCGCTTGTTTGGTTCCCGTGCCGACGCTGTCCAGCATCACGGACAGTCTTGCTTACCCTGTTGGTAAGAATGGGTAGCCTTAGAGCCGTGCATACTCTACCATTTCGCGCATCGATCACGCCCTAATGGGAGAGAAGTGCTCGCGGTCCATTTCAGTTACGAAGCTTCCTCCTGATCAATCTAGCATAGCCATGTGCTAATGCTCTGAACCGCTTCCAGACCCTTCTCACCGATGAGTCAATCCCCTGCCTTTGATGCGCGCTCACCCCGTGTTTGCATGCAGTTTATCCAGCTTGATCCTCCGCGTCACCCTTCATTTCTCTGACCAGCCTTCCAATCAACTGCCGCGTAACATACTTCTCACCCTCATACTCCATATCGAACCAGTAATTGACAGCAATACACGGGGCCGGGCTGCCATCTTCGTCCCACGTCCCGCACTTCTGCTGCACATGATGGTACCACCCACTCGGCAAGTATAGCATCTCACCTTCGTGGACCGTGACAGTCCGGGGCGAAGCACGCTCATAGAGTGGATGCTGCTTGATCTGCTTCTCACGCGGCAGAAGTGGGTCAACTGATACCCAGGGTATCCGAGGTTGATCCTCGTGGAGGACAGTCGAGAAGGCACCAGTACTCGCATCGAAGGCGAAATTGCCCGTCAGCACGTCTTGCGTGGGTAGTGTGATTTCGTCCACCGGCGGGTAGAGGGTGAATGTCTTCGACCCTTTGAGGACTAGATACAGGTTCTCGTAGGGATCCCGATGCGTTGAGGTCACGGAACGCTCGTCGCCAATCCATAGGTTGGTGGCTTCGGGCTCACCAAGGACTGGCTGGGCGAAGGGGAAATTCTTGGGTAAATGTCTGAGGATTGGGCCGAGCGATGTGGTCGTCAAATTGCTGTTCTGGGATTGGAGGTAGTAGACAGGATCTGAATCCGGGAATGTACTGGCCGCCGAGGGCGACCCTCTGCGTAGGGATAGCTTGCTGAGCAGATCGGATATTCTCATGTTAACCGTAGCAGGCGAAAGAAATACAGCCTCATCCTTGCCGTCGACGTGGTGAAGATCATCTGCTCGCCCGTTTGGCGTCAGAGCGACTTCGACTTCATCTTCGACCAGATTGAGCAAGTCTTGCCTCGTCCATGAGAAGGCCGGGTGTTCAAGCAGCGACGGATCCGTCCGTACCTGTTGTTTCCCCGACTTGTCAGTGGACTTCTCGTACGCTCTATAGACGCAAGGATAGCCTTTAGAAACTTGTTTACAGAACTCCACGGCGGTGGGAACAGGCTGGGTCCGGATCGGCGAGGAATTAAAGACTTTGTAATCGTCCAGCAAGGTCAACAGGTTCTTCTTGATGGCTACCATGGACATGATGGCACATACGGATTGAAATATAGTTTCGAGGATGGCAGAGCGCTGGGCAGGCGTCCTGAAATGGTAAAGCGATTTCTGTATGGAGTGTTTCGTAGTATCCACTCCGGTACCATGCCCCACATTGTCCAGCACCACTGTATAAGAACATCCTAGTTGTTGCTTTATAGACTACAAATGGAACCCGTTGGATAGAATACCGTGTCTACTAACGCGACGGTCAACGTGTTGTGCACGCTCGCGCGGCAGGCGACTGCCAATGTGACTCCCTTGATCTCGTTCAATCTCACTCTGGCCTCTGTACCAAATGAGTCTGACTGCACTTCTAATCAAAGCAAGTAGAAACGAGGCCAGGCAGGGACTGCTATCAGAACGCCGTTCAGAACTAGCTGTCAGGCATGTCCACTAGAACAGCCCAGTGGTCGTGGAGGATGTCCTTGAGCATGGTGCGCTTGATCATTTGAATCACAAAATGGTACAACGTGCATTGTTGCTTAGCGGCAGGGACGAAGACAGCGCTTTCAACTACAATAGAAGCAATCTGCAGCAAGATGCACCTCTGATCCGAAGATTCTTCGAGCCAGGCATGTTGGCAGGTAGGCACTCTGGTCCCACATCACGAAGACCTCCTGACTGACCAGCTAGTCAAAATAGTCCCTATTACAACAGCAGGTTTGGGACCGAAACCCAAACTCGCCTTCTGTTCAGGAAATACTGCTATACGGCCGTCAGATGACATCAAACCCAAGAGACAGCCTGTAAGTTCTGATGCATATTTTGCTCATCCCTTACATCAATTCGCCCTTGTTGTCAACGCGACCCTGATCACCATGGCACCTCAACATGGCTCGGCAGAAGGCTTCGGAGGCATGATGGTCCCGGTATCCACTGTTCAGAGGGCGCCCATGCCAAGAGGTCCAGCGGCGGGATCAGGCTTGATCTCCTCGAAGCCCGCAGGGTGATTCCGCGGCCCATCCAACTAGTTATACCGATCGAGACTATTATCGTTCGATATCCGAGGTTGTGACATGGTTGAATGCCGAACAGCTCAAATGAGGTTCATGTGATGTTGGCTTTCAGTGGATTTCCTCTCCTTCTAACATCAGCAGTACATCTCGCATCGTGGTACCGCAATTAGATACGGCTTGAGTATGGCAAAGAGGCGGGGTCACTCATCGAAGAAGTAGTAATGCTTGACCTGCGAGCCGACTGTGTGTCCGAAGAACAAGCGGAACGTACATGCCTAGATCGAGGATCTGGCAATAGCCATAGTTGCTGCCAGACGTCCCAAGTCGATGCTAGGGTCCGCACAAAAGGTTCTGTAAATGATGTGAGCTTCTTTCCATTCAAAGAAAGACCGGGTACACTGCTGTTGACACCACTGCCAGATCAGTGCAGTGGGCGATTGTGGAAATCACCTGCCTTTCGTGGTTGGCAGGTACTGAGTCAGAACAAGATACCGCCGCTCCACGAAAGTAGGCATTTCTACTACATAGCCAAAATTGCAAAAGCGACCAGGAGTCAGCAGAGGTTCGTTAAACGATGTGGCAGGAGCAATGCACAACAAAGGTTGCGCAAACGATATGGAAGTTTCCCAGCGAAGCTGAGCTCGAAGCGCGTCCACGAATAGCCTCATCACGAAGTCACGTGTACTGAGGCGCCTCGAACCAGGAGTCTTGCAAGAGCAGCTTGCGCTGAATCAGAGTCCTTGCAATACGCCAGGTAGTCTTCATTAGCGAATATACAGCTGTGCTGAGTGCCGTCCGTGATAAGTCCCGTACGTGCATGGTCCAAGGCTTACAGCGCTTCCATTGTTGTGCATGATTGGGTCAAAGAAGGCAGAAGGACGTCCATCATCGTTGATTAGTCGCTATGCTGTTAGCCGTACAGACGTGAGGGCTTGTCGATTTTCGCACTCCAGAGCGAGACAGCCTGGCAACCACTCGTCTCGACGTGGTAGCATGAGCAAAAGAGCGATTCCCGTGCACAGATGGTCCGGGCGCCATGAGGTGGAAAAGCACAGACCCGTGCATTTATCAGTGAAGCGCCTGCCATTGCCGGGTTCAGATATGTTGTGCTCGCGGTGTATGCAGCAGCTGTCTCCGATTATCTATTTCGGCGGCATACCAGCTGCCTGAGCAGCGATCTTCTCCTCATCCTTTTGAATCTCGTCACTCTCACGACCAGCAGCAAAGATCTTGTCAAAGTCGTACTCGCCCCATCTGATGTTGGGATTCAGTCCAGCAAACTTCCATTCACCGTCGACCTTCTTGTACCAATGCTGGTTTGTGCTGTGTGCGTGACCCTTCATCAGGACCTCGGTCCGTGTCTCATCCTTGTACCGCTGGTGCGGCACACGCAGCTGATGCCAGCCAATGATCTCGTCGTCGGACACTTTCTCGAATTTGGAGGCGCCGCAGAAGTGCTGGGTCATGAGGGTCTTGTCGCCGAGGACGAGAGGGCTGGAGATCATGCCGATGAACTCGTCGGCGGGCATGGCTTCCCAGATCTTGTTCAAAAAGGATCGGTAGTCGATTCTCAGGGTTGGGGCGATGATCTTCTCAAGACGCTTCCAGTCCTATATATTCTGGTTAGCGAGCGTTTCCAAGTCAAATCTCGACATGAGGAGCCCGGGCGAGAGCAGGTATCAGATACGACGGCGTGGGCATGTGGCTGCACTGGGCAGGGCTAAATACTTACCTTGCTGTCATAGCTGTCAGCCCATTCGAAGTAGGCAGTAAGGACACCTTGGTAGTCTGGTAATGCGGATTAGCAAAGTCTAGTCGAAGAAAGGGAATCACGCACCCTCGAAGGAAATCAGCTTGCTGTTGGCCGAAGACGTAGCCATGCTGTGTGATTTGTATCGTCGAAGGTGAGACGAAAGAAACAAAGTTCCTCCGCCTTTCTTTCTACAATCTATATAAGCGAAGCACGGAGATGAAGCGGTGTGGACACAGCTTTTCGTTACTATGTCGTACGGAATCAAAGTAAACCGATGCTAAGTTAAGCTACTGCAGCAGCAATCTTTGCGGCATCTTAGTCACAGTAGCAAGTGGGCTGTCCCCTACGGAAGCCTTGGTGTCGGTCAAACACCTCCCGGTACCTGACTAGTGCGGACAGGTACGTCTAATGATAGCAGAACGCGGGGCCGGAAGTCCTGCCAGCGCGAGATCGATCACGAACGCGTCGATCTTTAGCGCTTCGTGGCTTGAGATCCCTGCAATTGATAGGGTCTGATCGTCATACGCAAGGTGGGGGAGGGCTAGGCAGCGAACAAACGAGGGACTCTTGATTGTCTTGGGCCGGAAAATTCGCGATGGCCATCTTACCAAATTCGTTAAGAACCTGGGCGAGACCTCCGGGGCTGTTGGCGAGATGTTTGGCTGGCTCTTCAATGCCAATCAGGGACCATTGATGAACAGCAGGAAATTGCCTGTCACGAGCGGAGGGCATTACAACCAGGCCCTGTACCTTTTGGCCAAAATCAGTGTTAACATGCCAGACAAGGCTTGCCGGAAGATGTGGCACCGTGGTTGTTCAAGGCTTGGAGCCTTCCATTTACGGTCTTATCACTTCCCACCTACATTCGCAACCTGCTCAGGCTGTTCTTTTTCACCCTCGTCAGTCGGCCTCCTGAAGCGGTCTGTCCCCCTATCAAGCAGTCTCTGCCACGCATTTCGATTCAGCTTGTTGCTCAATTCTCTAAATTGGGACATTTCTCCCCAGCAGTCTCTGCCCCACTCGCAACCAGCCATGTTGACCACGAAATCTCGATCAGTTGAGCTATAGTGGAATCTCTCGTCGAAGAGGTCCTGACCCTCTTCGTCTTGCTTGCCACATGCTGCTAATGGGAAACTGTTGATCTTGCGTTGCTCAACGAAGGCAAAATGGGTCCTTATATGTGGCTGAACGGTGTAAATGTGCTCGAGGGCGTCCTGCTCCTTGTGTTCCCACGACATGTGCATCTGTTCGTACAGGACTGGATCCCACCAGATGTCAAGGAGCCGGTCAGACCACGCTGAGCGGCGTACGAAGAAAGAGCCCAGGTTGAAGCCACCGCAATCTTGACTGATGATGACATCAATCGACGAGGTTAGGTTATCACCTGTCGGTGAACGGGTGACCGGATCAAGGAACTCTGATTGCGGCGGATGTGTTACATTGAGTGGGTTGTAATGGTTGATGTCCCGATAAGTTGTGTCTTCAAGGCTGTCGAATATATGCTTCTGGAGAGATATCGACGGTTCCATGATAAAAGTGTTGAGGTCCAGCCACCAGAACCTGAATTGAGGTTAGCATCGTTGTTTGCCCTGCCAGGAACGTCCTCTCACCATTCTGCTTTTGGGTATTTGGCCATGCAATTCCTAATGATATCAACTTTCTCCCAGCTTTCTCTCCATTCGTGCGCGTATCTCTTCTTCGTACTCATGTCCGCTATTTCGAGGTTATAGCCCCATCGTTCGGCATAGAGCCCCTTGTTCCGGACGCTGTCTCTTTCTATCGCCCATTCTTTAGGCCCTTTCCAGTCCATAACGCCGCCCCCTTCGTTAGCTGCGAGTATGATGACAAACTTACTGCCACCGCCCAACCGGGAGTTGCCTCTATATCGCCCTCGTAGATCTGCCTCGATGTCAGCACTGTTCTTCTGTGCCCATGTCTCTTCACTCACTTGCTTGAGACATTGCAGTCGTCAAAATCGCAACAACACCCAATACTAAGAACACAAATTTGAATTTCCTTAAGAAGTTGCCCAGAAAGGTCCTGACTGTTGAGAACCTCCCTTCTCCTCCTGCAGGCTGCCACCTACCTCGGCCGAGTTTCTCTTGATCGCCCCAGGTCTGGTCTTGAGGGCTAAAGCTGTTGAAAGTGGGCAGCACCTGCGAGACCTGCCTACGTGTCCTCTTGAAGAAGCCCTCGTTCTTCGTCTGTATAGTAGGATAACCTCTTATTGCTTGACTCTTCGCCCTGGCCGCAGCCCAATGGGCATCATTATCTGCGAAGCCGTCCATATCGTACGGTCTGCGATTGGGAGAGCCGGTTCGGCTATCTGCGGGACCTCGAGATGTCCATCCTCCATTCAGGCTTGGTGACGGTGTTCGACTCAAGGACATGGAAGTCGAGGACTGTACGGGAGGAGATATTGGCGTTGCCTGTGTGGCAGCCAGAGGCGCAGCGACCGCGCGAGACGAAAGTCCTGAAGTTGCTCCCGACTTGCTCCTACTGTGTCGAGGATGAGAGTCACCTTCGGTCGAAAAGGGAATGCTATGGCCAGATGGCCTGCGTCTTGGGCGGTCTGGTCCTGTGTTGGATGCCAGCGTGCAGTGTCGATATTGATGCCGTCGGTAGAACAGTAGACGTACGCATCAGTCCGCTTCGCAGCAAGACTAGGGACCGTTACAAGGAAGCAAGGGTCAACCGTTTTCTAATCGAGGATAATCTCAGCTGCCAAGCGTTTCGATACGGGCTGGGAAAGAACTGTTGCAATTCGCTCCTTACGCTCAGCTTGTCCGACACACAAAGACCAAGGCACAATCGAAAGGTCAGCACATTCGGGAGAAAACAGCGCGTGGAGAAGGGCTTGTGCAACGAGCAACAGAGACTGTTTTTTATAAGATCTCTTCCACCCCCTCTTCACAACGCGCTCTGGCGCATGCATTGGTCAGACATAAATTCTACGCTAAGCTATCCAGGGCAGTTCTAGTCTCTACTCATCAAACGCTGATAGGCAAAGAGCCACTATAAGGCTGACTGGAAATCCCGATTAGGATATGCTACGGCAGCTAGCTGGGCCGGTTCTAGTTGGCCGCTTCAGGGATAGGACCCTGGTTTAGGTGCATCCTAACAAATGTATCCTCGACCGCCTTAGCACGACGAGGGACATACCCTAGGGCATTCCGCTCCCTTCTGGACTCCCTAAGTATGCCTCGGCTTTTGTGTGCGACAGTGGATGGTCAGAGAGAATCAGTTCTAACAGGCATTCTCGTGCCGTGCGCCCCCCATATAACTCTCACAAACAGCCAACTCAGAAAAACAGCCTCGTCACTGCAATAATACATCTCTGCTCTTGCTGTCATCCGCACCCGCGTTCAAACGAGATAGCTGCTCACGTAATCATGTAGCCTGGCTAAACAACCTGCTTGGATATGCGGAGCACACGGTTCTCCTGCAACGGTGACATTCGCACGATGTCAGCGTGTGGTCCAGATACGATTCTTGGGGCATCAACATGTGATCATTAAGGTCGTATATTGGCATGTACATAGTATAATGGGATAACCAGGTCAGGCAAAGCTCAGAGTGGCAACCAGGATAGCAACTCATGAGCACCACATCATCGAAGTCGAGCAAGTCTAGGTCAGAGGAAGAGTCCCGCTCGTTTGCCTGCAACTCCACGTTCTATACAGACTCGCTTTTTCCTTCTCACTTTGACCCAACAAAGGGTGTGTAGACATTCTGCCAGACCAATACTTCCCATGTCAATGTCACTAGATGAAAATCTTGTGGTGTATGTGCATTGCCCATCAGGGACAACAAGAAGTGCACCATACCATTTGCGTGCCTAAACCCCACATGATGTCCTCCTGGAAGCAGTAACGACCGCTGCTGGGCCATAGTGAATGCTTCGATAATTACTCCTCCAGCGCCTTGCATGTCAGCCCGTTCGTTCAAACATAAAATGAAAATCGTCAAGTGAGCGTGGTGCATTGTCACTGTACATTGAGACAAAAAAGAAAAACAAGATGTGACGTTTCACGTTGTGGTCATATGTCCTGTTGTCGAGAGATCGACCCATTCTCGCTGTGGGCTCGTGGCGTAGGTTGATCGCCAAAGTCGATGGTCTTATTCGGCATCGGCGTAGCTTCTTCATCATCCATGTCAATTTCCTTCTGGCTATCGCCGGGGGCTGGAGGGAAGTAGACGGGTGGTGTGATGTGCCCTCGGCTTTGTGGTCGCTGCAACGATGGATGAGAATGCTCCGACGGTGAGACTCTCTTGTTTTTGCGGGGTTGGACAGAGCCAAGGATTGCTGTGTCTTCTTCAGGTATACAAAGACCTTCCATACGATCTTCTAAAATCTCCAATGACCTGCGAAGGCTATCTGCCTCCGCTTGTCGTTCGTCATGCATTGAGATGACACTTCCTCGACTGTTCGTGCGTAACATCTCGTGTCCCAATTTCGAACTAGAACGTTCGGTCTTATTGACCGGTGATTTCTGCCGGGTCTGGAGTCTGCCCAGCTCTTCGTCTTCATCGTCGCCTTCTTCAGCACCACCAGCACTAACACGGATCTTCTCGAGTGATTCTCGTTTGTTCCGGATAGCCTCCGAAGATGGTTGCTGTCGGAGAGTGGGAAATGGTGCGATCCCCTCGATTTCGGCAGGGGCGGACTCGGTCTGTATAAGAGGGGGTATGAGACGTGGAAAAGGTTGTCGAGAAATGGTCCTTCGATCCAACATTGAGTCGTCCGAGATGCCGAGTCCACCACCATTCCATTCATCTGTAGGAGCTCGCGAGATATTCGAGGGGATGTCTTCGGCCTTGAGAGATTCGAGATCACTGAAGAAGCCACCACTGCCGATAGATTCTGCTCGACTCGAACCCTTCCAGGATGATTCAGGCATGGTCGGCGCTCTGCTAGACGCGACCGAGCTAGGGCTGTCCTGCAATCGCGTTGTCATTAGCCCGGAGAGCGCGTTCAGCGGTATGGCGGGCTTGAAGTCTTGGGAAGGTGGCTTCCAAGTGCAATACTTGCCCAAAGCTTCTGTCAATTTTGTGAGTGTCGGTGGTTTCTGCAGAAGTGCATCGAATTGATGTTCATCTGGCAGATCTTTGAGATATCCAGTCATGCACACTATTGGCGTATGGGTGTTCGCACTGTTAGTGTCTCGAATCATTCGTGCTAGGTCAACACCATTAATGAGAGGCAGCTTGAACTCGGTGAAGATGATATCGAACTGGATATTCCCACCGGCATACCCAATGGCTTGGGGTCCTGTTGCTGCGGTGATTGTCCGACAACGCAGCTTCTCAAACAGCTTCTCCATGACCATCTTGGACACTGGGTGGTCCTCGCAGATTAGAACATCAAGCGGACGATAAGATGGTCCTTCCAAGATGTTGAACTGCGACATCCTTCTAGAGCTTTGGCGCTTCCGCTGGACTTTGAGCAATGCTTTCGTATGTGCCGTGTTTTCGTTGTCCGATGAAGAGGGAGAATGGTCTCTTACAAAAAGCTGGCTCCGCCGTTTGTGGTGCCCAGGAATGAACGGCTCCCGCAACTGATTTTCACTCTCTTGAGAGCCCACTGTATGCGACCTATTCCGGGCAGGTGTCCCTGGCTGCAAGGATGACGTTGTCGGTGGCTTGGCAGGAGATATAGTTGAAAGTCTCTTCACTGGCGACGCAGTGCTCTGGGCACCGCGAGCAGTTGAGGGATCGTAGAGGGTCGAATTTTGTAGGTTGCTCGAGTTCGAAGAACCAGATGTCTTTCTCCTTTCATGGTTATAGATTCCCGAGTATGCGAGCATCGGCGACCCCGGCTGAGAGCCACGGTTTGGAGACGCATTCGAGCTTGTCAGACCAGAGGGCGACGCTGGACGATGATGCTTATTCACGGACAAGGCCCTCTGCACGGTCATAGGTACC
This sequence comes from Knufia petricola, assembly GCA_002319055.1. Lineage (NCBI taxonomy): Eukaryota > Fungi > Ascomycota > Eurotiomycetes > Chaetothyriales > Trichomeriaceae > Knufia > Knufia petricola. The sequence continues at coordinate 390,125 of NMUC01000011.1, forward strand.
ATCGGACTGCCCTCGACAGACGCAGAGCCCCCGGACGGAGACGACACCGTCGGTGTAGGTATGGACGATACGGGTTGCGATGCCGATTGCATTGCCTGGAAAGATTGTGTAGATCGTGCTTGAGCTTGCAAAGTCTCTTTACGCATTTTCTCCACAATATCTTTGTTGGCTCTTTCCAGGACTGGAAGATTCTTGAAGGCGAAACTACCGAAATCGTCGCTAACAACAGGCTCACTCAAGCGTCGACTTCGGGAGTCTCGCGCGATATGTGGAGGAATATGCAGAGGCATGAGACCCCGCTTGTTGGAAGCGGCATAAGTGCGAGCTTTGAAGAGCGCGTCATGCGGCCGGTCAGTGTAGTCGCCACTTGTAGAGCGATTCTGCCCAGGCGAGGGTTGATCTTCCATTTCCTCGGGGAAAGCTTGTAGCGTCGCACCGCGGGTGTCGAAATATTCAGTATCTTCTGGATTCTCTGGGTTGGGCACGAATTGAGCTTCATCTTCGAGTAAAGTCTCCCAGTTGATGTCTGAGAACCAATGATGGGCTTGGATCTCAGCACCACCACTAGCATATTTGTCCTCGGAATTCGCACCCAGCCTCTGCTTGGGATCGAGTTGTATCAATTTATTGATGAGATCTTTTGCACCTTCAGACACCTCAACCTCTTCTTCATCCGGCCAAGCAATCCGTCGGTTGAGAATGTTGTCAAACACTTGCTCCGTTGTTGGCGCGTTGAAGGGCGGCATACCATAGAGGAACTCGAACAAGATACAGCCCAGTGACCACCAATCACACATTTCGTCCTGCACAGTACCGCAGATGGTTTCTGGAGCCAGATAATCTGGCGTACCGACGAACCTCTTACCCGTCTCTTCAGAATCAAACAGTGCTGTGGGCGGCGGGAGCATTTGAGAACTGAAGCTGGTCCCAGGTTGCGAAATATTGCTCATGGATTGCGACAGAGGCATTAAATCAGGTGAACCGCTCGCTTGCGAGAGAGATTCCTCTTCGATGGGATTGTGCCTCTGGTGTACCGAAATTGGTCTGCTGCTTTCGTGACTGTCACTGAGTCCCAGACCCTGAAAAGCGTGGTGTAGGTCATGACTCGATAAGCTGCCGCTATCGCTCCTATACCCAGATGCTCGTCGCGAGAAATCCCTACTCTGAGGAAACTCACGATTTAGATTGAAGTACGAAGGCTGGTCCAGTGTCAGGGCAGGGGTCATGGAAGGTGTTTGACCCGGTGATAGGCCAGCGTGGTAGTCGAAAGACGCAGATCGTGACGCAGGGTCTGAAATCTGAGAAGAGAAATGACCCTGTTTGAAGAGATCGGGATCCAGCTCTGCTGGACTCTTCAGGGCGCGTTTCTGACGACCGATTAACCCCATGCGGGAAAGACCAAAATCTGTCAACTTCAGATGGCCTTTCGAATCGATCAGTAGGTTGTCAGGCTTCAGATCGCGATGTACAATCCCTCGACTGTGCAGATGCTCAACTCCAAGCACTACCTCGGCGACATACTTCTTAGCCCAGTCTTCCGACAGACCGCCAAGGATCTTGACCAAAGATGCACAGTCGCCGCCATTGAGGTATTCCATGACTAGGAACAGATAATCCTTGCTTGAGAACGTCCAGTATAGTTTGGCAACAAAATCGCTCTCACCTTGCCACATCATGATGGCACGCTCCGCTTTCACATTAGTGACCTGATTCTTGGCAACCATGTCCGCCTTCCTCAAGACCTTGATTGCAAAGTATTCACCTGTTAGCTTCTTTTTTGATAGATACACACTACCGAAGGCGCCTTTGCTGATCGGCTTGACGACTTCAAAGTCCTTGATTGATGGCGGCTGAGCGCGAGGCTGAAGATGAGCAGCTGAGCTCAGTCGCGGAGACAGTGGTGCTCGTATATCAGACGAATGTACGGACGACTGACGACGGTGATGTGGGTGGCTATATTGAGGACTCGGAGGAAACTCGCCAGATGTGAGTAAAGGGGAGACAATAGGCGATGGCGTGGAATTGTCCAGGTTTAGAAACCTCGCCTTGCTCATGCGAAGGGGGCTTGAAGGTGCTGGAGGATAGTGGTTGGGAGATTGCCCTCGTGGAGATGACGAGTTCAGCCCGTGTAGATGCATGCTTCGACGTTTCCTGTTCCTCGAACTTGCTGACCTACACAAATGCTGCTCAGGCATGGTGGCAGGCGAGTCTGTCCTTCGCGTGTGGTGCAGTCCAGGCATTGATGGTAGACTGCTATCACTTGTTTCTCCTTCATCTGGCCCGATATACATCGAACGCCTCTTATGAATAGGCTGTGGCTGCGCAATGGCAGCACTACGAGTTGATTTGGGAGTCGGACACTCTTGAGGGCTGCTTGAACCAGTCGAAACTGCTTGCGAAGACGGACGCCGCGAGTCCATGAGCGATGCTGTTGGGTCCAAGGAATCCCTAAGGGCAGACGCCATCGACCGTAGCTGAGGCCTAGACTGCGTTCTGGCAACTGCTGGCTCTTCAGTGTCTGCATGTGGCATAGGTCCGCTACCTGGAGAAAGGTCATGGTATGGATCGATAACTTGAGTCTCTTCTTCGCATTCACTTTCACTAGAGGACAGCGGCTCTCCTTCAGCGGCCCGCTGGGCCTTCAGAAGGGCGTCACTTATGCAGGCGTCCACCTCGGCAAGATATTCTTGACGGATTCTTTCCCCATACTCCAATATGACTTGATGCCGGTGGACTGCTTCTATCTTTGCACGAGCCAGCTTCTCGGTATCAGAGCTCAGAGTTGCCAAGCCTGGCTCTGTGTCTAGACTGCTGGGTTGCTGCCAGTGCACAATTTGATTAATGCGAGATTCGGATACTGGCGACTGTGTCCGAAAATCATAGCTTTCGTCGCTTTTGCAGTCCTTGATGGCAGGTGTGCTGATCTCAATAGCAGTATCGCACAGATCGAGAATGAGTTCCACAATCCGGACGAGCGGTCGACGGACAATGAAGGATGAGCGACCTCGACTGTGGCCTAAGCCTGTTGTAGATGGACTCCGCGAACGAGCTGGACTGACATTCTGTGATCCTGGCGCCGAGGACAGAGAGGACGTGGCTGGGGAGGGTCCGATGGGGAGCCCTTTGTATTCAGGTAATGGCTGGCTCGGAGAGTTTTCGCCCGACCCCAAGCGACTCGTTCTATTGTCAAAGGCGTCGAGTATCTTGACGATGGCGTGACGATGCTCGGTCAGACCCTCTTGTATCATTTGTACATCCATCTCAGCCTTGTGCTCCTGCACACATAGGTCGGAGTGTCGTTCGAACCACCAAGGTACTATAGACCGCTCACAGATGCGACACACGATGGGTAAGGGAGGAGGATGGTTAGCAGGGTCATTAGCACCGGCTTCGGTCAGCTCTGAAAGGTACTTGGCGAGCAGCTCTGCACCAATACCGAGCATCTCAAACAAAACTCTAGGCAAGTCCACCTCGATCTCGATAGGCTCAGCTGCGGGTTGCAACATCCACATTGTATGAGACTCCCCGCCAGTCGTACGATCCCAGACCATGATTCCTTGTCCTTCCAGCTCCAAAAGAACCTTGCCATCGTGGTTCGCAGCATGTTCTTCGTCTTTATCGGCCGAGCGGGTATGGACGTCGAGCATTGGGGCCATGTCCGAGGTCGTCGTGGTCTCGATGGTGAATTTGACGAATTGACTTTTCGAGTCGTTGGTCTGCAATGCTTTGATGGCTCTTTCGAAGACCTCCTTGTCACCTTCGACGTACTGCGAGATTGGTTTGGCCTTGACAGCTTCTAGCTGAGTTCCAACGACATCCGTCCACGAGGGACTGACCCATCGGATAACACCATCCAGACTCAGGTCGAGAATAATGTTTCTTGTCTGTTCAGCAGCGTCTTTCAGCTCTCGAGTACCCTCCTGTATATCTTGGCTAAAAGACCTCTCCATCGTCACCTTATGCGGTTCGGGACCAGCCCCGGCGTGGTACTTGAGAGCAGCCACCGTGGGTGACTGCGCAATGTGACGGTTAGATCCATCTTGGGCCATTCCTGCGCATACGAGGTATGAGCTAGCGGGTATCTGATCTTCGAAGCGGGCTTCCTTTCCAATGTGCACTTCGCATTACTAGCAGCACAGCTACTGCGAGTGCTATCGAGCCATTTTCCTGGAATTGACTGTTCCTTCAGCGCGTTGAATGACACGCTCTGCCTTGAAGGAGGTAGCTAGACAGACACACTTGACTGGCCGAGGACTGGTGAACTACCAGAAATGGAGGTTCGAGGTAACGAGACTGGACCTGAAAAGGAAAGAGAAGGGCACTGCGGCGGAACCGAGAGGATTTGAGAGTCGGCGTGGTCGGAGGGTCGGGGAGCTAGGCAATACCTGGGAGCTTTTGGCTATACAGTGGTTGAGGATACCAGTAGAAAGATGTGAAGGTGTAGATGTCAAATTACGATGGCTGCAGGTGAGAAACTGAAGTGTTGACCGAATGATCGAAACACGCAAGACGAGTGCTGTTCTCTGGGAGTCGACAGTAGTGTGGAAGCGCAGGGTGGTCGTAGCGGCAGTCGAAGCAGCAAGGTTACGAAACTTTGGAGGGCGCCGGTGCTCGACTGCATGCACGAAAGATATTCTTACTGGCACCCGTGGACTTTGAGTGGCTTGATCGCCGCTAAGGCTTCTTTCTGGAGATCCTGTAGGCGGGGCTAAGACGCGTGTGGTGGGCTTGTGGGCTTAAGCAAGGGTCTCTATTCGTGTGCACTTGCTGCTAAAACGCTCACCAATCGCTCGCTCTTTCTGCAGCTGGCGCCAGACCAAACAAGGACCACAAAGCAGCTTGCTTTCAAAGCATCCGCAAGCACAACGACATCTCGCGTCAAAACATCAGTCCTGCCCACTAACATGTATGCGTATCCATCTATATTGCTGGGGAGACTTCTCTTACAACAGCCTGAACCCTGATGACCAGCAAGGTCAATACGTAAAGTGGAAACCACTAGGGACAGCCCTAAAAGATGGAAACTAATCGATAAGTGATGCATGTTGACGGTGGCTTGACTTGGGCCCCTCGCATACGACCATGCTCATTTCTGTATTTACTCATGCCGTTCAACGCAGCAACCCTGGTGTTTCTCTCTGACGAGCATCTGCATGTTTGAGCATACTGATTCAAGGTAGATGGTGAGTCTGTAACAATGTTGACAGGGCCGATCACCCCTAAACCATAGCGGCAAGCATACCCGTTGCCGTGACGCAGACCACACTTCCACCGTTACGATACCCACTTGCTCTACAAGTACCTGACACAGCGGAAGCTCGTTGTTCGGTCTGTTCATCCATACTGACATTGTTATGTGTGCTGTTGGCTAGGACTGGTTTCTCCTCGAACCTGCTGCTAGAATGTTTCATGCACATCATGCATGAACTAACTCTGGGCGTAGACCTGTCATCGAATGAGCAGACACGCTCAGCTGACTTTCTTCTGTCCCAAAAACAGGCCAATCAAGGGCTTGAGGTGGCTCGTGCACCGCAGGGTTAGAGCACAGATTCGTTGCCCACCGCATTTTACATGGCTCTCGGATGAAGGTTGCGTTAAAAAGTTATCTTTGACACCAATTACGACCGCAGGTGTTCTGACACAAACTCCTCAACTAAACCCATCGCACAAGCACCTGGACATGACCATCGAGATGCATTCGCATCCTGCGTGCTACCATCATTGACAACAGGCTAGCTATCAACATCCAGATAGCGGTACGAAACAGCGATTCACATGCTACCGTGAACCGCGGGTCTCCCCTCACCCAATGGCGGTCTATATTGGTGTTTCTGGAGCAACTGACAAAACATCTAGACTCGAACTTGTTGCCGACTGCTTTTGTACCACACTGGCGCAGACGGCCCTCTACATATAACTAGTGACACTGTGGACGACAGAAGCCCCTCTCAGGACTCTTGTCGTGCGCCAGCAGCGGGTCTTTGTTGACATCTATCCTCGATCACCTCCGGGTATCACTCGATCCTCTCTGTTGATGCGAATCACGTTTCATCTTGCCAGAGGTCACGTGTATGGAGTAGCCTGAATAGCGAAACAGGTGACAGGGTTGGTTTGTTCTGCTGCTCCGATGATAACCTCGCAAGCACGCACGTCGAGAGACGATAGGGTTATGGCAATCACCGATCCTCATTCTAGGGTATCTGTAGACCTCGTGCGACCCGTCTATCTTACACTATACATGTTCTGAAAAGATGCCATACCTGCTGCTCATTGTTCATATCAATGGTCTCCCACAAGCCGGTATTCCAGTCTACGACCTGCTATATCGTGAATCAACCAGGCTTCTGACATGCTCTCATTCATTGACCCTTCTTCTCTGATCCCTCTTTCGCGGCCTCACTCTCCTCCCACTCTTTGAACCACTTTACACTCCTCACCATTCCTTCCTCGACCCCAACGACGGGCAGGTACCCACACCTCCTCTTGAGCTTCTCACAGCTGTAATACCGGTCGATACAACTGTATTTCACCGTTTGCCGAGTAACTTTTCCTTTTCTCCCCGTCAAAGCCCCAAAGATCTCACTCAGTCCCCCAATTAGTGCAGCAAAGTCCTCAGGCAACGCCCACACCTTATCTCTTCCACCCACCTCGTCTCTCCCCATCCTGCTAAAGGCGAACCGCGTGATGTCCCAAAAACAACACGGCTGATCATTCGTCACAATGAATGCCTCGCCATCGACCCGCTCATGCTCCAATATCCCGCCATCCTTGACCCCAGACTGCTCCACCCGCCGACTCGTCGTCGACAACCCCTCCGCAACAAGCAGCAACCCCAATACCACATTTCCTACATACGTCGTATCAAACAAATTGTCCCCCTGCCCCAACTGCATGTTCAACTGCCACCCCGGCGCAGCCTCCGCCGTCTTACAGAGCCCGTACGCAATCCCCCCCATGTCGCCCTCTCCCGTGATGCCCGCCGGCCGCACCGCAGCCGTCAACATCCCGCCCACCTCCTCGGTCCCGTTCGCCGCGAGCACAATCCGCTCCGCGATCGCTTTGGTCTCGCTGTAGAACTCGTTCTTGTTCGGCACGTGGTACGGCCAGCGCTCATCCGCGTTCTTCAGGTCACTCTGCGCATCGTGGATCACACTCGAACTCGAGGTGTGGACGAACGCCCTGCAGCGTTTCTTGCCGTCTTTGCTCCAGCTCTTGTGGTTTCCCGCTACCTCGAGTAGGGTCCTTGTCCCATCGATGTTGACTTTACGTAGTATTGCGTGCGGCGCGTCGAATTGCGGCGAGGCGGTGTTTATGACCAGGTCTGGCTGTACGATTTTGAAGACTTTGAGCAGCTGATCGGCATTTGTGATGTCTGCTTCGTGGTATGTGCAGCCGGGCAGCCTGTTTCTTGTACACCTTAAGTCAAGCGCATGCACTGTTGTCGCGGCTTGGTCGATGGATGGGTAGCGACTCGAAAGCGATGGAAGGTCATATTCGTAGCGGCCTTTGTTGGGTCCTAGAGATACCTTTTTGCTCTGCGCGTTCTGGGGGGATTGTTGCTCGGAAGGAAAGTTGAGCAGTTGGTCGACGACGTGGCGGCCTAGGAAGCCGCAGCCGCCTATTACAAGGACTGTGCCGAGTTGCTTGGGCGGTGGAAGAGGTGGAAGCTCGCGCTCGTACAGAGTGGAAGGCATGGTCGGCGGTGAGCTGGTCTCACAGCTGTAATAGAGCGTGAGGAGAGGAGAGTCAACCGACGGGTGACTGATTCAGTGCTCCTTCTGCGCGATTCCGGACGAGAATGCACTGGCACCCAGAAATATACGTACCCCAGATTGACATTCGAGGACTTAGTAAACAATTTCGGCTCCCTAGGTAGAAAGTGGATGCTGGGCAGCCACGCAGGGCCGGAAGAAATCTATCTGAAATGGCGTGAGGGGTTTACATAGCAACTCTTAGTGGCATTGCACGGATTTGGCCGAGGTCAAGTGGCGTTTGGAAGGTTTTGTGAAATGGTTGGAGCGAGTCATTGTGTATTGTACGAAAGTATGCAACACACTCGTAACAACCCCAGATCTGGGGTATCATGTTTTGCCTGCAAATATGGCCCAGCACACACCAAAACGCCTCTGACTAGCAGCAATGACTTGAGCAACAATTTTCTTGGCATTTGGCAGTTCAAGATCCCTCAGACAAAACGCCGAACACCTCGCTGGTGGTATCATTACTTTCCGGGCCGAATCACTCGTTACTGAGCATGCTGAAAACACATGTCTAGCGACCCTCATTCGAGGCTATCCTGAGCTGTCCTTCGTTGCGTTCTGTTGTACTTCTTCTTGTCTTCAGCAGAACCGAAAAACAACTTGGCCGCCTCAGGGTTGACAATGGTTCTCGGGTCATATGGTGGAGACTCTTCTTCGAGTGCAAAAACAATCATCTGGATGTGGTTCTTCATCTCTTCTGGTTTGTTAGCATTGTAGCACAGTACACCGTCCTTTGAGACCTTATGGTGGTAGATTGGCGTCACCACCTTCACTCTTGGCTGTTCCTCTGGAAACTTGACGCTGGTTGAGATCTTGATCTTGAAGACACCACCGTCGAGGTTTGACTCTGGCTTGCCAAGATAGGTCATGATCCAGACGAACGGGTTTCCATCTTCGAGCTCTAGGTCGATGTTCATGATTCCTCCGCTCTTTTGAGTATGTTTGACCACGTTGAACTGGCCTTGCATGCTATACGCCTTGCTCGAGTCTCGCTGTTTAGCGAGCATCCCTTCCTTGGCCCAGTCTTCTGTTTCTTGGTTGATGACCTCTTTGACGCGCAGAAGTCTCTTACTTAGTTGGCCATACTGGAAGGTGCCATCCATGCTGTTGTTACCACCTTCGAACGGCATAGTCTCGAACTTCTCGCCTTCTTTGTGCTTCGGCGCATGCGTTTCGATGGTCTTCAAGTATGCCTCGTAATACCAGAGGAAACGTCTTTTCTGCCAGTCATTGAATGGCTCCCACTTCTGCTTTTCTCTGCTTTCTTCCTCAGATTCAGAAGCATCCTCACTGTCGGTCTGCCACTTCTCGGTGTCTGATGCCTTTTGTATTGAACCGTCTGCCTGTATTCCATACATAGCTTCTAGCTTTTGTATGACGGCTATGCGAATGGTCTCATGACGAATCTTGGCGCAGTATGCGTCATTCTTCTTCTTGTCATCGTCTGTAGTCCTGCCTTCAAAGCCCGGTTCGTTCGCGTATGGGTCGTTCGACATCAGGCTTTGTACTGACCACAAGACCGATTCTAGACCTTGAGCGGAGGACCAGTCCTCACCTGGAAGCTCACCCTGCCATGTCCCCAGGATAGACAAGCAGACTTTACCACCGGCATAGATGTTTGGGTTGAACCGAGTCCTACCATGATTTGTAGTCTTCGCATCGACATGTGGTGGCTTGGAGGGATATTCACGACCGAACTTGATGGCAAACTCAAAGAATCCGTATTCGTAAGGAGACCCAGGTGTTCCTAAGATCAAGGCCTTAACATTGCGGATGTCCTCGTCTTGGTATGCCACTATGATAGCTAGGCACAATCAGTCTTGGTCAGTAGACTAATAGCAAGCTGGACATACACAAATCGTTACTAGATTGTATGCCTTTGATTTCCTATGCAATGGTCAGCCTGACTACGGTCAACAGAGACTGAGAGTAGGCACTCACCTTCGCTATTCTGAGGAGAGACTGGTTCGCCATGATCTGCACGGGTGTAAGCTAAGACGATTGTTCGCAAAGACGTTCACTAATAAGAGATATCATGTAACGTGGAGGACAGAGAACATTTTAGGCTGAGGCAGGTATCAAGTGTCTATCTAGAGCGACTGGACAAGAGTTTCACCTCATTTGTAGTAGGCACCAGGGACTTGCACAAAGCAACCCCAATAATGACTTGTCTCGTGTCAAACGCCAAAGCACATGCAGCGTCTCAAACGCGACGCGCGCATGTCACGCCTGCCAATTGCTGATTGGCAGATGATGCCAGGCATCAGCCGCCCGAAGTAAGGCGAGACGCCACTTAGCAAATGGAGGCGCTTTTCGGAAACTCTCATGAAGTCCTTTTGAAAGCGCGACTAACCAGCTTGCCGTTTTGGTGACATGACGATTGCGACATATGACACAAACAGCTGGATGTGCTTGAAACTCGCGAACAACAAAGTGCAGGGCATTATCAAAGCAGATCTAGTCCGAAAGTCTACAAGCAGGACGTACAGAGTGGCATGAATGCTGTGAAGGGAAAATGACCCTGAGCATTGGACCCAAAAGTGCCAGATGGTGTACAGCCATAAAGGGAATCCTGAGGTTACGAATTCGACTTTTCAATTCTATAGCATGTTCATTCGTTACGAAGAGGTAGACTTGACGTCCCAAATTTGATAATGGCACAGATATCAGTGGGCGAGTTCGTCGCATATCTCAGTCAGTTTCTTTCTTGTGCCAGGCTCCTACATCTGGTCAGCAAGTAATGACAAGAGTCTTCATTAGGAGACTTACCAAAGCACTATGTCCAGCGTTCGGTGTCCAATACAACTCCGATCGTGGTAACGCCTGATGCAGAGACCAAGCAGCTCGAGGGGGGCAGACCACATCATATCGTCCCTGCACGATATATGCTTGAATTGGTGAGGTCATAGAAACATACCGCTGGAGATTATATAAGCACTTACTAGGTATATTCTTGATTCTCTCAATGTTCTCTGGTCTCAAGATTGCCTTGTTTCCTGCCAAGAAATTGCCATTAACGAAATAATGCACTTCGATCCTTGCATGTTGCAAGCACCACTCCTCATCCTCGAGCTTTGCATATGCATCTTCAGCAAGCGTCAATGTCGAAACCGACAACTCCCATCGGTTCCAGTGCCAGGCTGCCTCCAAGCTCGTTGCGCGGTCTTGGGACATTAACAGCTCATGGTACGCCTTCATAGGGTTGCTACGCTTGTCTTCAGGTAGGTAGCCAACGAAGTCCGCCCATCGATCCGGAAATATTGTGGATGCGCCACCGCCCCGTAGTGTCCAGTCGAATTCCCATTCCATACCGAGGAATATACCTCTCAACACGAGAGTGCGCACGATGGTGGGGTGAGCCTGGGCATAGGCAAGTGACAACGTGCTGCCCCACGATCCACCAAAGACAACGTCCCACTTCTGTATTGCCAGCTTCGTGCGGAGCGTTTCGATGTCGATGACGAGAAGTTGAGTGGTGTTTTCACGAACCTCAGCCACAGGTCTCGATCTACCGGCGCCGCGCTGATCCATAAGGACGACGCGGTAGATGACTGGGTCGAAGAATTTGGTATTGGCTTTCGATGTACTGCCACCTGGGCCGCCATGGAGGAAAAGAACTGTTGCTGGTCAAGCCGGTGTTCATCGATCTCGTGATGCAGTTCGTGCTCAGAAAACACGGTTGATTTCAAGGAGACAATCGTTTGCATCACAGCTATAGCTTGGCTTACCAGTTTTGCCATTTTGCTTCTTCCCGTATTGAGCGTAATACACACTATGGATGTCACTGACTTGGATATAGCCTTGGTCAAAGGGTTCTTCATGGTCGTAGCCTTCCATGGTATCGGCTGTAATAACAAACTTCTAGCAGAGATCCGTAATAAAACAGCTCCAGTGCCCGTTCGGCGTTCACCTACACAGCGATTGTCCCCCTTCTAACAGAACAGAACGATCTGTTTGAAGGAGCGCACGTGGTCTGCGATTTAATCCCAGCTCACCACCTGCTCTGATCGATGCAGTGTTACACTCGCAGCGCATGTTGGAGCAATGATGGCACGGAAGTGCAAGGCCTTGAGAAAGCCGAGCTCCACTTGCTCGGCAAAGCTAGTACTGTGATAGAAGCTGGATCCGAGAAGCACTGCAAGCGCGATGTTCCCCAACTATCGGAGTGAAGCAAGCTGCTCTAAGAGATCCTAATGGCATATACCAGACGTTACAACTGAGCCCACGGTCACGCGCGAGGCGAGGCCTCCATTACAGTAGCCTCTAACTTTGTCGTCGTCGAATGGTTTCACCTCGACGGTGTTCTGGTCGCATGTATCTGAGCAAGTCGGCATGTTGCGAGCCATAAACCACATATCGAGCACCGAACAAAACTCACGCATGGTCTAGCTGAAGAGGCACTTAGCTACTGATGTCTCATAGTCCAGAATTCTTGGGTGTTGCCTCAGCACTACGTCGGGATGGACCAAAGCCTGAGCACGCTCCTTGTATCACGAACTAGAATATCGGCCGGCGTGCTCTTCTCGAAGTACACATTGAACTGGCATGCTTACGAGTAAGCCTTGACGAACAGCCGAGTAGATCGACACACGAAGAGATTTGGTGGTTCGGAGCCACGTCTGCCTCATGCAAGAAGTCAGCTCTGCAGCTATTTACGTCGACAGCTCGACTGTGCATTCAACTGTTGAACCTTTCGCTGAAACGGTGCTGGACACGTCCTTCTGCACCGCCCCCAGTGGTGTCGTGCAGGAGCATGGACAAACCATTATGTATGATTCACAACCTCAAGCTATTTCCGAGACGAACAAGAAACCATGTCTGGCTTCTGTCCACACGTCTGTCATGATGTAGGCGGCATGAGTGGGAATGATGCAGGAACACTGACACGGCCTCGGCTGCAACTGCTTCCTGTAATGTCTTACGTACTCTAACTAGGCATCTTCTTCAATGGTACAGATCAGAGTCTTCCAGTAATAGTACATGAAATCCGTTGCCATACGTCTCAACATTCTATTGCGCAATGGTAGAAATGCTTGAGCCAGAACGATCGCTGAGCTCTGAAGCGACCATGTGCGAGGAATTGAGAGGCTGCCATCACGTGTTTCTACAGGTATGCATTTCTACCACAATGGTCGCCAGCGAGATCATCCAGGTGTTATGTCAGACCAAACATCGCACCTGCCGCACCAAGCCATACACTCATTTCCACAGTCGACTTGCCGTGTTCATCAGCTTTCTCGACTCTCATAAACTGCTTTGTGTGAAATATTTGCCCCTCACTTCGCGCGTTGACCGACACCGAAACCATCCCCTACCTAATTCTGCGACCCTCGAGAACCATCTGTCCCCTCGAGGTCTCTTACTTCGGTCGACTTACACAACGGCACAACCACGAGGCCCTTTGTCCAGAAAACTTGACACATGGGTGTACCAAGAGTCTATTCGCATCGTACTGTGACTATTGTATGCCAGAATTAACCACGATCTGGTCAGATCTGTACGCCTTGGTCCAACTGACTGACTTCCCTACGCGATCGACAACACCCTCAGCATTGTCGTTTCCACGACGGCCTTTTCTGTACATGCGCTTCTACCAAGCGCAGGACGATTGGTCGTACAGGCGCATGTTTCCTAGAGCATGAGCGCGATTTCCGAACAATACAGGGACATGGTTTTGTGTTAACATACACAGTCATAGACTCAGACCCTTACATCCTGTCGTCGTCGAGCTCAGTTGAGCGAGGGCATCAAGATGAGCCACCCTTACACGAATGGGAACGGGAACGCGATGGACCCCCAAGCAGACAATGTTACGAGCAGACAGTCTTCAGACAGCGTCAGCAGAGTTGGCCGCAAAAGGTCACAAGAGAAGGATGGGAAAGGCCGAAGCCGCTCAAGGACAAATTCAAACAAAGGACACCGCACCTGCAGAAAGTGTGGTGAAGCCTTGACTGGACAGTTCGTCAGAGCGCTGGGTGGGACGTTCCACCTCGACTGCTTCAAGTGTAGAGACTGCGGGCAGATTGTGGCAAGCAAGTTCTTCCCAGTCGATGAAGAGGATGGCTCGGGTCAATTTCCGCTGTGCGAGACAGACTACTTTCGTCGCCTCGACCTCTTGTGTTTTGAATGCGGTGGCGCTCTACGAGGCTCATACATCACAGCACTTGAGCGCAAATACCACATTGAACATTTCACCTGTTCGGTCTGTCCTACCGTTTTTGGTGCGCAAGACAGTTACTACGAACACGACGGCAAGGTTTATTGTCACTACCATTATTCAACCCAATTTGCTCAGCGTTGCAATGGTTGCCAGACAGCCATACTCAAGCAGTTTGTCGAGATCTTCCGGAACGGTCAGAACCAGCATTGGCACCCAGAGTGCTACATGATTCATAAGTTTTGGAACGTACGCCTCGCGCCAAGCGGTCCTGCACTGCCACGACCTGATGTTGGGTTCAACGTGACCAATGAACAGCGCGAGCTCGTCAAGGAGGATGAAGAGAAAATGGAAGAGAAGGTCTACCGGATCTGGAGCATACTCTCTACATTCGAAGAGTCATCGGCTTCTTGCATTTCCGATATGCTACTTCACGTCAGCAATGGAGTTTACATCGACGGCATTATCGTTGCAAGGAAGTTCATCTGGCATGTAGACATCCTGTTTGGTGCGATCGACAGTCTGGCAGCGTTGGTCGTCGAGCACGGCTTGAAAGATCTAGCGTACGGGAGAGAGGCAAAGTTGCTATGTAAAAAGGTCGTCGCCTTCTTCACTCTCTTGTCCAGGACGCAAGAGACAGGCGTCCGTAAGCTTGGCGTCACCCAGGAGCTGTTATCTCTGGTCACTGGCCTGGCACACTACCTCAAACTCCTTATTCGCATCGGCTTGCAGGGAGCCCTCAAGCTAGAACGAGAAAGAGGGACTACTGGAGGTCTCAACGCCTTTCTTGACGAGCTGGCGGACTTGGAGACCATCAAGGAAAATGAGATGAAGTCACTGGACCTGAACGAAAGCACAGCAGGCCTCGCGAACCAAGAATCGGACTGCTGCGCATATTGCAACGATCCCATCGACGATGAATGCGTCATGATCTATGGGAGACGCTGGCATGTCAAGCCACCGCATCTCAACTGCAGTACGTGTAAGCGAGACCTGACCCGCGACCTGGCCAGCGCCGTCTACAGTGAGAGGGAAGACAAGGTATATTGTATCAACCATTCTTCACGGGCACAGGAAACCGTCTCTGGCTTTTCACATGTAACTAAATTGCAGCAATATGTTTTTCTTTTGAAGGTGGCCTTGGCAAGATTGCTCGAAGTACTCAAATCTGGCGGGACCCTGCCTCATACGTCCGAAGACCCCAACTTGACCCCCTACGACAACGCTGAAGGGCACAGAGTTTCTCCGAAATCCGAGAGAGAGAGGAGGATGGGGTCAAGATCAAGGTCCTATGCTGGCGCGTCTCGAGATGTGCAGCCCGAAGAATCGTCTTTGCAGCAAACAGTGGGAGAAATGAAAAGATTGCGCTCCACTAGGAATGAGAGAACGCTTTCCACCACTTTTCGAAAAGCTAGAGAATCGCGTATTCTTGATGGCCCCCAAGGAGTGCAACCTGGTTCACCAAACAGCCAGGATATCGAGGGACGCTTCAGAAACAAGTTCTCAATAGTCGATGAACGATCGGGCGAACCCAGAAATAAGAACAGCCTTGTCTTCGGCTCGAATCAAGACGGCCTGACTTTGGATGACATTCCGAGAATTGTTGCGGCAGAACAGGCGAAGGAGCAGCGGCCAAATGCGTCTCGTTTCGCAGGTGAGAATCTCCTTGGCCATAACGAGCAACCCAAACTTATCAACACAAGCCAACGCCGGTCGACGGGTCACGATCTCCTCGCGAACGAGTCTGCCACCTTAAGAACGAAGAGGTATTTCTCCGAACTCTCCGCACTCGAGTATTTGATTGTACGAACGGTATCTGTCATCACCATGCAACCCCTGCTCGAAAGTCACGGCTTCACCATGGAAGAACTGCTTGGGCTTATTGAGTCACGCAAGACAACATTTTGGGGCAAAGTCAGCAAGGCCTTAAGGAACGAGCCGAAGAATAAGAAGAAGGGGGTCTTTGGGATCGCAATCGAGTCGTTGGTAGAGAAAGAAGGTGCCGAATCTACAAATGGGGTTGGTCCTGGCGCTCTCAAGGTCCCAGCTATCGTCGATGATGCCGTTGCAGCGATGAGGCAGATGGACATGTCTGTGGAAGGTGTCTTCCGAAAGAATGGCAATATAAAACGGTTGAAAGACACGGCCGAAGCTATCGACAACAACCAGAATCCCGACCTGGAGAGGGAAAACGCTGTTCAAGTGGCTGCATTATTGAAGAAGTTTCTCAGGGACATGCCCGACCCTTTGATGACCTTCAAGCTCCACAAACTCTGGATTACTTCACAAAGATTGGACAACCATAACGATAAGGTCAGGTTGCTGCACCTGATATGCTGCTTACTGCCGAAATGCAACAGAGATACGATGGAAGTGCTCTTTAGTTTTCTCAAATGGGCTGCGTCTTTCTCGCAAGTTGATGAAGAATCAGGAAGCAAGATGGATATCCACAACTTGGCTACAGTCATGGCCCCCAATATCCTATATGCGCCTCCACCCAAGCAAGGTAACAAAGGTCCACAGATCCCGCAAGTCGACGAAAGCTTCCTAGCAATCGAGGCTGTTAATCTCCTCATTAAGTACAATGAGACTATGTGCGAGGTAGGTCAAGCATAAACCTTGAGGTATCGTGCTGGTTTACTGACTGAGAATAGGTACCCGAAGATCTGCAATCCATATTGACGGATAGTGCTCTGCACACCGCTTCGGCAGACATGAGCACGAAAGAGATCCTTGCGCGTTACGGTCATATTGTTCAGGGTCATGTGCAACCGCAAAAAGTTGGACCTCCTGACGGGCCCGGGCATTCTCCTTCCAACTCGCAGAAAGCCAACGGCATGGCGACACGAATCGATATTGACGCCAACCAAGCGAACGCCCTCCGGAAACAGAGCTCAGCGCGACCACTACAAAACCAAATGCAACAAAATAACTCTGCTCACGATCTAGGTGCGCCCAACGCGCCCTTCGCAACAGACCGCGCCGGCAGTCACAGTAGCCAGGAGGGTTATAGCCCTAACAATATTCGATCAAGCTATCAAGCGAAGGCTGGTGTTTCGGGCATGGCTTCTTAGTGTGATGTCTCATTTGTTGTCGGTTGACAAATGTACCCAAGCTACAGACCGGTATGTGCTTGAGGCATGCCTGAGCATAACCATATCACGATGCAACGACTTATGAATTTTCACCAGTACCAGAGTCTCTTCGACCATAGCAGTACAAAGCTTAAGACGAGGCCGTATCTGAAGCGATATCATGCTGGAATGATCGGTTCACACATCTGTTTTTGCGTGTCCACACGCTTCAAAATTTGAAAACTTGCTGCCCGAGAGAAATTGGTTGGCTTACCTGCACCCTTTCGTGCCACGATTGAAGGTGTTTTCGATTCATTCATGAGGAGATACTCGCCCCATTACTTCTGCAAGCGTCGACTTACCGTTCCATTGGCTGGCATATTGGGCAAGTGGAAGACGCACTTCACACTGTGCCGACTTGCCTGGTGGGAGCATGCACTCCAGATCAATGTCTACAGCGCAGTGGGTTTTACAAATTTAGTCAGGCGTTCCAGGACTCGTTCACAATCAGGAAAAAGGATTCAAACAGGACATCACCATGAACGCGCGCGGTCGGTCGATTTTTGGTGCAAAGGAGCATAGCGATATGGGCATGTACTTAGAAGGACGACTGGTTGTGGTTTGCGAAGAGACAAGGTTTTGCACACAGCGGAACTTTACACGAGCGCAGCAAGCGCGACTTTAGTTCGGAAAATAGGTCATGACCAGGAAGACTGCGCAGGGAGCAGTGGCTGCAGGACATTTGAGGCAAAACTACCTCAAAGGCGCTCGTCTGGGACTTGAGACCTTGAAGGGCATTCCATTCCAATGAACAAATCCAACATTGTGTCTTTCTTCCTGTCTCGACTCGAACTACGTTTTATGTATCTCCAGTTCCGTGCAGTGTGGTCTAGATTTTTAACTCATCTACAAAGGCGACATGTTAATCTCCATTGACTAGCACCCTCTCCATTGTCCTTTCTAGTGCCGTCAACGCTTCTTCCGCAACCTGGTAATGGATAACAATTCTCCCACTCTTGGCATTTATGCCCTCTTGCTTCGCAATAGCCGCAAAGTCAGCATTGCTCACATTCGCACCCTCCAGGTCCAACCACACCATGTTCGTCTCAACCGGCCATGTCAATTTCCCGCCCATACCCTCCCACGCCTTTCCGATCCGCCATGCCTTCGCATGACAGTCCCTTAATTTGCCCCCTTCGCCGCTCGGACCCGCGCCGAGCCTTCATCGACCGCAACCCTCGCGGCGGCCGCGATGATCCCGCTTTGCCGCGTGCTCCCGCCCATCATCTTGCGGATGCGCTTCGCCTGCTTGATGAACGCGCTTGAGCCGACGAGCATGGAGCCGATGGGGGCGCCGAGGCCCTTGCTGAAGCAGAGACTCACGCTGTCGAAGAGTGAGCAGTACTCTGTCAGGCTGCCTGCGTTTGCGGCGACGGCCTCCCAGATGCGTGCGCCGTCAAGGTGAAGGGTGATGTCGTGTTCGCGTGCGAATTCGTGGATGCGTCTGACTTCCGAGAGAGGCATTATCATGCCGTTGAGGGTGTTTTCGAGGCTGATCACGCGGGTCGGGGCCGCGTGGACGTCGTCGCTTGTTACGACGTGCTTGGCGATGTCGTGGAGGGTGAGGTGGTGATTGTTTGCGGGCCAGACGGTTATCAGTTGGGCGCCGGAGAGGGTGGAGATGCCGCCTGCTTCGTAGTTGGCAATGTGGGAACGGGCGTCGCAGAGGACGGTGTGAGGTGGGAAGGTGAGGTGGGACCGGATGGAGACTTGGTTGCCCATTGTGCCGGACATTACAAGGAGGCCGGCTTCGTGACCTGATAAGGTGGCTAGGTGGTTTTCCAGGGCAGCGGTTGTGGGGTCGCCGCGGTAGATGTCGTCTGTTAGAGTGCATTTTGTGATTGCTTGGAGCATGGAGAGGGTTGGGGTTGTTATTGTGTCGCTGTGGAAGTCGTAGGCATTGGGGCCGGGTTGGTGCCATTCCGAGGACGTGGGATGCGCTTCCATTTCTGTTGTCTGTTGCG
This sequence comes from Knufia petricola, assembly GCA_002319055.1. Taxonomy (NCBI): domain Eukaryota; kingdom Fungi; phylum Ascomycota; class Eurotiomycetes; order Chaetothyriales; family Trichomeriaceae; genus Knufia; species Knufia petricola. Next base: position 409,140 of record NMUC01000011.1, read on the forward strand.
GTTCTGAATTGAAGTCCGCATCTTTATGAGAGCCATTCGTGTCGCTGGACACTCCGGCAAGATAGGGGTCTGCTCTAGTAGATGGTGGTGCCATTTTTGGGCGGAAGGTGTGATACGAAGCCGTGCTGTTAGCATGAAACTGGGTTTTATCCTGCCTCAGGGTCCGGGAGGACTGAAATGATGCTAATGGTATCCGAAAAAGCAGCTTGACGCGCGTGCAGACCATCTGCAGAGCAATGGTCGTTCTGGAACCTGGTCCTAGAAACTATATGCGATGTTCGCTCTGGTACAAGTTGTTCCTGGTTGACTCGAGATACCTCCAGAGCCAAGAGGCCGAACGTGATATCCACTTACCTCGGCCATCTCCGCATGGGTCATTTAAGTACGTTTCAGAAACAGGGCTTTCTAAAGTTGGTTGAGTACGAGCGTTGGATTATCTGATGGGTCCATCGATCCAACATCGAGCAGATCTGGGAGGGAGACACGATTGCATGATCATATAGGTGACGTGATACAGGCTTTTTCTGAGTGAGCTGAAGGAGAAAGCGCCACGAGCAGCAAGTTCCAAGAGCTGCCTGAAGACTATGAAAGCGAGGCAGGTTGAGCGGTAGGGCTAGTGACTGCCGGAACCGATGACGGGGCTTGCGAACCTCTATTCTAGTACCGATCGTTTGAGTAGTGGCTGTGGAAACACGACACCAGGTCCACAAAGTACTGAATTCTGCTTCTACCTTGATGATGGTACTTAGGCAAAGCTTCTAGCCTAGAGAGTCAGGTTCAACTAGACTCCACCGTATTTCACTTGCTTGGTAACGGCCCTGCATTTGTAGGAATCCTCTGTCTTTGAATACAGTCATGCTTGCTTGCTAGCCTCGTAGACATCGTGTAGAGCAATTGCGTGTGGCCTACCGATTCTTACCATTTCTTATGGTCTCGGTTGTATCTCGAGATACAGGAGGGGGTACATTGTCAGCCGCGGTCGATTAGCTTGGATGTCTGGTACACTGCGGACAATAAAGGTGCTAACGCCCAACGGAGGATATCATTCAAGGGGCATCAACCACTGACGGCCGACAGTATTCGAAAGGGTAAGCGCCGAAAGTGGATCAGCTTTTCCACTAGCGTGATATCCAAGGTCAGCCCGCGCGTCGCACTCAACGCGTGTGATGATTTCTCCACAGAGTTCACTCGAGGGGCAGGAGAATGCTTCCCATCGGTGCGCATTCCCTGTGGTTGTATACCTACATAGACATTGACATGCAACCATCTGGACAACAAATTTCCTAACACGTCGGCAAAATGCCTGCTCGCCGAGCATCAATGGCGCCTCCATCGAAGACCAACCTACATTGCGCTCAATGCGATTCGCAAATCGGCATCTTCGAGAACGAATGGGAGCACCTGACTCCCTTGTACGCGAGACCGAAAGAGAAGGGCACTACCTTTGACCTGGTGATCGGTGAGAAGACACAGGCAGTACCAACTGGGTCTAGGCAAAAGGCTGCTGAGGGCTGCATGATGGCTGAGGTCTCTTGCAAGAAGTGTTCAGCCACAGTCGCTCAATGTTGCAAAAGCGCACCCCACCCCAGCAAGGAGCACCTGGTAGACCAGCAGTTCTTCAAATTGTCTAGGGTCTTTTTGAGAGATGCTCAGACATCAGAGCGCGTTGAGCCCAGCTTTGTTGATACCGACCGGGCCTCAAGCCAGGCTCGACCTGCGAGTGTCAGATCCAGCATCCCTCCACCGCCGCCCCCACGGCAACGTGCAGCCTCGGCGCATGAGATTCCTAACGTACCTGAGTTCCGACAGTCATATCCACCACCTACACAATCTCAAGCACTCCACACAATCCAGAGGATGCCTTCTGCGATGCCTACATCAACACCAATCGACCCCATGCATGCTCCACAGCCTTTCACGCCATTGGTCGCGCAGCCTGCTCAGCATGTATATCAACAGCAGCAGCTTTACTACCAAGCATCACCGGCAGATCAACTTCGACCAATGTCAGCGAACGGGACGATGGCAGCGTCAAGCGAATTAGCCGAGCAGGGTGCAGTCATAGCAGAATGTTTTCACCGAGTTGCAAGTCTCGACGGTCGAATTGGGAGCGAAGCCACTCGAAGCACTGCATTGGAGAACCGGCTGACTAGCACGGAGAGCAAGGTAATGACTTACGAGGCAGCATTGAGCAGTACCCGCAGAAGTCTGGAACAGTCGCAGGCCGACCAGAAAACGCAAGCGACTGCCTGCAATATGCATGGCGAAACAATCTTGCGACAACAGACTATGATCGAAAAACAACAGGAAGAACTCAAGGGCGTGACCGAAAAGCTAGAATCACTCCAGGAGAGCATGGACAAGCTTAGAAGTACCATGGAAGAAAACCGTGCGAAGCCTTTGTTGCACCACGCCCCGCGTCCAGATTCCCACGATTTCCTAGAGAACCTTGAAGTCATGGTAACTGCCATGAGAGAAGCTCGAACAAATGACCACGAACTCAAAGTCTTGCGCGATGAGAACAAGGCTATGAAAGCACGTCTGAATTCCATTGCTAGCGCCATGGGCACGACAGGTCACAAAGATAAGACAGTATCGGAAGAAAGGGCATCGAGTGGAGAATTAGATGATGTCCATGTACTAGGGAAGCGCAAGCGGTTGACGAACAAAAGTGATCAGCAGGCGAGGAAAATCTCGCGTCAGGTCTTTGGGCCGGCAGCAGCCTTGCGTCAGGATACGCCACCTCTACCGACTCCTGATTCTACGCAACGCGAAAGCCGCTCTGTGGACGGTTCTCTTGCGGGCTCGCAAGTCGGCGAGAACGATGAGTCTTACGTGGAAAAAGAGACGTCAAGTTCAGAATCTGCGCCACAGCCTCCAGTCCTGGTCGATGACGATTTTGTGATGATTGGTGATGATGACGATGGGGTAACCGAAGAGCAACATGCTACGCCTGCGTCTGGAGAGGGCTGTAACAATGCTAGCCGACAGCTACCCTGTGCGAGTGGACCAACGCCCACATTCGACAAGGAGACCGCTTCGAACGCTGAATGTTCTGTGGCGGCCAATATTGATTCAGTACACGGTACCAATGAGCCACTCTCACCAATTGTGGAGGTTCAACAGAGCCAACTGGTACACGTTCCGCGACCTGAACCTAGTATCAACAGTGAATGGCAGCCAGTCCCATTCTACAGCCCCTACCCTTCCAGTCCGTGGTATAGCACACCTGTTCATCCGGCTCAGTACCGAGCTACTTTCAGCGGTCGTGCTCCAGGCACTCACTTTACCAACGGGCCAGGAGCGGTGCCTTCCTACTTCGGGTCCACCATCTTTCCACCCCCGCAGGCCACTCCAGCATATTCTACCCGTCTCACTTCTACAGGGCAGAGAAGCACTCTAGGCCAGAGTGATACATTCTCTGGCGCCATAAGTCGGGGACAACGGCTAGAAGAGATCATACAAAGACCCGCAAGGTCGCCCTTCGCCGCGAACGTCAGTCCATCAAACAGAACTGATGTGCGAGCAACAATTTTGCAACCACGAGAAAGTAACGTGTCAGAAAGGCAGACGTCTATACGGCCAGAAAAAACGAACGAGATCACTGATGCGGAGACCATCGACTTCAGCGATGAAGAGAATAACGTCCCTCCAGCAGGATCGGTCACTGGCCCGTATCAACACACAAAGCCAAGCACTACTACGCCTGTAGGCGAATCCATCCGCCGTACGACTGGTGGCACACTGGTCAGCCGTACGGTGCGAGGATTCACGCTGGAGCCATTAGAGCGACCCGTCATCAACGAGCCCCCACCAGTACCCAGTTCGAAATCAAAACAAAGCTCACTTCGACGAAGTACTGGAAGCCAGCCACCTTCCGTTATGCCGGAGATCATGACCGCGATTCAGAACTTGAATTCTAGTGCTGCTCGACATGTAGCAAGGCCAGATCCTGAAACTGATTCTCCACGCCCACCGGTTGCAAGTATGGCTGTCTCTGGGAGAACGCCTGCGGCTGACCCAGCAAGAAAAAGTCGCCTGAGTGAGCCAGTCACTCAAACTTCGGTTGATGTTGGGAACCATCACACTAGCACGCTAACAGCACAGAACACGCCGGAAGCGCGTAGAGAGAGTTCCAACGTCTCCTCAGGTCCGAAGCAAGCAGCAGACATGTCAACGGTCTCTTCGGCGCACGGCATGGACATAGCGAACAAGAATGGCACGCAGATTCCTAAACTTGCTCCCCGGGGTCGGCCTCGGAAGAGCGGGCGTCCATCGGAACACCAAGTAAGAGAGGCTGATGGAGGCACGGCGAAGCCAGCACCTGCTGACAAAAACGACGACGACTGTGCGGTGTGTCACAAGGGCGGCAATGTACTGTGTTGCGATGGATGCCCTAAGGTCTACCATCATCGATGTCTGAATCCTCCCATGAACCCCAAGGACAAGCTGGTTGGAGACTGGTTTTGTCCGAGTTGCATTGAATCGCGCCAGCGGAGGAATGCTGCTAAGGATATGGCTCTCAAGTTGCAGCTTAGAGAGCAGGTCTTGCTGGAGAGGAACCGATTAGCTCAAGAGGCAATGGATCGGGATGAAATTGTCGAGATACGCTGAAATCGCATGGCGGGACAGACTCAGTAGGAACATCTAAGAAGAGTCATGAGTAGGATAGCGTAAGCATGATCGAGGATGCAGCAAGGTGAGCATGGACAAACACTCGTTGAGATTCGCAGTCGAAGCATTCCTACCTGCTTGTTGAGGCATCTGGCCACAGCTCAGGCACGTCCGCGGCCCACATATGCAGGCACTTAAGTCAAATTTAGGCTAGCCAGGCACGCGTCGGAGCTTAAATTCTCAGAATGATAGGCACTTGTCGTTTTTTGGACGCCTGTCTTCGCATCCTGGTGGGGAAGTCGTTGCAGCCTGCGGACTCCAACTGCACATCAAAACGTTCCTTTTGGTGTTGAATCGAGTAGACATCTGTTCGCTGCAACTTTTGTTCTAGTAGCACTCTTGTACAAACAGAAGCGGCAAAGTAGTCGCGTATGAGAATATTATAAGCAGCTACAACTGTATATCTGGAGGTGGCTGGTACATCCGTGAAGGTCAGTGGCCCGTGGTGAGGAACAATGAAGATTGTCTCGAATGCTGATTGGCAGTTCCAGGTACAGGTCGTACAAACGCTTCGAGGCCGTAGTGTAAGTGCCTCAACTGTCCCATTGTCGTCATGCCTGTTCCGTCGATGCCCTTTTGACCTACTTCACTGCCTCGACTATCTGGCCGTCGCTCCTCCATGACTAGACGCATACAAGAAAAGAGGCAGGCAGATGCGTTCTACGCTGGGACAGTACAATACAGATCAGACCAGATCTGAGGGTCGAAACCGTAGCTGCATGAATAGCAAACAACTTCAAGCAGGGAGGATAAGACTCTTTGAACAACCAGCGAAACACAACGACAATTTGATGTCCCTGCGGTGGTGTGGAACACGGCAGATGACGAGCGTTGCCTGCGTTGCGAAGAGCAACCATGTGCTCTCAGCAACCTCTTCAACCGGACCATGTGCTAACCATGTAATCTAGTGACAGCCAGGCTCTCTAGCCAACACTGCGGTCAACTATGGAGGCTTGGGTCGACAGCGTGTGTTGAGCACTTCAGCTACGAAAGAAGACGAGACGCGTTTCGGTGACTTGGAACTAAGCTCAAAGGCGACGAGGAAGAGACTGGTCCACGTTGCTTGGAGGACGTACACTCGTCGGTCACGCTACTCTACATCACCATGGAGGGATCCCAACCGACCCAGCCTACACAACAGGCTACACAGCCATATGCTGACCCTCGAAGACAACCCAGGACCCTGAGCGAAATGTCGGAGAACGATGCAGCCGACATCATCTGTGTTCTGCATGCCAATTCGCCGATGGCGGCGAAGGCGGTTCGAGCAACCATGCTGACTGCTCCTGAACACATACTACAGAACGACGATCTTGATGGCGTGACAGAGAATGATCTGGTCGTCTACCCAGAGCTGGAGAAGAGGACAAGAGAGATCGCTCTGCGTATGGGCTCGACAGTCAAGCTACCAAGAGAAGGCTTCAGGTTCGGTCGAAACCCGCAGAGCTGCGATGTCCTTCTTACTGAAAACTCTCGAGATAAGCTGGTTAGCAATGTACACTTCAAGATTTATGTGCACGAACAAGGCAGTTTGATGATTCAAGATTGCTCCACCAACGGCACCATTGTTGATAACGAAATTCTAAAGTCGAAGGATAGAGGTGGCCGCCCTCTGGCAAAGCCTGGAAAGCGAGTGCTCAGGAACGGTGCAATCATTACCGTCCTGGTAGGGCCAGACCGTCAGGAGATCAAGCTCATGGTGCGCGTGCCAAACAGGGTCGACTATGAAGGTCTCTACGAAGACAAGCTAAGGAGGTACCTGGCCGTGAGAGGTTTGACACCCAACTTCTCTTCCATCCGGGAGAGCTCCTTTGGCAATCATTGGACTGGTGGGCCGACATACAATTTCACAGGTCTCCTTGGTAAAGGTGCATTCGCCACCGTCTATCGTGTACAGACGAAGAGTGAAGGCACTATCTATGCAGCCAAGGAGATAGACAAAAGGCGCTTCATCAAGAATGGCATCTTGGACGTCAAATTCGACAACGAGCTGCAGATCATGCGGAAGCTGAAGCACCCTAACATTGTCGACTACTTCGATTGCCAATCATACGAAAGCTGGATCTACATCATTATGGAGTACATGCCTTATGGCGAGTTATCCAAAGAGCTACAGATTAAAGGTCATCTTCCTGAGCATGAGGTTCAGCAGATCACGAAACAGACCCTGCGTGCCCTTGACTATCTGCATAGGCAAGGCATTACACACCGCGACATAAAACCCGACAACATTCTGATAGCCTCACGTAACCCTTTGATAATCAAGCTTTCAGATTTCGGCCTGTCCAAGTCTGTTGTCGACCAGGAGACTTTCTTGAAGACTTTCTGTGGCACCCTACTCTACTGTGCACCTGAAGTGTACCCAGATTACAACTCGTATGCGCAGCCGCCTACCAAACGTCGTCGGCGTAGTGATACACCTTCGAAGACGGCCCCGTACGATTCTTCGGCCGACATGTGGTCTTTCGGAGCGGTTATCTTCCATTTGCTAGCAGGCAAAGCCCCAATCATGGGGAGAGGAGAGAACGGAGGCGCGCAGATGCTGAACAATATTATGACAAAGCCTGTCGACTTCAGTCCGCTCGGAGAACTTGGTGTCTCTGATGCCGCCATCGACTTTGTCGCTGCACTACTGAACCGACAACCAGTCCTACGCCCGAAGGAGGAGGATTGCTTCCAACACCCCTGGTTGAAGCAGGTACCAGACGTCCTGGATTACAGTGCAGTCGCCGATCTCAACTTCAGGCTCAGAAGGCTTGAGGACGTTGAGGAAGGCGACGAAGATGAAGCAGATGAAGAACTCATTAATGACCTTCAACGTCTGACCCAAAACCCGGAACTGCTTCCTGCTGCAGATGATCCTCCTTCCACACCTTCTAGCCCTGAAAGACCAACCAAAAAGCCTAAGATGATCCGAGCAGAATCAACAATACCTGCGCACATACTATACCCTCATTTGCCTTCCGGAAGCCCTCAGATCCATGACAAGACACAAGTCTCGCAGGGCCCGAAGCTGTTCGGTGAGATTACCCCATCAATTCTCAAGAGTTCAGGCTTGTTTGGAACGGGCGGTGGTCCTAACCCAGGTGCAGCCGCTCACGGTCTAGATATGCCACAAATCAGCAACAAACTCGAACAAGTGAGCATGAATGACTGGGCGCCTTCTACAGCTGGCGGTCAGCCTCCTGTTCAGCCACCGGATCGGGACTTCACCACGCCTGGCGTAGACATCTCGTATGCAGTGCCTCACGCAACAACTGCATCAGCAGCTAGTCTCATGGGCACCGTAGCACAAATGGGTCAGATGAATATGGGATCACACGAAGCTGCATTCGCTGACGCACCTACTCCTGGAACGAGCCATCCGGTTACGCCTCGGGCACTGGCTGGAACGCCACGTTCGGTCAGCATCTCCGGATCCGAGCCGTCATCCTCCCATCACTCAAACATAGACGACAAGTCTCGTCGCATCGACGTGAGCCTGCTGACAGATGACGCTGCATTCGCCGCTGAACAAAGATTGCGACAAGCAGCACGAGAAGAAAATGCCAGACTCAAAGCACAAACGTTCCATGTGGCGAATGATTTCGCAGCAAGTAGCACAGCGGCCGGCATAGCAAAGACTTTCAGCACGCCAATTCATCAATCCCCTCGGAAAACGGCAAGTTTTGAGCGGCAGCCTGGTGGCTCGGACCGTACAGAGGTACTCCGACAGCTAAACACCAACACTTTCCCGTCTTCGCTAGATATTTTTGGAAAGCTAACGCCTGTCGAAGGCTCATTCGACAACACATCCATCCCTTTGACATCCCGTAGCACTCTCTGGGGAAGAGCACCTCAGTGCAACTGCCGTTTCGCCGACATGAGAGACGCCAGGGTACCCAAATTCGGCATGAAGATTGTCTTTTATGCGCCCGGCATCGAACACGTAGAACGGGAGAGGGGTGACTGGAGCAAAGTTCCACGCATCCGCACCATTATAGCAACATCAGCCACACGTGGAATTAAGATCAATGATGTACGTCTGCTACAGGAATCAGAAGATGGACAAGCAGCACTGTTTGGCAAAATCTACACTGGCGATGTTATCACGATAGTCGACTCGGAAGTGCCAGGTGCATACCTGAAGTACCGGGTCGAGATCCTTTTCGGCGACAGTGCACTGTCGCGTCCGGAGGAGGAGCAACCATTTGTTATTCAACGGGAGTACAGTCATCACGCGAAGATGAAGGAGCAGAGCATGCGTATGGAGTCCCATCACAACGATGAGAATCTGCCGGTACCTGCGATAGCAAATGAGGTAACTGTAGCATAGCGGTGGACTATTTATGCGTACTGCCCCTGACTTTGCGCTTCGAACATTGGTGAATAAGGAACAAAGAAATGCTACGAGCCAGGAGTTTCGGTGTTTCGGAGAGAGATAAAATGGAGGCAACGCTTGGTAAGATCTGAGATACATATACCCTGTACTGAACAATGAAAGATAGAGCTTGATATCCTACTCTTCGTTCACGCAATTCTGGGGAGCTGGCCAAGGCAATGGGTTGTGTCTTTCAGTCTACAGCGAAGACTCTGAGAGTCTTGGTTTGCGGCTGCAAGCACTGACGTACATATCACAATCGATCTTTGGTGTCAACACTAACCCGGACTGTGGTGGTATGAGAAGCATGGGCGCAGCTAACTAACGTCACGATGGACCAGAGATACTTGTGAGGAGGATTTGGTGAAGGGTTTGCGCCGTGCGGTCTTGACGAGCAGTCACCGTCAGCGAAGCGCGTGTGTAAAGTTCGTGACGCATGATGTCTCTCTGGCTCTCTCTCCTGCTCAAATTAGTGGATGACTGTCTGACAGGAGAAACAGTAGAGTCACAGCCACAGCCTCGGGTACGGAAGCTTACGACGACGCGTCATACTCACTTCCTTGTCGCGATTTACATGGGTTCTTCATATCGTATGGCGAACACACGAGAACTACATATTCTAAAACTTCGAGTCTGATACAGCAGCATAGCTCAACAACGAGCGGGTGCGACCCTCGACCCGAACCATGGCACGATATCTAGAACCCACAGAACGTTTTCCTCAAATCCGAGCTTGAAGCTCGATGGATGATGAAAAAGAGAGAAGCCGAGGCCGCAAAGAACAGGGCCTAGACCAAACAACGATCCGTCGAGACTGGAATTGGCCAGCAAGAAGAGACATCATCGGAGTGACAGCCAGTTGAATGGCATGTCGGGGTTGGCTCCAAGGCCGTGAATGTTGAATACTCAAACACCGACCGACCGACACAAATGGCTGCTGTCGCCCTCTCTGAGGCAGGAATTCATCGACTTCTGTCGATCTCTCCCAGCAGGGCCAAAGGTCGATCAGGTGGTATATCTCGCGGACGCCTCTGCATCTCGCATGTGGTACTGCCGAGCTTTCGCTCTGGGTATGGTAATGATATGGTTCAACGACCCTTTCGAGTCTGTATTGTTCTATTCAATGGCACTCTCTGAGAAACCATAAAGTGTACAAGTTGTACGTTCGTGTGTCCAAGCCAAATAGCATTGGACATGGTCGGTAAATCGGTTGAGTAGTTGGCAAGAGCAGAGTTGCTTAGGGGACTTGGGTCCTCACACCTCTTTCATCGACAGCTTTATCGTGAGTGGGAGACCAAGCTCACTTCAGCGTTGCCGAGACATTCGTTGAGGAAGCGCCCACTCGTGCCAACAGACTCAGTTTCCCATGACTGCGACTCGTGACCAATCGCTTCAGACGGACTCACTTGGATCACATGGCCGAGCTCAACGTCCGCCTGGACTAATCTCGAGTTGCAGTCAATCGATAATCGTTTCGCTCAAAGTGCCTATACAGGCAACCTTGGCAGATCGGTTTTCTTGCCAACTCCCGAATCAAACGGGTCAATACTCGAGATGCACATTCATACAGTGCTCTCGTCAAAGTCAGCTTTCATGTATGTGCTTCAGGATGGCAGAGTACTGTGTTCCTGCTTCGCGGATGACCAGCGTTTGCAGCCCTCACAGGGTCTAAATACCACCTTTCACACCGATAGCGTCCACAAGAGCAACCGCTCACCATCAAGATAACAGTCTCATGCACCTGTGAGTTAAGACGACTCGATCGTGCTTCATCGAATGTCATCGCTCCGGCGATCTGTGCTTCGTGTATCTGCCTCGGCGGACTTGCGCTCAGGATGCCCTAAGCAACATGCAAGTCTTCGGAAATCAGGGATTCCGTAACCCATCTTGACACGTACCCCTCAGAATGTAACCTTGTTACCCGCAATGGCCCTCTTGACTCTTGACAACCGTCTGCAACTCGGAACATTGAATGATCCTGTGCTGACCATCTCGAGGAGATCCCGTTGCGCAGATCTGGAGAGAGAGGAAGGAAGCAGCAAAGGAAATAACGATCCAAGTTGGGTTAAATTGGCTTGCTTGCTAGCCAGCTTGGCAAATTTGGGGGTGGCCGGTGCCTAATCTTTATCTCCAACCCCGTACACGCGACAGCTGACACGTGACAAACGAAATTACTGGGGAACTGTATGCCGGCGAGCTTTGTGACCGAAGAGCACAGACCTGTATGCTCAAGCCGTACATCTACTGAGGCGGCTGCTAGAAGTGATTATGCTTGCAGATCTCAGCGCGAACGACGCAGTGACTGCCTACGCACAGGGTCGTGTCGGTCAACAGTATTTGCACTATGAGATGCATGTAGCTGATCTTCTCTGGACGCAGAAGATCGGATGCATGACTCGTGCTCGACTTACAGTATATTTCAAGTCCAAAAGGCCGAACCACCGTAGCTTCCTTTGCTTCAGTCATTGTTGAAACTCACAACGACGATGATGGCGACCAACCGCTGTGGAACAAAGGGTGCTCATTCGGCAGAGCACAACCGCAAGGAGAAGTCTATGTCCTTGAAGCACAATCATGGACTTCTTGGAAGCTCAGAAACTCAGATTTCCAGCCTTTGTGCGGTCACGTAGTACACAGCAATCCCGTTCAAGAGCACAGCATCATCAAACAGGCATTTCCGCACAAGATCAACGTAAGCAGGATTCGTAGCGAGTTCATGGAGCCCAGTTCAATCAGATATCAAACCACGGTTCTTATCCGTAATGTCCAGAAATACAGCACTACCCCATGCGGCTTTATCCATTTGGAGAGCCGACCACCCTTCACCGCGTGCACAATTAGGACTACCTACTAGCCGATGACAATGCAAAAATGCCTCATTCTTCCGAGATATCCACGGCATCCTGCATCTGCCCTAAGGACTACAACTTATAGGCGACACCAAGTCCGCTGCCGCCGTCCGAGCGATTTAGCTACGTGCTACCTTGCTATCGTCAAGGGCCTTCGCCAAATCATCTGCCCGTACCTGTGCATCGCCTTGGCATCCTTCCGTAATGCGATCTGTGTTCCATTGTCTCGGCGTCTGACATCGTGCACGACGCGGGCTGCGTATGGTTGACATTTGAACTAATGCTTTGCATCAATTGACGCTGCTGAAGCCGAAAGGTGGCCAGGGTGAATGCGTATTGTTACCGTTTCTTCAAATCTCACAGTACCTCACCGGACGTGCTCACGACGAAGTTCGAGCCCGTTTTATCGGTTGTCTGGGTCTTGCAGTCTTAGCTCGCGGCAGTGTCGTTCTACTCTGTTAGCTACAGTCCATCACTCGTGCTCTCGGTGGGTGCCGCTGGGTTGGCCGCGAAGAATAGTGTCAGAGCTCGGATCGTCGACAGACTTGTGCATGGAAAAGTGCACGTGGTTCGTGTACAAAGTGAAGCTTCTATAATCGTGCACGAAAGCCTTTCGGATACATTGCTACGAGGATATTTTAAGTAATAGATATCTTCGACGATTTAGTCCTCGTTTGTACGGCCAATTGGCAGAGACTCGAAAGTAAGAAACGTGGCCTTGCTAAACAAATGATTGTGTTAGATGTGCTTCCCGAAGCAACCAAGAGCACTCTGACCAGCAATGCCGCATCCCATTCCACAAAGCCTAGAATACTCAATCCCCTCCCCCACATCTTAGAGAGTGGGGAGCTTGACCCTGGCGCACATTCATGCTGTCCAAGCACGCAGGCATATCTTTCTAATGCTGATCATGGGTAAAGAGCAAAGGATCAAGCAAGTTTTCACGAGAAGAGAGGAAAGTGCAGTGAGCTCCATGTGCTCATGCAAGCATTGTGTGTACGACAGGGGCACGTCTGCTCACGAGAGGCCAGCACCAGCTGGGCGTCTTTTGGAAGAGACTATTGTAATAAATTACTAATGCATCAGAGTCGAGCATTTTCGAAATGGGAAATGGGGACCGCAATAGGTAGTTGAATATGATGTAGAGCACAGGAATGTAATTATGTTCTATGAATTCAGGTAGCTTGGACCCAATCCGCGATTACTTATATAACGAAAAGGGTGAGCTGAAAAGATTACTGATCATCGATACGACCCATTCCAATGTTGGAGACATTAATCACATATGGTATCATTTGGTTTCTGTTCACCTTCACTCTATCCCCTACTCAACTCCAGCATTACACAGTGCCATGTATGTAGGCACTTTTCACACTCTGTTTCGAGGTCTCGTAGCCTCAGCAGTTTACTCCTCCTCTGCTTCTCCAGTGGTCTTGCTACCCAAGACCCATTTCGACTTGCCGTGAAGGTCAGTCTCATGCTCGATAGCAATTCGACTGAGGTGGCCGAGAACGTTCTCCATTTGAGTGTCAGCCTTAGATCTCGTGTGACGACCGAGGTTGTTGATGGACTTCATCTTTGTCAGAGTGAAGTAGGCAATTGCGATGACGATCAAGGTACCGATGGAGTAACCCCAGATCACGACAACTGTGACGATAGAGGTTTCGACCGAGTAGTCTCGGTTGCCGACGTTGATGGAACCAGGCCTGGTGTCAAACTCATCGGGGCCGCCGTGAAGCCAGCCGAAGACACAGAACAGAGTGGAAAGGGCGTCGACGACGAAAATGGCACCAATGAGCTTCCAGTTGGGGAAGGTCTGTCCACCACGAGTGACGAAGATCAGCCAGTTCTCAACCAGTGAGACTTGCAAGAAGAGCATAAGCTGGACGTTGCCAAAGTTCTGGACCAGACCACCGCTTGGCAAGAAGAATGTTCCTCGCATGATCCAGGTGGAAAGAGCGAGCATAGTACCAAGAACGACAGAGATGACCCAAATCTTAGGCAATTGCCATTCGACAGGTCGCTGTTCGTAGTGGGCATTGTCGTAGGCGACGGCAATGGTAGCCAAATCGGCAAACAGAGCCAAGAAGACAATCAAGTCGGTTCGGATGGTCTCATTGATGATACACATTGAAGTGACAAGGTAGATTTCCAAGTGCAAGCAGAGGGCAATACGGTACTGGACGTAGGCCTTCATTCGCTGGAAAATCTGGCGGGCACACTTGATAGCGTCGACGATTGTGGAAAGACCGGGGGCAAGGAAGACGATGTCGGAGGCGGCTTGCGCGGCTTCGGTGGCACCCTCGACGGCAATACCGCAGTCGGACTTCTTGAGAGATGGAGCGTCGTTGACACCGTCACCAGTCATGGCCGTCAAGTGTCCACGCTGCTGCAACATTTCAACGACCTGGTATTTGTGCTCAGGGAAGACTTCAGCGAAGCCGTCAGCCTTTTCGACAAGATCGTACTGAGTAGTGCCACCGACACCACCAGCAATAAGTCGCTGGGAGTTGTAGACCTTGGTACCGAGAGCGAGGAGCTTGCAAGTTTCCTTGGCAATAGCGATGGCGTCACCAGTCAACATCTTGACGGACAAACCAAGATTCTGAGCTTCCAAGATGGTGTGGGCAGTATCCTCACGAGGAGGGTCGAACATAGGCAACATACCGATGACCTTCCATGGCTCGTTACCGCGTTTCGAGGCAACACCAAGAGATCGGAAACCACGTCGGGCAAAGTCGGCGGCAGTATCTCGGTAGTGCTTCGAGGTAGCTTCGTCACATTCGGCAATGGAAAGCACGGCTTTGGGCGCACCCTTGCAGAAAGACCACGACTCTCCTTTGAGGGTAGCAATAGTGGTGATACGCTTGGAGACGGGGTCGAAAGGCGTGTACTTCTCGGTCTTCCAGCCTTGTGAAAGGATCTCACGAGCCTTTGGGTATCGCTTGAGAGTCAAGATGGTGATCTTATCGATGGGGTCGAGGGCCTTCAGGTTGTGCGAAGAAGCAAGAGCGGCGCACGCCATCATCCAGTTGACGTCTTCACCCTCGGCGACATAAGGCTCACGGATAGTAAGCTGGTTGGCAGTGAGGGTACCAGTTTTGTCGGAGCAAAGAACATCAACACCAGCGAGCGACTCGATAGCAGTCAACTTCTGGACAATGGCTTTCTGCTTGGCGAGGTAAGCAGCGCCGACAGCCAAGGTAGTGGTGGTAACGACCGGAAGACCGACGGGAACACCAACGATAAGCAAGATCAGGGCGTAGTGGAGCAAGTTGATCGAGCTGTCCTCGGGTGTTGCGATGCCAATACCGTGGAAGAAGCCACCAATCCAAGAGATGAGGATCCAGAAGACGACGAGAACCAAGAGAGCTGTACCGATGGAATCCATGACCTGCTTGAAGTGACCAGAGTCGTTTGCGCCTTGGACGAGGGACGCAGTCTTTCCGACGAAAGAGCCACGAGCGGACTGAGTGACCATGCCATAGGCGTGACCTCGCTTGCAACCGGTGGTGTAGTAGCAGACATCGCCCATGTATTTGTCGACAGCTAGAGATTCACCAGTGATGGCAGATTGGTCGGTAGCAATGATAGACACGCCAGTGTGGTGTTCCTCTTCATCGTCGGACTCAGTGTGGTTCTTCGAGTAGTGCTCCTCAGGATCGTTCACCAGCTGCTTGTACTCTTCATATGCACCCTTGTTCTCGTAGTCACAGATGAGTCGACATTCTGCAGCTACAACCTGACCTTCTTCAAGGATGATCTGGTGTATATTAGCATGTGTCAGCGAGCTCCAGATCGATCCAAACTCACGATGTCACCGGGCACGATTTCACGAGCCTTGATTTCTTGCTCGGTACCATCACGGACGACAAAGGCCTTCATGGCAATGTCACCTTTGAGCGACGCTACAACATCTGCAGCTTGTTTTTCTTGGTACCAACCGACAACGGCGTTGAGCAACAGGATACCGATGATGACACCAAAATCAATCCAATCTCGGAGACCAGCGGCAAGAAGGACAGCCAGTTCCATGACTAGACACACGTTAGTGGTGTGCGCTGGAGGAAGTAGCGCGTTGTTCACTCACCATAGAGAATTGGTCCTCTGAAGTAGCCAATGAAGGTCTTGAACATGTTCTCCTTCTCAGCCGACAGTTCGTTGAAGCCGGTCTTTTTCCTTCTGTTCTCAACTTCTGATGAGCTCAGACCTTGGTTGATGTCTGTTTGTACCCAATCGTCCGGGACCTCGAAGAGCTCTCCTGGGCCCTCGCCTCCGCCAAAGATTTTCTGGAAGAAGCCCTTCTTTTTGGGTTGACTGGCATCCGCAGTATCTTCACCAGAGACTTGGGACGGGGCCTTGGAGAATCGTCTATCCCGGTAGGTAGAGATGTAGCGAAGGAGGTTTGCATATTCGCCCTCATCTTTGTCCGGATCCCAACCGTCAGCGAAGGAGATTCTCTCCCGCTTGGGATCACCGTTCTCGAGGTCTTTCTCGCCCGACATATTGTGCTGTGAGTGGAGAGGTTAGTACAAACAAACGGGGAAAAAGAGAAAAGAAAAGGACGACGACAGCGATGGTCAAAGTGTCAGACCAAGCTGGGAAAGGAAAGGAAGAAGGTCTTTTAGAGCTGTGAAGTAAACCCCTCTTTAAGCAAAGTGAGGTAGGAAACAAGAGAGCTCACCTGAAGCGAAGATGAGTGGACGACGTGAGGCCCACAAGCAATCCGAGAAGCCGTGGAGTAGAGATAGCTTCTGCAAGAGCAGAAGTGGGTAACGTGGTTGGCTGCTTAAGCTTTCCTTGAGCTAGAGTCAGCGATGCATGCCGTGTGAGCCATTATGAGATAACGACCAACCTGGAGAGTTTCTGGGATACGACGTCAAGCACGTATCGTTATCGCCGGTAAATTACAGCTGAAAGACGGATGCTTTGAGCGAGGAATGGCCGTGGCTGGGATGGGCCGCGAAGCAAGACTTATTGAACAGGGATCCTCCTAGCGCTCGGAGCAGCGAATGGGAGTCCCGATCTTCTTCGTGGATACGAGGGTGGAATCTCTGAGACGCCGACACAGTCTGAATTGATGCCGACGGCGATTTTGAGCCTTTGTTTGATGAGTTGTACGAACCTAAGATGGAGAGAAGACGTGAGTGAACTAGACAGGAAATGGGAGATGGTAGATGCGCAGGCAAAAATGCGAAAAGCGAATTGGAAATGTGGGGTTTGCAATTTACCTTGAGATCAGTGAGCAGAAGGAATCTTAGCCGAGCTTGACTGTCAAGGACATTGGGTGTCTGGGAAGGCACAAGATACTACAACTCTGCATGAAGCTCTTTTATACTAAACCACAGAGGCAACATTGTGCGCAACTGCTACGAGACTGCTGTG
The DNA here is from genome assembly GCA_002319055.1 of Knufia petricola. NCBI lineage: Eukaryota > Fungi > Ascomycota > Eurotiomycetes > Chaetothyriales > Trichomeriaceae > Knufia > Knufia petricola. Next base: position 426,408 of record NMUC01000011.1, read on the forward strand.
GTTTATGCGCTCGTTGACTGATAGACATCCACGGTCGAGCGAGAAAACGTGCTCAGACTGTGTTGCCTACGGGTACCAGACAATTCATTGTACTCGATTCAGCCTTGCACACAGAAGCTATTGAGATGGTTCTGCTAGCTTTTCTCCATCCCAAACAGCGTCGCGGCGCACAACGTTCGAATGCGGCGAATTTGACCCAGGTAAAAAGTGCGTAGCGCAAGTTTCAAGGTTTCAAAACAGTGCTTCAGGGCGCGTACCACGAGTGTAGGTAGGATGAAAACCACTCACCAACCCTAGCACGCGATGATCAACGTTTCCATGTATTCGCCGAAGCTTTGCAGTACTCATAGAAGTACGACTACCACGACTAGAACATGCAGATGCCAGTTTCATGAGGGCATTTGCGACGCCTGCAGAGTCCGATCAATTGCACCCTTGTCGGCATACCGTCAGAGGCGCATCGCATGGCAGCGAAGGATGAACCGTCGCGCATGTGGGAGGTTGGGCGAACTGTCTTGTGATAGGCCTTTCTCGCCGTATAGAATTACGTTTCTCTATTGTCCGCCTCTTTACTGGCTAGTGGAGCTAGTTCTTTCTGAGCAGACCTGCTGCAAATCATTATCCCCACCGATTCGGCATTCAGCCAACGCATGTATGTTACCGTTGAAATGTCGTGTACGACGGCCCCAGTCACCTCACGGCCAGACAGCGCCAGCATCTCCGACAGTCTAGCCTCGAACAGGCAAGCCTTTTGTCGCGTCAAATAGCTCGACACGGTTCCTACCTCGTCTCGCTCGCCTGATTACTCCAAAAGTGCATCATCGTGTATCATCAAGCTCGTTAGCCTATAGCTTCATCTTCCTACACGCGCCATCGGGCAATTAGGCACTTGTGATCTGCTGAGTAGATTGACTCTTGCGAGCGAGCTCCGTGTAGACAGGCTAATCACGAGTTCTTGAAATTAAGGCTGTCCGGACCGGAAGGCACCTCTCTACTTGATGTAGACCCTGGAACTCTATCACTCTCGCACGGTTCAATAGCAAAATGAGCTGCCATAAAGTGAAGCATGCGAACGCTCCGCTGAGTGGACGATTCTAGTGGAAGCTTGCCGGCGACAAACATACCACTAACGCTAAGCCGGCATGCGCTTTATTCACGGGCACTGTGATTTGCTAGACCTAAAAGCAGATTCGATAAACAACAAAATAAGATTGCGACGATAGCCATGCCCACTCGCAATCCTCTTAGTCCTTCGCCGTCGCTGTCATATCGATAGCAGCACAAACAACTATATTTGTTGTCCAAAATCCAAAAGGCGTAGACGAGCTGTTGTAGCGGCATTCACGCGGACGTCGCGTGTGCACACCGACTGTGCAGCTGAGAACGAACTGCTCGGGTCCCACAGAGGCTGCAGCGGCATTTACCTAGGTACTTATTTTTGTGGACCACTGGCTGCAAATGCGGCATTTTTGGCCGGGCAACGTCTTCCTCTCGAAAGATAAGTTATGTACACCACATTATGGATCGGTATATCGCCTGCCTTCGAGCACCACTTATATGCCCGAGTCCACCTTGGTGTTGTCTCAATCTAGAGATTTTTTCGGCTCTCGCACAAACGTTAAACCGCGAGCGCAGGCGGTCAAGACTAAAGTACTCATGTCGAACGTTAAGCACTCGAATCGAGACCACCAAGCGGTTGTCGGTGGATTTGCAGTCAAACTCACTCGAGGACAAAGCCAGACCCCGGGATCCTAGGACATGCAATGCCAATGTTTGAGCGATATAACTGCGTTTCTGCTAAATAGAGACTACGAGCAGGAAGACTTCGTGCTGAGAGCTCCTCGTTTTCCTCAAACTGCGCAATTGCAAGGTCATGAAACCGACTTTGAAGCTCATACAGAGAGCAGAATCGTCCAAGCACTTGACACTCGCCCGTGCTTCGACGCCCACACACACCCTCTCGACACCAGCGACATTTGCATTATCTCACACTATTGTTATGCCAGTTCTGGCCCGCGAAATAACAACGTCGTGCTCGCTTTGTACACAAATACTTGTCTACCGACCACACTCGCACCAGCTTACATTCATGCTACCTAGCAAGTCCGGCTGCGGTTGTCGTGCTCCCAGTTGTCGCGCAAGTTCCGTTGTGTGGGCGTTGGATAGTATTGCAGCTCGCTCATTTCGAAAAGGTTGTTTTGTCAAGCTGACTATGCGCAGACTGTGTGAAGTGTACATCGTTTCCAAAAGTTCACCAATGCTCGCCAAACTAAAACATGCCATGAACGACACTTCCGACAGCCATGCGACCGCAACTTTGTTGCTCATGCCAAAGAAACCGCGACCTCGCGACCAATGTTGAACACATCTACACAACTGCACTCGATCGGTGCGATCTTATCTGTCGCGCCTTCCATTTCTGGACTCCTAACTTTGGCATGGCCCGACGTACACCACACGAGTATATGCAATCACGATTGCTGACGGTCGCAACATCCGACCTCGAGCTATGATATCATCAACGGCTGAGAGCCTGCATTCTGCACGACGTGCATGTGCTTATGCATGTTCATCGTATCGCTCTCCGCACGCTTCTCGCCCCCTCATGCCAAGTACGCTATGATGTCGATGAAGCTGGGGTGTGCATATCGACAAGAGAATGGGAATTTCGAAACACACATGATGAGTCTACAAGCGAGTCCGCTCGGACTGGCTGGTCATTACTCTGAGACATAGTGTGTTGCAATACTCGATGCCACAAAGCTCTTCCGAATATCCGCAGATTCTGCTGGATGGCCGCGCGTGGATCGTTGCACTTCTTTGCCCGTGAGTACTTGTATTACAAATGTGTAATACATCCCGCAGCTGTGAGTGCGGCGATCGATTCAATGCCGTAGAGCGTATTGACGTGGTGTTCGCACATGTCCGTCCGTATCCGCTGGTTATTGAGAAGGTTGCCATCTACCTCAGGTAAGTGCTAGGTATTTGCTGTAGGTGATACTGGCGATGGCACCCTTCTGGTCTGATGGATTTCGTGTGCTTGTGCAAGCTGTTGATGGGGATGGTAGAGGATGTTCTCTCGTTCCCGCAATCCGTGTCGGACAGTGCTAATCAGGCTCGCCAGTACTAGCACCTGGGACAAGTGATACGGAGACAGGCACCACTGTCTGTTGCTTGATATTGATGATTTACGTTAAGAGCCTTCCACCATGGCACAATCTAATCGCAGATGGTCTTGCGCCAACCCCAATGCCACCATACTGTCCCAAGCATGGAGATCACGATATAGCCTTGTGCATCGAGATAGATATGTCGAGGCACACACAGGTGTCCAGTGCAACGCGGCATGTTGTTGCACCGGTCAAGATACGATAAGTTTGACCATACCACATTTCTGTGAAGCCGCGTCAGGTGACAGCGACCTCCTACGTTTAGTCTTCCTTGCGCTGCACAAATGCAAAAAGAATTCAGAGTCGAGTTGCCATAATGGTTGGGTAGTGTGGCTTTTGCGACTGCTAGAGGTCATTCTAGTAGTGGCACTGGGCCGACCATGGCCTGGGTGCTATCATGTTGGAATTGCTCGAAGTGGCAGCTTGTTACATTCCAACTCGCATAGTGCCTAGGTGGTGTCTTGTCCAGTCTCGGCCCAGGGAAGTACACAACCTGATGATCGGTTGTGGAAGTACTTGCTTCAGACTGACAGGTTTGTGGTGTGCTGCTTAGCCATCGGTGAGAAGTCTGCGCCCTACAACGTGCCTTCCACCTCGGGTGATTTGGAAGGTGCACCTACCTATGGATCTCTCCTCAACAATTGTCTGCAGGACTTGTCATCTTCAGGACCTGGCTCAATGGTTTTTAATCTTCTCAATTGCTTCAACTCCTCTTCTTCAACCTCTACCTGGCACGTCTCAATCCAATTCTGTGCTGATCACTACAAGTGCTACTCACCCGACACAGTCAAGAGACCGACAAGATGGTCTTTACTCTCGTTGTTCCATTTCTACTGGGCTCTGTAGCCTGCCAGACCATCACTCAGCAATGTGCGGCCCTGTCCTCGCCCGAACCCACAGCACTTCACACTGTGCAGTTCACAGCAGCTATCCCCGAACAGATTGCCCCTACTAGCACGATCTACGGTGCTGTACTGACAAAACACCTCAACGTGAGCAGGATCTAATCGTGCAAGGTATTCGACTGATCCCGATAGGTTGTGGATTGTGATTATGTCATGGTCGAAAACATCGATGGTAATCCTGTTAAGACTGTGGGTAATCAGAGACGAGAACAATGTTACAAAAACTGACGACCAATAGGGTGACTTTACCGAAAAGACATTTTCTCCTCTGCTGACCGTCTATCGAGTTGGTTGCATGCCGAAGACTACAGCCGTAACCCGACGAGACTATGGTGGCTTCGACATGGCCGTATCTACCTCTTTGCAAACTGCGATGCCAAACTATGTTCAGCAAGATGCCCACAACATGGTGAAGAGAACAAACCTCGAAGCTAGTGCACTCAAACAAGTGCTCACCATCGCTGATCAACTCTCCTCGGCCATCGATCCTACCAACGAGAATATCACACTAAGGGAGTTTAGACTGCTCGAACAGACCAACACTGCTTTGTTCGCCATCAACATCGTTAACTCAGGACTGCCTTTGCACGAAATGTGTGACTATCTCCGAGACCCTGGCATTGCCAATAACTTGAACGACAATTACATCGATGCTCAACAAGCTGGAGACATTGTATGCTTTGCAGCTGACTATGGCCTGTACTTCAACATGACCAACAACCAGCTGCTCTCGGATCTCGCAGCCTTGGAATATGCTATTCAGATACATGCCTACGGCAGCCAGACTCTGCAGGACTTGTGCAAAACATTGGACTATAGTGCAGCTTCCTTCCTTGGGATCGACACTGAAGAGATCCAGAACACCATATGCAACGGCACTGGAGGCGTCACTCACGCTACTCAGTCAGCTATGACCTCGACCATGGCACCCAGTACTACTGGTAACAACTCGCCCATAGGTACTCATTCTTCGGGGACAGCCGCTAGTTCTAGTGCATCCGGCTCATCGATAGTCTTTGGCAGTAACGGACCAACATTCAGCAGTGCCACTTCGGCTGCTGGCACTATTGCTCCTTGGTTCAATACCACAACTTCTCCCATGGTGGTAGAAACCGCAACGGCGAGCATGCTAACCGTCACCGCCGGCAGAGATGTGGCTCCAGAAGAGACGTCTGTTGCTGGTTCGAACATGTTTTACAACGCACCACAACTTCGCCGAGCTGAATTGCGCCGACACGGTCGAGCCATGCTCTAGCACAGTTGCACGATCACAATGATCTTTCATCGATTTTCCAAACAAAAGAAAATTCACCCTGATGTTCAAGATGGGACAGTGCCAGTATTTTATCGCGAAAAGAAGCGAGGTTCATGACAGCTGTAAAAGGTAGTACAAGATTGGTTCGAGGCATCATGTGAATGGTATAGCTAGCAGGATACAGACAAATCCACTGAATGAAATTATGAGCTCCTTTACGTGTCTTCCGTGGTCCCCAAGTACAACATATTCTTATGTTGGCCCATGAAGCTGCCCAATACATTCTGTTCCATATGCCGCTTACGCGGCTATCCGCCTGTTCAGACGTTAATCCTGTCGTGTGTTGCATGTTGCTTGGTTGATCTTGTCCGTCGGGCGGCTATTCTTCCCAAAAGTGCTGTACCGTCTTCCATGTCTGCTGCTTTCGTGCCCGTCCAAGAAGGCTCAAGGCCCGCGTTGATCGCAACGTCCAGCAAATAGCCCACGAGATAAAGACAAAGCTCAGATACGCCGAAACTGGGCTTATAATGCGATGGTAGATGTTTCCATGGGGGTATGAGTGGGTCTTCGCCTGGATCGTTTGTAGAAGGAATATGTAGAGCGATTAGGAATTGAGATTGGGTTGGTGGAGAACGTGATGTGGGTGACGTTTATCGTACGAGTAGTTCTAGCTGTGGCTGTGGAGATGTCTGAGAGGGTGTGGCGTAGAAGAAATACGCTCGGAGGGGACTCGCGATGTTAAGGCTTGGTGTGGCAATTGTGAATGGTCTTGGGTTGTCGGCGGACGCGTTGAGGGATCGTCTGAACTTGTGGATTAGATAGATGGGATGGATACAAATTACTAGGGAACAGAGAGAATGTTCCAGGGAACGGTGAAGTTTTGCTGAGTGTGCGCTGAGACTGTGCAAATTAGATGAGTGAAGTTGGTTGAGAGGGGAGTGTGCTAGGTAACGTATGTTGGATCTTGCCTTCGGCCAGATGAGTTAGATGAGGCTGGCGGGGGAGACTCAGGCCCCATGGCGTCGTTAATAAGTCTTTGTGTTGATTGGAGACTCTGAAGTCTGGTGCTCGGAGCTCAGGCAGGTCGGGAGGAACAGGAAGTTGAGGCTCAAGAGAAGCTCACGATGTAGCTCAAATGCTTCCTTTTATATTGAAACAACATCGGTTCTGACCTGGAAACCACACTTTCATCTCCTGGTTGTGGCCCTGTGGAGACTCAACCTGAATGTCGCTGATGGAAATGGTCCTCCAGGATTGTTCAAGGATGGGGTTCATCGAAAGCGAGTTCTTGGAGTGCCGGCAAGGTTTGCGTGAGCACAATTGCAGAAGCAACTCCAGCTCTGAATGTGATTGGGGTGGTCCGGCGGAGTGAATCTATCCTGTTCGAAGGTACCGGCTATGTTGAGCCTGTCGACGGTGACCTCGGAACAGGCTCTGGCACGGTAGAGGCGCGTCCAGGTGTGGCGGATTCCATTATCTCGCTGACGGAAGCGAAGGATGTGTGACACACCGGAGTACCTAGATGAGGTGCACATGTTGCTTATCTGAAGCTCGTCAGTACAGCGGTGTTTGATTTGGATGGAGAGGGGTATAGGAGAATGGCTGTATCGAGAGAAGCACGGAAACCCAAAGGACTGGTCCTGGGAAAGACAGAGGAAGATTCTTCGTCTAACAACTGAGGCAGCTCTTCCACACACATCTCGCGTGGTTCTGCTGGATGTGGGTAAAACTATACGATACTAACCCCCGTAGTCCTTGGTGCCTACTTATAAAGAACATACACAATGTGCAGAAGCCTTTTTGGCCCAATAGCAGACCAAGATCATCGTCGTGAGCGAGGCATGTTGTGAACTCTCACAGGATAGCAGAGTCCCCTGGAGCCATGTTCGTAAAGGAGTGTAGATGGAGAGGCAGAGATGCTGGCGCTCGAAAGCTGAAACGTTGCCCCTATCCAGGCGTTCTACGACAAGCCAAAACGGTCTTGCGAAGCTCCACTTCAGGGCATCGCACACCCTCATTCAAAGCCTAACAGTGACGTCTGCTTATCCTGTAGATCCGAGTCATGCGCTTCAGCTTTTATCTACGCTCCTCCCAACGAGGCCATTTGGTGCTGAGCATTCCTTCCATTTGACAGTGCAGGGACTACAGACCAGAAGTTCTGCAAACTAAGCCAGCACTATGGCGCCTCCAAGCTCTCGGTCCGAAGTACGCAAATACCTTGACGAGCAGGTACGCAACGGCCAGCCCATTGTCGGTGCAGGCGCAGGTACAGGCCTCTCAGCTAAGTTCATCGAAGCAGGTGGTGCTGACCTTATCATTATCTACAACTCAGGAAGATTTCGTATGGCCGGTCGAGGCTCATTGGCCGGTCTGATGCCCTACGGCGACGCCAATGCTGTTGTCGTTGACATGGCTCGAGAAGTCCTCCCAATCGTGAATAAGACTGCTGTTCTAGCGGGCGTGTGCGGCACCGATCCCTTCAGAATCATGCCTAAGTTCCTTGAGCAGTTGAAGAGTATGGGCTTTGCAGGGGTACAGAACTTCCCCACGGTCGGGCTCATCGATGGCACGTTTCGTGCGAACTTGGAAGAGACGGGAATGGGATACGACAAGGAGGTGGAAATGATCAAACAGGCGCATGAGCTTGATCTACTGACGACCCCGTATGTCTTCAACGTCGACGAGGCAGAGAAAATGACGAGAGCCGGTGCTGACGTGTTGGTCTGCCACATGGGTCTTACGACTTCTGGCTCGATTGGTGCACAGAGCGGGAAGACACTGGAAGATTGTGTTGACTTGATACAAAAGATGAGGGATGCTGCCGCTGCAATCAACGAGGACGTTATTGTGCTTTGTCACGGTGGGCCAATTGCCGAGCCTAAGGATGCGCAGTTCGTGCTTAGCAAGACAAAAGGCGTTCATGGCTTCTTTGGTGCGAGCAGTATGGAAAGATTGCCGGTTGAGCAGGCTATTACGAATATCACAAAGGACTTCAAGGCGCTCAAATTCGATTCATGATGCACAATCGGTGCAGGCCTAGTAAGCCTCTTTCATACCAGGGAGGCCGGACAATTCCTTGACCCAATGTCTGTCCACGACAACACCGCTGCAATTGCTCCTGGGCGACTACTTGTCCTGTCGACGGGACATTTGACAAGCTCTACCAGCTTGCAAAGCAGATTCTGTGAAGCCTGGCGTGTGCACAGCGACTGCAAGCGGGTGCCAAGCATCGTTTTCTACCCCTCCAAGCATACAGGTTGACGATCATGACTCTTTGCATAGTGTAAGACTTCTCATGTCTTCAAAACTCCAGAAGCTTTCACGGCTGTACATTCCGATGGGTCAATTCAGGTCCCTCTCATCCTTGTCAGCACTTCTCCGCAGCTTGGTCCAGAAGCTTTCGACATCTCAATCGGACAGCAATTCCCAGTATGCCCTGTAATGCTTCAGCGTAGAAAGTGCATGGATTGTTGGAGCCTTTTGATCAGTCTTCTCTCCTTTATCATTGGATGGCCGTTAGAGCTTTCTTCGCTGCATGGATCAAGCTTAGCCTATACTTGCACACTGCGTCCTGACAACATCGCAGCACGACGCTAGGTTTTTCGACGAATATCTTTGCCGATGCATAGCTGCCATGTGCTCTCGTCGCTCTAATCTTGCAACCGTCCGCTCGTGCTTGACTTTCAGTCATCGCTTCCTTACATAATCCCTCCTTGCATCAGCGGTGTTTGGCGCAAAATTGTCCTCAAACACCTCCATTGCAGCCATGAAAGGACCAGGTATGCTCCATATCCCTTCGCGCAATACTAAGCTGACATATGATGAAAAGAGGAGAAAGACATAGCAGCAAGGGTGGTCCCGGAATATGCTCAGTCATGGGACAAAGACGTCGAGCGCCGTCTGGTTCGAAAGACTGACCTCATCCTCATACCTCTGATGTTTGTTGGTTATAGCTTGGTCTACTACGACAAGGCCATCCTCGGTGGAGCCACCATATTTGGCCTGAGAACAGACCTTAATCTCAGTGTCGTCGTTGATCCTACCACAACGCCGCCAACGATATCGACACGGAGATTGAGCTGGGCGACCTCCTTGTTCTACTTTGGTATGCTGGCGGGTCTGTTCCCACTGACCTACCTGTTTCAGCGTTTCGATGTAGGCAAAACGATTGGTACTGTCGTTATCATCTGGGGCGCCGTGGCAATGGCAACAGCAGGTGTCACTGACTTCCGAGGTCTCTATGCTCAGCGATTCTTCCTGGGCTTTGCTGAGTCAATTGTGCCAACGGCCTTCATGGTCATCATTAGTGGCTACTATACCCAAGCTGAACAGACATGGAGACAGTGTCTGTGGTACAGCAGTACAGGTGCTATGACTGTTGTAGGCTCGGTAAGTGGTTTCCCCCTAAAGTTGAAAGCTCAGGGTGACCAACAGTCGCTCGCCGTCTTCTGCATCACTAACCTACTGTTCAGTTGCTCAACTATGGCTTTGCTCACATCCACGATGCCTCACTGAAAAGCTGGCAATACCTCTACCTCTTTGCTGGCGCTCTGACGGTACTACTCGGAGTAGTGCTGCTATTCTTGCCTAACTCGCCAGCTGAAGCTTGGTGGTTCACAAGCGAAGAGAAGATTGTGGCTATTGAAAGACTGCGCCAAGGACAGCTTGGCACGAGATGTCAGAAGATCAAATGGGAGCAGATCAAAGAAGCCATGTTCGATATCAAGGTCTGGATTATCACGATGATGATGGGCATTGCATATGTCATCAATGGATGTATCAGTGGGTTCGGCCCGCTGATTGTGTCGACATTTGGTTGGTCTGCGTATGATGCTTTGCTATGGCAAATGCCATTAGGCGCCATCTGCTTCGTGGGTATCCTTCTTGTTGGGTATCTGAGTCTGAAGTTCAAGAACATTCGGCTCATCATGCTCGCCTTGAACTGCCTACCAGTGATCGCTGGATGTGCTATGATCTGGAAAAGCAGATGGTATCGGAGGGCGGGGACGCCCATTGCTGGATACTCGATCTTGGGTACTTTTGCCCCGGTCACGTCCTTGATTGTGTCCCTAGGCATGGTGAACGTGGCTGGCAACTCGAAGAAGAGCTTTACAGCTGCGGCAACATTCACATTCTACTGTGTTGGCAACATTGTGGGACCACAACTCATTAAGACGCAGACGGTGGGCCAGCATTATCCGCAATTATGGACGGCGGTGATTGTCTGCTATGCATTGCTCGTAGTGCTCTCGGCGTTGCTCTACTTCATGCTCAGGCGTGAGAACAGAAGAAGGAATATGCTAAACCTGGACAAGGAGGAAGGTGAGAGGATCGCATTCGATGATCTGACGGACAAGCAGAACCTATACTTTCGATATGCGTATTAGATAGCAACGGTGCTTTCAATTCATTAAGTCTGCGTGTTGTAAAGGTTTTTTGTTGTTTGGCATTGTTTGGGGTCCGTAGGGGTAAGTATTCTAGGCAAGGGGTGACCCCTGATCACTGAAGGTTTAGTGCGTGGAGACATGAACCCTGAAATACGCGTGCGCGAACGAACTTAGGCCAGATATCCCGCTGTCAAATAACGGTAGAAGAGCACAAACAGTCTACAATTCCTGCACATTGCGCAGCTCGCTTCTCTGATTTACATTTCTCACGCTCCTTCCAGCTCTTCTTTCATCCTAATACGCTCGACTGAGTACTTCTTATCAAGGCCGGTGCACAGCACCCATCAAGATGTCTTCCCCCGTCAACGCGAACCTGCGGCAACGGGCAGGAAAGGAGAAGACCAAGGCCACTGCCAACGTCAACGGCAAGGGCGATGAGGCCGAGCAAGAAATCGCAAAGGCGTTTGGCTCCGCACAAGCAAACGTCCAGAACGAGTGGGACTACAAGATTGCTATCACCATCATAACACTGCTGTCCTTCGCAACCAGATTCTACGGCATCAGCCATCCTGACGAGGTGGTCTTTGACGAGGTACACTTCGGCAAGGTACGTATATACACAAGCACGGCCATGGCCATCCTCTTGTACTGACAGGGTGACAGTTCGCCTCATACTACCTTCAACGGCTCTACTTCTTCGATGTGCACCCTCCCTTCGCTAAACTCCTGTTCGCTGGGGTTGGTTGGCTTGTTGGCTATAGCGGAGAGTTCTTCTTCGATAACATTGGTGATTCCTACATCGAAAACAACGTGCCATACGTGGCCTACCGGGCTCTCCCTGCGCTGCTGGGATCTCTGACTGTCACGGTCGTGTTCCTGATCATGTGGGAATCCGGCTATTCTCTCCCAGCCTGTGTCCTTGCTTCCTGCTTGGTTCTTTTCGATAACTCTCACATCGGTCAAACACGTCTAATTCTCCTCGATGCGACTCTCGTCTTTTTCATGGCACTCAGCTTGCTTTGTTATATCAGGTTCTACAAGAGAAGACACGAGCCCTTTGGTCGAAAGTGGTGGAAATGGCTGCTGTTGACTGGCATCAACATGAGCTGTGTCATGTCCACCAAATATGTCGGTCTCTTCATCTTCATCGCCATTGGCTTTGCTGTCATGATCGACCTATGGGATCTGCTCGATGTTGATAGAAAAGGAGGCGCCTTGGAGCTCGTCACTTTTGGAAAACACTTTGGAGCACGATTGTTTGGTCTGGTCGTCGTGCCTTTCTTCTTCTACCTGTTGTGGTTCCAGGTCCACTTTGCCATTCTCTCAAGGTCCGGTCCAGGTGATGATTTCATGTCTCCGGAGTTTCAGGAGACCTTGTCCGACAATCCCATGCACGCAGCTGCAGTTGACATTCATTACTACGATAGCATTACTCTGCGCCACAAGGACACAAAGACCTACCTCCACAGTCACACAGAGAACTACCCTCTGCGATACGATGATGGTCGGATCTCCAGTCAAGGGCAGCAAGTCACAGGCTATCCCTTCAACGACACAAACAACCACTGGCAGGTTCTGCCACACAACCACCCTCTACCTGAAGATCAGATGGCAGGGCATCTGGTAAAGAGTGGAGATATCGTTAAGCTACTTCATGTGGGCACAAATACCGTGCTTCTGACACACGACGTCGCCTCTCCGTATTACCCTACCAACCAGGAATTCACCACTGTCAGCACTGAACTGGCAGCTGGTGAGCGACATAATGACACCTTGTTTGAGATTCGAGTCGAAAAGGCCAAGGCGGGGGCGCCGTTCCGATCGATGGCCGGCCAATTCAAGCTCATTCATTACCCATCCAAGGTTGCCATGTGGACACACACTAAACCTCTGCCTGACTGGGCCTTTAAGCAGGCTGAGATTAACGGCAACAAGAATGCTCAGCAAGCCAGCAACATCTGGTACGTTGATGAAATTCCGAGCATCCCATTAGACTCGGAACGTTTGGTCAAGGAAGTGCGCAAACCCAAGTACGTGCCTTTCCTCAAGAAATACTTCGAGCTGCAAAGAGCAATGTTTCACCACAACAACGCGTTGACCGCCAGTCATCCATATGCTTCCCTGCCGTTCCAGTGGCCATTCCTGCTTCGAGGCGTCAGCTTCTGGACCCAAGACAGCACAAGACAGCAGATCTACTTCCTGGGTAATCCCGTTGGGTACTGGATCGCCTCAGCACTCCTCGCAGTCTTCGCTGGCATCGTTGGTGCAGACCAGCTCGCTTTGAGACGCGGTGTTGATACCCTTCCTCGCCGCACAAGGACGCGCTTCTACAACAGTACTGGTTTCTTCTTCCTCTGCTGGGCACTCCACTACTTCCCATTCTTCCTTATGGGTCGACAGCTCTTTCTGCACCACTACCTGCCAGCTCACTTGGCGAGTTGTCTGGTCTCGGGTGCGCTCATAGAATTCATCTGCAATGTCGAGCCTGTCATTGATGACGAGACCGTCCTAGCAAACAAGGACAAGGCAGTCGCCAAAGTGCCAGAGAAGACAAGACGCGCCTTTGTGTCAGCTTCTGAGCGACTCCGGGGTCAGAGTCTTAAGGTCACGTGGAGTGCTGTTGGTCTAATCATGTGTGCGGTGCTGTGGGGTTGGTACTACTTCTTGCCTCTAACATACGGCAAACCAGGTCTCTCGGTTGATGAGGTGGTGGCGAGGAAGTGGTTGAATTATGACCTGCACTTTGCCAAATGAGCGACTACCTTGAAGTTGACATCGTCATTGGATCACTACCTGCTGAGCGGGTAGTGTACAACACTAATCAGGGATCAGCATTGGAGCAAGACTTTCGAGCTCCTTTCCATCATTAAAGAGGTGACAGCTGGTCAAAACCTCATAGCAGTCATGCAGGAGTACCTGGAACTTCAGGCATAAATTCTTGTTTCTCCGCACCGCCAGTTACACTTCTGCATGCATCTCGAAAAAGCACCTCCAACCCTTCCCAGATGTACTACTCCAAACCTCGGGACAGCATGATCTGTGAGCCACGGCTCGCGACAGGTCGCTCGAACTATGATGAAAGATAGACATGGCTCAATTGATGATTTCTTTTCTACTCTGTCTAAATCGTGGGATAGATCGGACCTTCTTAGCTCTTATATTGCCATTGTCTGTACATACGTGACTTGGCTGCTACTGACATATAGAGTCCACCATTTTTCGCTTACTTCGATATCTCGCACCATCTCCACACAAGCTGTCAGTTACAAGAGCAAGGCCGAATCACTTTGTCCCAAAGCCTCGAATTTGCCAAAGCCAGGACCGGTCTTTAACCATGGAGTACGACAAAACCACTGTCTCAACGACACCTCCGCCCATGCCGTCAAACCCAAATGGACCGCACAGCACAGCCGACCCGCGAGCTCACCTCCGTGTCGACTCGGACCCGAATGCCAACACCTCGATCCTAGGCGAACCCATCACCTTCGAATTCAGCGGCAAAACAGCCATGAACCGCTTCCTAAAAGCCCCGATGACAGAGCGTCTGTGCAAATGGAACGATGAGGACAAGGGAGAAGACATCGTAAGTCCTGCCCTAGCCATATCCTAGTCCTAATCGACATATCGCGTGCGCAGTAGCAGTACAATAGATTACTGACACATCCTAGACCTACCGAGGCTACCCAACAGAAGCCTACACGAACCTTTACAAGATCTGGGGCGAGGGCCAGATCGGCATCATTGTCACTGGAAACACCATGACCTCCTACGACGCAGTCGAAGCCTACGGCAACCCCATCCTACCCGACGACCACGACGGGCGCGTAGCCGCATTCGCAGAGGTCGTCAAGGCCAGCCAGGCACATGGCAGTCTGTGCATCGCGCAGCTCTCACACCCTGGTCGGCAGGGGTCCAAGTACCTCAATCCGAACCCTATCAGTGCGTCCGACGTCCATCTGAAGATTAAATGGGCAGGTATGTGGAGACTTTGTAAACCCGGTTCCCATTTGATCTAATCATTGTATCACCCCTCGGCTGAACATCGACATCAAGACGCACTGTATAATTACTCACAGACCCGTCGCTCCTTCAACCCCAGCCACCCACCACAGCTTCACTAACACGTCCACCCGCTAGGCAACGAGTTCGCGCCGCCGCGCCCCATGACAAAATCCGACATTAACCGCATCGTCGCGCAGTGGGGCGAAACCGCCTACCTCTGCTGGAAAGCCGGCTTCGACGGCGTCCAAGTGCACTGCGCGCACGGTTACTTACTCGCGCAATTCCTCAGTCCGACGACGAACTTGCGCACCGACGAGTACGGCGGGTCCTTCGAGAACCGGGCGCGCATCGTCTTCGAGGTCATCGCGGAGATCGACCGACGTGTCCGATCGCAGGATCCGAGTTTCATGGTCTGCGTCAAGCTCAATAGCGTTGAATTCCAGGACAAGGGCACGACGCCCGAGGAGGCGCGGGAGTTGTGTTTGAGGCTTGAGGAGGCGCGCGTCGACTTCGTCGACTTGAGCGGGGGCACGTTCGAGGGCCGGGCGTTCCACCATGTCAAGGAGAGCACGAAGAAGCGCGAGGCGTTCTTCATTGAGTTTGCGGAGCAGATTCGGCCGCTGCTGAGTAAGACCAAGGTCTATGTTACGGGCGGTCTGCGGTCTGCCAGCGGGATGGCGGCGGCAATCGGCGAGGGGAGTTGTGACGGCATTGGCATTGGGAGGCCGCTCGCGGCGGAACCCTTGCTTTGCAAGGAGATCCTGGAGGGGAGAGTCAAGGGCGCGATTGAGAATTTTGTGCCCATGCCGCTTAACACGCAGGCTAGTGGGACGCAGATTCATCAGTTTGCGCTGGGTGGGGAAGAGATTAGTGATTGGAGCGTTGAGGCGGAGGTGGAGAGATGGAAGGAGGCGAACGAGAGGGAGACAGAGAGGAAGATTAGTATTTTGCCCAAGGTTGATAGTAGTGGATACCCGTCGTTGAAGCCGGTGGCTGGGTTTGCATACTTGAAGGCATAGGGTTGGTACGCGATAGAGTCAGAACCGTAGAGACCATGGACTTTTTTTTATAGAAGTACTAGACATTTGCCAAGTATAAGCGTGCATCCTGACATTGTGCTATTCCCGGGGTTGTCGAGAATGATCCTTTCATGAACTTCAGGCACAAGCACTACCATACGTCGATGGTGCACCATTGCCACTCCATGTGCGGCCTTTATCTTGTCGTGCAGCTGGGACCATCTCACAACCAGGGATGTCGCTTTCACTCCAGAGCGGCTTTTCTTTCTCGATCCTCGCCTCAATTTCCTGCACCGTGTAGTCACTATCATAGCTTGGTGCACCGTTACCATTCCAGTGCGCTGAGGATTGCTCTTCTGTTGCCACTTTTCCTTCGGTTACATTGGAATGTGCATTCGCCTTATTCGCCTCCCTATTCTTCTTACTGTTGCCCTCCAGCCCAGCACTCATGATCGCAGCACCGGGCATCTTCATTTCGAAACATTCTCTCACAACAGTATAATCGTAGTATCCACATCTCGCAATCGGCTGCGTCTTGGCAACGTCGACCTTGTGTGTTTGCGTATTGATGACCTCGTCAGCCACGTAGACGCCCACGACCTTGCCGATCACGATGTCCACTGTGCCCATTGGTGGGTGCCCCGGTAAACGAACGGTGGAGTGATACTCGCACTCGAATCGGACTGGGGAGTCCGCGACCATCGGTATGCCACGGAAGTTCGGCACAGGACATTTGGGTGTGAGCACTTTGGAGTATGTCTTCTCGAGTTTTGCTTGCTCGAACTCATCGACACCATAAGGTACTTGCTCGGACGTGATGTTCACAGCTTCCCTCAGTGGGTATGTAGCAAGCTGCCAGCAAAAGATGCCTGTTGCTTCTGCGTTGATAGTCGAGTCCTTACGGATGCCCTCTGGTGTTTGGTTCGCGCTGAACATGACATATGGAGGATCGAATGTCAGGTTCTGGAACTGAGAGTAAGGAGCTAGGTTTGCGGTTGGTTCTGAGTTGGTCTGGTTGGTGGACGAGACTGTTGAGATCCAGCCGATTGGGCGGGGCACGACACAAGCCTTGAAGGGGTCGAAGCGCAGACCATGATCTGTCTTGCCTGGTTCGTAGAACATGTTGGTTTGCGTCGCTTTGGGCAC
The DNA here is from genome assembly GCA_002319055.1 of Knufia petricola. Classification (NCBI taxonomy): domain Eukaryota; kingdom Fungi; phylum Ascomycota; class Eurotiomycetes; order Chaetothyriales; family Trichomeriaceae; genus Knufia; species Knufia petricola. Next base: position 443,292 of record NMUC01000011.1, read on the forward strand.
AGATGGATACAAGCTGCTTGGAGTCGCTTTTGAACTGGTAGTTTCTTGCTTCGTAATGCGGTGGGAAGCGTGCTCGGTTGCTGCGTTGGGTAACTGGTGATAACGTGTCAGTCACGGTGTTCAGGCAAGGCGATGGATTCCGTCCGTTATATGCTGTTCAACGTGAGGGGTCAAGAAATTCTTTATCCTTTACAGTACTTCTAGCTACACCAAACACAGCTGGATCTTGGTTCACACGAAGAGAGAAGGTTGACAAATGCTTCCATCTACTGGGCACTGGGGCACTGGGGCACATGCCAAACAAGGGAAGCAACCATTGAGGTGGCTTAGTTCTGGATAGCCGCGGGTCCATCTCCAACTCTTTTCGTTGGAAACAACGGCGGGCAGGGCGAACGGAACCGAACGGCATGTGTTGCGAGAGGTAGACATCCGACCGAGATGTGGACCACCAGCTTCATCTCTCGTTAGGTATAGAGCACTGTATCAGTCTATTTACAATGTTACGCCTACAATAATGTGTCACTACAGTATGTCTCAATGCACTCTGCCCATCGTCTTTCCGATCTCACTCTGCCAGTCGGCCGCCCTTTCAAAGCCATTGCTGGCCGTCTGGAAATCCATCATAGCCTGAATGACCTCCTCCTTGCTCGTGGTAACGAAAGGACCATACTGCACGATGGGCTGATCCAACGGCTGCCCCGCAACTAGTATTATTCTTGCCTCCTGGTCAGCGCCCTCTTCAACAGACATGGTGACTGAGTCGCCCTCCTGCTCAAATACCACATTGTGATACGGTGTTATCGTCTCTGTGTTGCTCGTGCCATTGCTGAAATCGACCACTCCTTGCAGGACGTAGCCAAAGGCGTTCCATTTTGTAGGCAAATCCTGCTCGATCTTCCCACCTGGGCGAATCAAAATGTCGAGCAGCCAGACTGGTGTATATGCGAGATCCTTGACAGAGTCTACGCCTTGGCTCTGTCCCGATATCACCTTGACTTGGACCTTACCATCGTCGGTCGTCACTTTGGGTATTTCGGTACCCCGTAAATCTCGGTATCTTGGCTCGCACATCTTGAGCTTCTCTGGCAGATCGACCCAAAGCTGCATCCCGACGTTCTTTTCTGTGTTTTGTGCTGGCATTTCCGCATGTACGATGCCCCGGCCCGCCGTCATGAATTGTAGATCGCCGGCTTCGAGACGTCCCTTATTTCCTGCAAAGTCCTCGTGCTCGACAGCGCCCTCCAAGAGGTATGTGATTGTTTCCTGGCCACGGTGCGGATGATCGGGAAAGCCAGCGCCAGGGGATATGTAGAAGTGATCGAGCATGAGGAAGGGACTGAAGTTACGAAGTTGAGGAACACCGATACTGCGGCGGACTGTCGCGCCAGCACCCTCACTTTGTTCCCTTGCAAGATAGCTCTTCTTGATTGCTCGTGGCGTGGGCATGACGGCGGTAGTTGTGGTAAAGGTTCTGAAGCTGTTGTTCTTCGTTTGTGTTGTCAGGATCCGACTGTTGTGGTTCAACGTAGCTTTCGCGGCCAGTCTGGTATTCACTATTGCTGTAAGTTCTTTGAGAGATGCTTTGAGCAGGATCACGGTGGCACCGCCTGCTTTTATAGGAATCAGATCACGGACTGAGAAGATGCGAGAAGATGCACGTGTCTTGTTCTTCTGAAGAACTTGACCTCCTACCTGTAAGCCGAATTGAGCCTATGAACAATATCTCGAAGACGTTATGGTGATAAGTCAGCAATGCTCGAGACACAAAGAAGACTCGCAGCACATTTGAGAAGATGAGCTAAGAATTGGTCATCGCAGTCGCGGAACGACACCGCTCCCAAGCTAGCCTGTAGTAAGCGTGATCCAGCCTTGGGCCCTTCTTGCCGAGGCATCCCCAGCCTACGCTGCTAGAACAACACTCACGTTAGTTGTCTCAGTAGTACCTTGTCTCCTTTGTGAACGCCAAGTCATGCTTGCTCTGTACACTTCATTTCATCCCCACGCTCAGGGTCTCAACGTGCAGATCGACTCACATCTTTGCTTTTCAATGCCGAGATTTGGTCGTAGTGGTCAACCCCATATTCAGAGAGCATGACACCTGTATTCATTTTCACCACTTGGATTCTGAGGATAATGCCAGAGCTCTGACAAGATCGAACAACAGGCCACAGAAAGTGTCGAGCCTGGTCATGTCAGCAGTTAGGAGGTCCGTGAAGGTTCAGTGGTAGCGCGCACCGGCGAGGCAGGGAAACCATAGAGAACAAAGCAGCCATCCATCTTCCTATACTGCATACTGTTGTGGCAGCTCATGTATCTATGATCACTGCTGGTAAGCAAGCCCGTCTCTCCCATGCCAGTCCGCTCACGTTACGCCTTGCCTATCGCCTCAGATACCTGCTGTCAGTAGCCCCTGGATCAGAGGCATGGAACAGCTCGACGAACCCCCTTTAGACGTGTGTTCACTGTATCATGCCTGTGGAAGCTCACCTAGCGTCTCTCACTTATGCCATTCCACCTCGTGATAGCGGTGATGTTTGCCTTCCTGCCATTCTGGCCAGTCTGTACATGCATCCTCACCAAATACAACTCTCAAGTCCCGCTTGATCTTGTCATAGAAGCTTTGGTCGACATTTCGGGTCTCGAAAAGCCGAACAGAGCCACCCTTAGTCACTGTAACCTTGACGGATCGCTGAGGCTCTTTGACGGGTCGGTGAGCTTTTTTAATGGATCGCTACGGTTCTTTGTCAGCGCGCAGTGGAACGCAGAAATCCTTGACTCACCTGAGACAATCTCGTAGGGCCGGATGTTGGCGTACAAGTGATGTTGAGGTAAGCGGTGAATCGCACATCCTTAGCCTCAATCGCCTTCTGCCTTTCATTGACGCAAGCGAGATTTATTGAATACACTGCTGTGCTATTAGCAAAATTGTCGTGCGAAATAGATCATTTCAGTATCACCATATGTGTCCGTGTCCATACCAGCCTTGAGCACCATCGATCGCAGTTCAGGAAATATCTCTTTGATTGGCTTCTCCGAGCGCAGTCCGATTACCAAAGGGTCAAGAAATCCAGAAACGTATCGGAATTTCCTCGACTGGTCGGTGGGTGCTTGTTGGTAATGTTTTGCATGTTGTGTCTTGTTGAGGTGGAATGTTGCGTGCTCGAAATACACCTCAGACGAGATAGAATGCAGTGCCTTGTTGGTAAGCATGGGCGAGAGGAATGTCTGCCGTCGTGGCTAAGGCCTTTCTTCCGTATGTTGCCATTTCTTCGTGTCCCAGCAACAGCAACGGCTATCAGGATGTATGAGGTTGACTTCCACACCACTAAAGTATGCTCTCAAGATCATGACGAGGATTTCCTGTGGCATTTCCATCAAGCTGGTGCTAGCTGCCATGATGAAAAGTCGTCCTAGTCAGTATCGAAACACCTCGCTAGGAGAAGTGGTTCGAAGAAAAGGAAGATGAGATGTACCAGATTATATATGGTTATCACTGCCACTATGCCTGCGCACATATAGATCGACAGTAAGCTATGTCACCCGAGGATCAATATTTGGTGTTGTAATGAAGCCTTCACGTCGACTTCGACCTTACCAGTGACCCAGATTGAAGATATAACGATGCACTCATCTTTGTACCAAAATTCCTCTCAAGCTTCAATGCTTCATCTCAAGTATCACCGAAGGTAGTGTGAACCTGGGATAAGCTTCTGTCCCTCATCATTCATGGGACATACCGGGTGGAAAGACCGCCCGCGCCAAATCAATCAATCCTCCCACTCAACTTCGTTGCGCCTGTAGCTTAGTAATTTGGTGCTACCACGCCAATCGGGTTCTCCTAAAGTGCAATTGAAGGCTTTGTGTAAAGCTTGATATCATCGCAAAAGTAGCTATGGCATAAGTACAATGGATAGATATCTGCAGCCGGAAGTGGGGGGAAAGGGTTATGGAACACAAGATCTTATATAGTGCGACGTGGACATCCAGCATACGCTTGAGTAGTTCTGTCGTGGCAGTCTCTCATCGACGTACCTACTGTGATGGTATGATGCACAGATCTGGTAGAAGCATTTAATATTCGCCGCCGAGAACGCAACATTGGCTTTATACTCCGCAATTTGAGTAACTCGTGCCTGGTTGACCACCACGGGCATCAACCTAGTTCAAAATTCGAGCCTTTGCAAAACACCACTCTCGACACCTCTTTACAATGACAACTCAGCTCGACCATATCATCTTGTTATTGTCGCCAGCTGACTTCAGAGATGTCCCATCTTGGCTGTCAGATAACTTCACAATAATCGATGGTGGCAAGCATAGCAAGGGCACGTCTCAAAACAAGCTTATCATTTTTCAGGATGGCACATACCTCGAGCTTTTCAGCTGGGTTGATCCACAGTCCGACACCGTTGAGCCTTATGCGGACTTTCCCAGCTGGGCCGACAAGCCCGAAGGTCACATCATTGACTGGGCGTTGACAGGGTCGGACGCGCATCGCAAACATGACGAGGTTATGAAGCAAGTTCACGACTTGGAGGCACACGGTCAGCGATTGGGTGTCGTTTACGATCCACCGAAAGAGGGTGGTAGGAGACGAATGGACGGCAAAGAGCTGCGATGGTACGCGACGAGGCCTCGACCAGACAATGACAGTGCACAGTCTCAACCAAAAGTCGATGTACCCTTCTTCTGTCACGACATCACGGACCGCGCACTCCGTGTGCCATACACTCAGGAATCGACGGACGAGTGGCCACGGATTGTGGCGCACCCATGTGGCGCGACTGGTATCGGTTCCATCGCAGTCGATGTTCCTGCCCGTCAGTTCGATTCCTGCGTGAAGTTGTACGAGGGCATATTTGGTACTCTTTGCGACGGGAGACACTCCACTGAATTTTCAATGACATCCTTTACCATCGCGTCGCCAGCGCGGTCGGTGGGTAAACTTGGCGGAACACAGTGCATGGTTATCCTACGAGCTGATGAGGGCATGGAAGGCCCTGCAGGCCAGGCAGGCATCAGCATACGGAGCCTGAAGCTCTGGACTAGCAGGCAAGGGCGTAAAGGCGAGCGCATCAACGCCGACGATTTTAAGACAGAGATCACCTTAGGTTAGCGCATGATGCTAAGTAGAGGTAAATTCAGCTTTTGATTAAGATATCTTGTGTTCCAGTGGGATACAGCAGGGTTCTCAAGATGTTGTGCATTGTTGCAATTTTATCTGACTGACCACCACAATGATCACTGATGCCAATGATCGCGTTAAACATCCCTACGCGTTCGTGTAGTGCGTGGTCGCTATGCTGAATGGCACTTCAGATTTGTGTGCGAACAAACGGATCCCGCCCGAGCACAACCTTCATACAGGAGGTCAGCGCCCGCCTCTGGTCCGTGTACCTAGGGTATCCTGGAGTTTTTCGAGGTTCGCCGCTTCACACGGTATCAGTTGGAGCTATAATGCGAGCTAAAGTCTTGGATCTTAACCTCTTGAGTGACGAGTTGTGGATATGGGCTATGCGCGTTGCTGGCCACTGACCCCGGCAGTAGGTATAGCAGCTTGTGAGGTCCACCCAGTCGATTGCAAAGTGACACGAGCTCTCCACGCAACTTGAGGCTTTGCCGATGGTCACTCATCTAGCCAGGACGCAGTCCGCCAGCACCGGAAAAGTGTATCTGTCCAGATCGAGGAGAGTGGACAACCGAACTATTCGCTCAGCTAAGGCAGATAGCGACGCATCAACGTCCTGCAAGCAAACTCTGGGCAGCAGTAACGTAACAAGCGGCAAAGGGCATAAAAGAAGCGTATGGCCAACTTTGGTCCATAGACCAATAAAGCAAGCAGCAATGAACAACAACAATGAAGCCGAACAAACAGAAGAAGGAACGCGATAGCCACGACACGGTCGATTCATCTCCCAGTCTCTGTTCACCTGCACCTGCGACTGCAGCTCGAAAGGGCGCAAGCAAGAACAGCACGCGGATCCCTTCAAGCTGAGTCAAACACAATCGCAATCGCATCCCCAATCACATGTCCATAGCGAACCGCTTCCTCAATCGTTCTCCATACCAAAAGAACAGCAAGGGAGCGGGCATAAGGACAAGAGCCATTGTGCCGAAGACAGAAAACCCCCAACCGTATCCAATCCGCTCGAACATCTTCGATACAAGCAGCGGCACGATTCCGCCAATGACGCTTCTCAGGAAGGCGCCCGCCGCGAGCGCACTGGCTGCCATCGACTCGAAGGCGTCGATGTAGTAGTTCTGGACTGTGTTGAAGATACTTACTTGACTCGCACCAAACAGCAGCATGGCGGAGAGGGCGACGGGCCAAGGACTGCCGGCTTGCACTGTCCATCCGAACCAGAAAAGACTCGTGGGTAGGAAGACGGCGCCGATGTTGGCGAGAGGAAGGCGGTATTCGGGCTTGCCCTCGCCGTTGTTGTGGATTTTTGCGAGGCGTTTGTAAACTCTGTCGATGAAGGGGACGATGATGCAGGCTGTCAGAATGAAGCCTGTTGCCACACCGAGGTAGCTCAATGCCAGTTGAGTCGTGTTGAAGTTGTGGGGTGGACTGGACCAGATTGTCGAGAATTGACTGTATAAGCTGTACATCGTGCTGAAGATTAATGCTTGATATATGCTCATTATGAGGACTATGGGTTGTCGGAATAGGAGCTTGGTCGCTCGGGTTGAGTTCTGCAGATCGACGTCAGTAGGGGTACGCGCGAAGAGCTTTGGTAACTGAAGGGGGCATATTGCTTGGAAATGATGGAATGGTCCACTTACACCGCGAATCTTCTGCATTAAGCCCATGTCAGTTTGTCCTTCTACTCTGAAACTCATCCCTTCATTCTCTTTCTCCAGCCTTTTTTTCCGCTGCTGCAGCACTATGGGGGCACAGGTCTCACGGAGCAGGAAGAAGCATGTAGTCGTGACGACGGCAGCAATGATGCAGGTGAACCCAAACAGCCAGCGCCAGTGAAGGTGTGCCAATATGAGACCACCAGCGAAAGGGCCAAGTGACGGACCTGAACTGTGTGAGCAAAAGCGTTAGACAAGGATAGACACCATACCTAACAGTGGGCCAAGCAGGTAGAAGCCTAGCACGGCCGCCCTCTCGTTGGTCGCAAACATATCGGAGATGGTCCCACCACCGTTTGCGACACCAACGCTTCCGCATAGCCCACCCAGCGTCCTCATTGCTATGAACGTCGGGGCGTTTGGCGCTAGCGCAGTTGGAATCTGGATAAGCGTGAACAGCGTCATGTTGGTCAGAAAGATGATTCGTCTACCGAAAGTCTCTGACATGGGCGCAAAGAAGAGCGGGCCTATTCCTAACATGATCACAAAACCTGCCTGCCCACCCATCACAAACTGTTTGCTGGTGCCGTAGTCAGAGGCAATCTCATCCATGCCGGGTGCCATTATCGAGGATGCCATTGGCAGCAACAGCCCGATGGCAAATACGAGCATGACCTGGATGTATTTCCAGAAGAGCGGCCAATTTCGAGGATTTTCCTTGTCGTCTTTCCCGAAGTCGACGACCTCGACGTCTTCATCGTCAGTGTCATTACCATTCTGCTGACTATGACGACTCTGCTCATTCCTGCCGTTGTTCGGTTGATCGTGTTTAAGGAGCTGCGTGCGCTCGTCTGTTTGCTGAGCGGGCATGTTGAAGCTTATGACCAGCAACGAGCTTCCCAAGCCACACCCTGGTTCTGCCTGTGAGGTCTAAGGGATTGCCGAGAGTCTGGTGTACGGCGAGACGAATATTCTCGTCGACACTGTATTTTCACCTGTTTGTTGGTCATAGCGCACAGTGATGACATGATTTTTGCACGTAGGTTTAGTAGGCTGATCGCCACTAGGTAATTAGATCTGGCGATGCTTGCCAAGCAGGAAGTTTCAACAGCTTGGAAGTTCGCCCTTAGATGCGTCACTGGAGGCTTGGGAGGCTCATGTAGCACTGCATGATCGACTGTCGCACAGCGACCTGATCGTTCAACTGGCGATGCATAAGATCACGGCGTGTCTTGGCACACGGCTCTGTCGCCGTGACCCAACCTGACACATACCGGGCGCGTTCCGGAGGACTTTGCCTTGTCCTGCCATCTTAGTTTCTATGTAATCACTAACTGTGTTCCTTTGCACGTTGCACCATCACTGGTGTTACCTCCCAAGGCATCTTCGTGTCGGCATAGGAGAGGAATGGAGTGGATGAAGTGCATGGATGAAGTTGCGTAGCAGACGATGGCAAATGGTGACATGGTCCGTGTGGCGGCCTGAACATGAGTGCTTTCCTGCCCGTAGGAAAGCTCACGGTCATCAGCGCATCCGGCGTAAGTATCTCTTCACTTCTTCTACATAACGTCGAGGCACTGCCGACATAACTCGCGGCCATGAGCTAAAGCAGATAACATCAAGTGTGTAAGAATGGCAGCATTACTGTAATACTATGCTGTGGACAGGTTGTAGCAAAAGTTCACAATCGGAGCACGTAAGGTTCAATGACTCGAGTTCCCATCTGAAGGGCGCGACCTCTCGGAGGACGACGACAAGTTAGAGCGGTTTCGCCCGTCAACTCTATGTGGCCAGCCAATCCACCTACTCACTTTGTGCTCGAGCGGTCGTGTTAAGTTTCCAGACGGAGAGGGGGAGATCCGGCTGTACGACCCATGACCTAGATGTACCTGGACAAAACAATTGCCTCCTTTAGTCAGGGCAAGCCCTAGAGCATTGACGGCTGACAAATTGGGGGTTAGATGAGGCCTGCAACACAACTCAATCAAGGGCTAAATTCAGCATCAAGCACGACTCATGCCATCAACAGTCTCAGTCTGCGTTCTCAGTGTATCCAGGACTGTGGTTGGAACAGTAGGTCCGGCAAGCCTGGATCGCTAACGAACTGAATAAATTCCACTGAATAGCAAACTCGCCAAGAGATGAAGGACCATGTCCCAGGGCACTACTGCAGTTCTGCACACTCACCAAACCGTCAGTATTTACGAGCAACATCCTCAACCTACCGGTATCATCGAGCGTAAATACCTAATATATCCTGATGAAGATTCCTGTTCCGGATGGGTCGAACTTTGGCACAAAGTTGAGTCAACGGTGAACCGATAGTAACATGGGATGTCTTTTCTTGTTTCTCCGGCACCCAATCTCTTCCCTAGCTGGCATTTCTAGATCAAACCAGATCTGCGTACGTTTCAGCAACGTCTTCTTCAATCAACAATTCGGCTATGGTATCATTGTAGCACTGGGGTTCGCATTCACCCTCTATACGGCTTATCGTGACCCAGCACTGGAATGTTGGCAAGATGAGCAATTACGCAACTACGATTTCATTCACTCGTCGATGGTTGCTAGTCGCGGACTGTCTTACAACAATCCGCCGAGCAGACCGGAGCGTGGAGAGTGGGCGCGCATTGCTCATATTCGCCTTACAATGCCATGACCACGGCGACTTCAACGACCGGGAACATGTTGCAGCAAAAGTACCGGACAGTGCCGTTGAGCCTCGAAAGCAAATTCCGAGAGTACTAGTATTGGCGATCAGTCCGCATGGCTTGTGACGTCGGCATGTTTGCGTCGAGTATGATGTTGTCTCCTCAACTCTTCTTACCTTGTCTTCTCTACCATTTTCGCTTATACGCTGCAGAAACTCCCTCCAGGATTGTGGATGTGACTCGAAGCGGGGGAAACTGGAGCTTCCGTATCACACGTGACCCTTTGATTTGTCCCGCAGCCGATGGACGCTTCCGCACCCCCACCCTTTGGAGGTTGGTAAGGTAGTTTCGTTCTCACTGAGAACGTGTTTTTCGAGCTAGCATCGTCGAGATTTTAAGACTTGGGTGTCGCGAGAGACTGCGAACGGACTAAGACTTCTTAGGTGGTATTAGAGGCAGCGACGTACTGGGCGGAAGGGTCGACGGAATGACGGGATGACGAAAGGGAGGAGTTGTACACCGTTGTCAAGCGGTCTAAGTATCCGGCGGCCACAGGTACGAAGCTGTTCTGCGCATGGAGCACAACAAGATGAGTTATGATGTACTACTTGCATTTGTTCGTGGTTGTGCTGATGGCGCCATTCAAGACCATGCCATGTTGCTGAATACCGACGCGCCACGACAGGAGAGATATTTGTTTGGGTCATTCACCTGTCGAATACCTCGTTTGGTCCTTATGATAGAGCTCGCTTCAAAGGATTGCTACGTGTATGGTTCGTCTACCCTTGGACGAGTCTGCCTTGATCAGACCGTTCATACGTTCCTGACCGGATCACACCCTCTTCACGATATTGAATCCTGGTCTTGGTCGGCAAATTGTGACCAAGGTCTTTGACGGATATTGCAAATCAGTGTTCCTAAGTCCGAAAAGTATTCATGGGCTGAGTATGGTATTATCATTGACGCTTCTCGTCGTCACCCTTTCTAGGTACATGTACCATCCCATAATCCTACTAGGTCGGGTGCTGGTTTTAGGTGAGGTACATGTTGCCACTCCCCCTCAGATATTTGATCGTACTTATTGTGTCCCAGCAAGGTCCGTCTGCCTACTAATGGTTTCTAATTCGCTATAACGACCACAGCCTCTAAGAACACTAAGACGGAGAACATGTACATAAGTAAGAGGGGAGGTGCACATCGGCTAAAAAGCAGCACTCGACGAAGTATCTGCACGCTCGGTCCGGTGCCTACGATGGCCAGTGTGCGTTCATAGAGTTTGTGAGGTTAGCAAGCTACCATTGCTGGAAGCAGGATTGTACGATACGAGGATTCTTGTTGTGGCGTTGAACGCCGCACGACCCCATTTTCTAGCGTTGAGGTTGCTGGAGTTCCCAGCAACGGGCTCGAATTTGTCTGTCGGTGTTGGCGATCTGTCGATTGGCAAGTTTCGACAGATTCACTGTTGGCGCAAGCGATTCTCGTCAACGTGCTCGACTAGAGCAGGTGCCAAAGTCCAGGATAGTACTTGAACGAGTGCGGTTCTACCGTATCGTGCCAGAGGCAGAGCAAGCACAGACAGCATCTGAGTCGTCGAGCTCGTAAGCGCCGAGCTCGAGCTCTGCTAGATGACTGAGATCATTGGCTAGCAAGAGAGGTGGAAATGCCCATGTTCCAATTCAGGTGGCTTCTGTTTCTTCATTACATCATCTCCCCTGTCCCCGCCTCACTAGGAAGTAAGGTCGTACTACGCATAAGGCCGGCGCGCAAGATAGTACGGTTACAACATCGTGAACAGGAAACGCGGACGGGCAGGGAAGACGGCGCAGTAGGTAGAGAAGTCTCGAGCGGAGTTGATGTTGCACTTACCATCACACGAGCTAAGATTCCGCTCTGTTGGAAGTTTAATATTGTTGGGCACATGCTTTTCAGGAATATAAACTTCCACCAGAACAACCTACTAGCTCGTAATGGTAATCGAAGGTAGCTATGTGAGCCTGTTCACCAAGCTGCCGTCAGGCTGAGTTTTTTATAGAACGGCTATTCGCTGGCCGTTAAGCTCCTCAGCTAATGCAGCTGCATGCGCACACTCGGCTGGTGAGATGTGACTCGCTCGTCTGTCGTGCTATGTTCCTCTAGATACCATTAACAAAGCTTATCCTTCCGAACCTACGGCAGAGCGGCCTGCTAATGCAGACACTAACTAAGTAGGTACGTTGAACCTTGGAATCGTTACTACGGTATCGGCTTGATCCTTACCATCCCTTGTCCAGAGCAATAATTATGGAGATCCAAAGAATGCATTCCATCTTTCAGAGACTCAGTCTTGGCTGCTGGGCTTAGAGTATCTATCACAACCTGGAATTTCAGTCTGGTCGAAGTTCATCTTTTTGCACGTAACCTCATTGCAAAATAGACTTTGGCCAGACTAAAGTTTCGGCCGTGATGGTACCAACTATCTACCTACCCGTACCACGTACTCGCAAAACCATGCTCTCGGTTACAGTGGAGCATCTGGCAGCGCTGTTGGGTAAAAGCGACCACAACCACGGGGTACATTTCCCGAACTACTACGACCCACCAAGCTTACCGGCCTACCCATCAGAACCTGGCACTTAACGTGTAATCGAGGCGAAGCCTAGATCTTGGACGATCACCTTCGGAAAACACTGGAAAGTTCGACCAGAGTAGAATGCGAGCTTCCGATACTCCCAATGCCTCTTAGGCTACACCTTTCAGTGCTAGCTGTACAAGATAGCACTGAAGCTAGAAGATTATACTCTGAGCCGGAGCACGCTAGCCGCCACGTCTGTTCGTGATGCTACGTACTCCTCGTCACTGCTCACTTTCGCTATACGTATGGTGCGTGATGTGCTATTCCTCGCCAACCTAGAATTCGGCAAGCCAGGAAAGTCTGTATCACACACGTAGAAAGAATAGGGCTTACAGGTAGATGCAACGACCAGATCATGCAGGCGAACACAGTCCAAGGTGTACAGATCGAAAGAGATACGCATTAACCCCCCGGAGGTAGACGTGATGCTCAGACCACCGGCATGGATATCCTGGGTTACTTAATCGCCGATCCAGGTACCCGAACATTTCTCATGATCGCTGATGCTATTCTTACGCATAAATGCAGGTACCGTACGTCGTTGAAGACTCCAGCTAAAATTGTGGAGGGTCTTGGAAGACACGGCAAAAGCTGGAGCAGTTATTCCCTCGAGGCAGCGGCAAAAATACAGCGGGAAGGTCTTTACCGGCCGAGGCCGGCGAGACATTTTGCCAGACTTTTCAGGACGGCGTCATGCAGACTACGTACCGGCAGGGATGTGGCCCAAGTACCTACGCAATCGTGAGTGGAGGATGCAGAACACTGCCTGTTCCTGTTGCCTTTGTTGTCTGGATGCGTGGTGTTCTGGACTGTCACTGGTCCAGGTCGACCCATTATTCTGAGTCAGTATCCTCATGAGAAACCCACACTCTCCAGAGCTACTGTTGTCCTTGCGTAGCATACTTCAGCGCTGCTTAGGTAAATGTACAAGCGGTACGCCAACGGTGGAGCTACAGCAAGGTAAGCACGAGCACGGCGAGCATCCCCAGCTGAGAAGTATGCATCACAGCATGAACCACACTCCCACAATGCTATGGTATAAGACATTGTCTGCTGTCCCTCAAGTAGTTGATTGTTTCCTTTCCTCATCATCAACAGAACCATCTCCCTAGGCCTCTCGTTATCGCCTATTGTCCATCGTTTCTAACAGTAGTACATTCGTTATCCTACTGAACAACCTCTCTCAAAATGAAGGGAATCTACGCAACCGCTTTCGCCGCCGCCGCATCGGCCGCCGCCCTCCCAGGTGACGACCAGTCGTGGGGTCACTGGAACCAGGCCTCAGCCTCATCCGCTGCCACTTCATCTGTGTGCTCTGCCGAGACGGTCTACGTCACCCAGCCAGCTGTTACTGTCACTGTCTCTGCCGGCAAGGTATGGGGCGGCAACAACAACAAGGTCGCTGCCACCACCACTCCTGCCGCAGCTGTTGAGGAGTCCTCAACCTGGGCCCAGTGGAACGGTGAGAACAACAAGGCTGCCACCACCACCGCCGCCGCCGTCAAGGAGTCCAACACCTGGAACCAGTGGAACGGTAACAAGAACGGTAACAACAACAACAACAACAAGGCCGCCACCACCACTCCAGCC